>NW_020769374.1:3782179-3847684 GCF_900518735.1 Pseudonaja textilis | reverse complement strand
ATTCTATTCTATTCTATTCTATTCTATTCTATTCTATTCTATTCTATTCTATTCTATTCTATTCTATTCTACAATGATGCCTTGTTAGCCTTTCATAACCTAGGGGAAGTTCAATGAAAATATCAGTATATGACACTGAAAATAATCTTTTCATGGAAAAAGTATTTCGCAAAGCTCTCTTCCAGAAGAATTAATTCATTGAATCTATAATTTTGGCTCTCAGAACCGGACTAATATTTTTTTGATTATTGCCATCTGACTTTAATAAGTTTATTGCTGCCTTACAATGAAATATTACATGTACTGATAATCAAGTTTGTGTTCTGAAACTCTAATTGAGAATTTCCAATATTTGTTTTAAAAGGAAAGTATGACATAGCTTGAACCATAATACAGTCTCATTGCTTAGCAACCAACAATAGCTTAGTTGCAAAATGTTGATTTAGAAAGCCACAATTCAGGTTTAACCTGGGGCAACTGAAAGAGAGAAAGTTAGGAAAACTTTCTACAAATGTTTTGGGTTTATTATGTTGATATCCCCTGGTGTTCTCTTGAGTAGTTTAAGCAGCATATATAGCATTCTTAAGGCCCCTTCAGATCACATGCCAAAATGATGCGATGACATAATCAACTAAAGACCCTTACAAACATTATGGGAAACATCTGTTCTATGCAGATCTTCTACCATCTGGATAGCATACTTTTCTACATTCTATCATGCAACTTTCATATATAGCAAAAGCTATATATTCTAGAAATTTGCCCCTTGGATGGTAGAACCAAGCAGCATTTATGGATGCACATTCTGATTTGTTCTGCGTGAAAGCAAAACTGGGATAAAAGAATTGGATGCAACCTAATTTACCATTTAACTTTTAAAAGCTAACAAAACCTATCAAACCTAAAACCTATAATTTCCTGGAGGTGACTGAACATGACTTTCTTTCTAGATCAGGGGTCTCCAACCTTGGCAACTTTAAGACTTGTGGACTTCAACTCCCAAGGTTCCTCAAGGAATTCTGGGAGTTGAAGTCCACAAATCTTAAAGTTGCCAAGGTTGGAGACCCCTGATCTAGATGTAATTTGCCAGGAAAGGGCATGGGATAAGAAAATATATGGATGGTCCCAAATTGCCCAAGCATTACATATTATTGAATGTTAAAACCAAAAGTCACTGAGACACCAAAAGAAGCCTTATACAGTATTGGAGTCTGAACTGCTGAAACTGTAGAACCTCCTGGGAACTGGGAACATGAAAACAATTTCTTCTCCTTCTACTTGCCACAAAGCAAGGTCAGTAATGAGCCCTTACTAATATATGATCTGATTTGACCTGAGTTTTCATCTACCTCTTTTTAGGGTGTGTTTTTTTTTCTCATTTGTTTCACTGGCAGTAGCTTTCCTATTTCCCACAGAGCAATCAAAGAGGCAACAGGGAGCACTAAATCCCCCACAGTCTTCTAAAATTATTTGAAATCTATCAGCCACTAAGGAGTGTATTACTCTAATAGATCCTTATTTTTGAGAAGTTGCTGAATGCCTAAAACTCCACAGGATTTAGTCTGACCACACAAGGGAACAAATGTAAAATCCCCGAATTTCTGATCACCAACCTCCTGAGTGAGAGAAAAACTCAGATCCAAAATATGACTAGGCCTATTGTTGAGCCAGTTGAGACAGGTCAATAGTCTTAGATATCAGACCTCTCTCTCAGACTGATGGTAATGTAAGTGTTGAATATGATACGGTTCTGTGCTTTGTGATACTCTTTTTTAGGAAACTAGAGATCTCTGAGTCAATCTCTAAGCCTCATCACTTAGAAAGCAAGTGCTTCCAAGAGATTTTGTTCTGCAGTGGCAAGTAACTTTCCATACTCTTCCTATACATACAGTATATCACTAGTACAAAACTGCAATGCTCTCTATATGCTACTAATATTTACATTATAATGGAAGGGACTATTAGTACAGTTTGCTACAACCCAGGTTCTAGCACCAAATCAATATATGTTGTTGTTTATTTTATTTTTTTAAAGGGAGGTTGCTGATCCACTTTTCAAACTTTTCCTCGAATAATTACTGAATTTCAAAACCTGGGCTAAACTATTACGCCACAAAACCAGAGAGAAATCTTTGGGGCTAATCAGAAAGACATAATGGAAAATAGTCATGAAGAAACAGGAACTCATTTAAGTTTAAATATTTAAAGATATTGAGACTCTGGTAAGAGTGGAGGAAAGAGCAACAAAAATGATTCGTGGTCTGGAATCTAAAACATGGTGAACAGTTGCAGGAACTGGGTATGTGTAATCTAACAAAATGAAGGAGCAGGGATGACATGATAGCAACCTTCCAATATTTGAAACACTGTCACAAAGAAGAGGACAAGCTATTCTCCAAAGCACCTGAGGGCAAGACAAGAAGTAATGGATAGAAATTTATCAAACAGAGATGCAACCTAGGACTGAGCAGAAATTTCCTGACAGTGAGAACAATTGATCATTGGAATGGCTTGCCTTCAGAAGTCAAACATCAACATTTTAAAGAAAAGATTGGACACCCATTTGTTTGGAATGATATTGTGTCTCTTGCTTGGACAGGAGGTTGGTCTAGAAGACCTCCCTTCCAATTCTCTTATTTTATATTTTAAAAGTTGATTAGGAAAAAAGGGAACATGTTGATCTCTACAATGTAGCCATGAATGCCATATTCTGGCCCCTGGAATACAATCGTCCAACACAGATAATGACCACATACTTAAGTATGTCATTGGTCACTTGTTGGCATTCCTAAGATTGTTAGGAATTGCAATTATTAGTGCAGTTTATTGTGTCTGGCTTCTAGCTCTCAATAAGTAGAAGAGTGTATTGAGATTCATCTAAGAAATTTTGGCCCACATATCCAAGTCAAGCAACAGTTGACAATCACAAATACTGGTGTTCAATTAATAGCTTGCTTGATCTTGTTTATTTATTTATATTCTGCCATTGTTATTCTTTTTTCATAAATAACTCAAAGCAGTGAACATAGGCGATATCCTTCCTCCTCCTATTTTCCCCACAACAACAACCTGTGAGGTCCATTGGGCTGAGAGAGAGTGACTGGTCACACAGCTGGCTTTCATGCCTAAGGCAGGACTAGAACTCATAATCTCCTGGCTTCTAGACTGGTGCCTTAATCATTAGACCAAACTGGCTCTCTTTAATTTCATATTTTTTTTGTTAATGAAACCATTCAGAGAATGTTTAGCTTTCTTTTCCTAAGCAATATATTTACATAAGCGGCCCAATAAGATTCCAAGCATTTACTATATGACAAAAATGATGTTGGTCAAGGTTGAGATGGTTCACTCAATCACTCTTAGCCATAATAGCATTGATTAAAAAGATTGCTTATTATTCTTTTTTTTTACATTATCCATAAAAATATCCATAAAGTTGTACCTTAAAAATAGCTTAGTTTCTATTATGTATTCCAGCATACAACTAATGTAAATAAACTCACAAGAGATAGTTCCTAAACAGGTACAAGAATTGTAACTTTCAAACCCTGAATTTTTACTTTCTATTTCTAAGATTCTTAGAAACTAATGTACAAATTTTATCATAGTACGGCTTCTAATAAGACTGGATTTATCAGAAGTGGGAAAACCACTATTCATATTATAGCCTGTATATAAACTTGCCTATAAGCACCCCAAGATCACAATGTTGAAATTTAACATCTCATTCATTTTCCTGTTGAATGAAATCAGTCCCACAACAGACGTGTTAAATCATGTTCCCAGGTTTGAAGCAAGATACAGTAGATACTTTTTAAAAACTGTTTTGCCTTAGAGATTAATGCCCAAGCTTGCTTGTTTCTGCTTAGTTTTCTTCTTCAGTACTATGCTAATAATGAAAGTAACTAATCTCTTTCCTTTAATTAGTATTATGAAAAAATGCCCTTTACAATACACAGCACAGCCCTTCCCAAAACAACATATAGTACGAACAAGTTTAGACTCTATACCAATACCTTTCTTCCATATTCCTTGACCCTCTCCCCAAGAAAGAGGATTTCAGATCAGACAAATTTGGTTCATTAATTAGCTGTTCCTATAAAATTATGCTGAATTGTCTTTCACCTCTGCAGAGTAGTATATTAGTTAAAGCTTAAAACAATTCTATGAACAAGTAGCATGATAAAAAGTATATTTGAAAAAAAGAGAAAAAATTATATCTGAAATCTAACATGGCCCCATCGGAACCTGAGGATGATGAGCTGGAGCTGGGGCTAACGGAGGTTGAGGGGGTGGCTTTATTGGCTTTGGAGGAACATGGGGCAAGAATAGAACGAGGCAGCTCAGGGCTTGGGACAGCTTGCCAGCAGGGAAGAACAGAGTCAGGATGACGGGGGTGGGTGGAGGGTGGAAGAGAACCGGCAGTGGAGATGAGGACAAGGAGTGCCCCCTCCTGATCCCCAAGCATAGAGAGGGAAGAGGAGGTGGGAGCAGCAGAGGCAACCCGACGACTTGGGAGGAGAGCACCTTCCTCCTCTTCACAATGCACACCTGAGGACTGACACTTAAGAAGACACTGTAAGGAGGGGAACTTGTTGGGAACAAACGCTGAATTTGTGGGGCTTTGTATGCCGTTGCCAACAACTGGAGTTTGCTGTACTTCTTGCCTTATAATAGCCTTGTTCCTTTGCTTTGCTTTGCCTTGTTCCTTTGCTTCGCTGGACTTCTTGCCTTGAAGCCATTGTGCTAACAGCTTTTTGCTGGATTATTCACAGCCAGATGCTGCTGGAGGTGTGTGTGAGAGTGCATTTTTCCAGGACTTGCCATAAAAGTGGGAGTGTTTGGGGAAAGTTTGGACAATAAAACCATCCAATTCCAAGTTCAAGAGGTTTGAAACACACAAAAAACCAATGAAACAAAACTTCAGATGCCTCACATCAATATTTAAACAGAATGGAAGGAAACACCAATCTGTTGGATTTGCTTAAAAACACCATGTAGGGCTTCCCAGGATGTTCATCTGAAACAGGTGCCTGGATGAATGGCATTATTTGACAAATAGTAGCAGTCCTTTCTGAAAGCATTATGAAAAGAGGAAATGAAAGCGTGGGCTGCCATGAATCATAAAGGAGCTTCCGGAACATGTGAATAAATAAACAAAGGGTTGATATAATGAAATCATCTCCAAATTCCTCGGAAATGACCTTCTCATACAAATCGGAAGGAGAAAGGAAAGAAGGTGCTCTTTCCTTGTTATTTGAAAAAGGACAAACAGGAAGCAGCTAAAGATGTGTTAATATACAACGATTATACCTTAATACACTGTGCTTTGCACTTATGGTTAATCCCAGCTGCGTGCACACATGCCACTTAAAAACAGAGGCTATTTTCCGAAAGGGAAAAGGTCATTTTCTTTCCTTTAGTCCAGGTCATTATTTTGAAGGGGAAACCATGGTTACCAGTAATTAGAATATGTGATTAGCTTCCAAGGCTAAGGGTTAGTTGCCATACTGAATATTTAAGTGTATGAATGCCATTCAAGGCAAGGTGTCACTCCATCTGGGGAAATTCAACATGTATTAGCCAGCAGAGCAATTTCCACTAGAATATTTTCATTAAATCATACACAGGGTCCAAGCAGCTCTTACTATTTACATCAATTATAATCTTATAATACCCTGCACTTTAAAATAGGGATAATTATTATTCTCGCTCTTTGACACAATGAGTTACTCTTTGACAAGCTAAAAGGAGAAAGCAGGAAAAGGTATATCCCCGTTATCAAATGAACTATCAAACCAAGAGTACCGTCATTACTTTCAACCTATTATACAGAATTCCTGATTAGGCCTCAAAATTCCTTATCCCTTTGTAATCCATTTCCTTATAGCCCATAGGTTTACAGATTCTGAAGGCTCATGGTTCTTAACCACAAATTATCAAAAATAAAAATATCTCACTTCAGGTCTTTTTGTAGTCACTAAGGCATTTGACTGATACCAAGAAGATTTAAGTTAAAGCATACCCTTAGTAACATACCCTTACTGGGTGAGTTTGGGTCAATCACTTTCTTGCAGTTCCATCTACCTCACAGGTTTGTTAATGTGGAGAAATATCGGAGAAGAAAATATTGTGCGCATGACTTCGAACTCTGGAATAAAAGCTAGTTATATAAATCAGGTATTTCCCTAGCCAAATTTAAAATGCAAACAAAATAAAACAAAATGACCAATACCTAGAAACAAATTATAGTTGTAGCATTACGAAACAAAAAAGTTTTCTCTACCCCATGAGTTCATTGTACATTCCAGATCAGGAGTCCTTAGTACTAAGGGAAGAATTAAGAGCCATTAGAACAAAGAAGGAGAATGCAGAGGGTATGATTGCCACATGGAAATAGTGGCAAATCTATAGAATGCTGGCTTCCCATGTTAGAATATTCTACTGTAAGAACTTATATCATGAAATGAGGGGCAAACTTTCAGGCTATCTTTAGATATAGTTTCAATTAAAGAGAGTATCCTAAATTATCTGTCCTCAATGCTGATCATGTTGCCATCAACACTGACTCCTTGTATATCCACACTGTGCAAATCCAACACTGAACTTCAGTGGTATTTTTAAAATGATGCACTTATTAAATCTGAAGTGGTGACAATAAGAAACAGGTGGAAGTTAATGTGTAAGCCGGGGTTAAAGAGCAAGAGAATTTCTGATAAAACCATTTTGTCGTACTGAATTGATCATTAAAATAAACATCTTAATATTAGTAATGTGGAATTCTTTCAGCTCCTCTCGAAATAATTTTGGTAACACTAACCTTTCTTTTGTCATAGGTTAAAAAAATCAGTTCTCTCCTTCTTATGGTCCATTGATATTGTTGATGGCCCATGAATACATATTATTCTTGACCAGAATTGTAATTTGCAGCTAGAGCTTCCTAGAACTTCAGGAATCCCCCTCAATTTCCAGGGAAAATTTTTGGTTTTCCAAATGGGATAATAACCATACAAAAATTGTTTATATGAAACAATCAGAATTATAGGGGCTATGACACAGAAACACACAAAATTGTTTGTGATCACTAATGATTCCCATCAGAACCTCTAGTTTGGTATCATTCAGATAAAGTTGTTTAATTATAAAGAAACATTAGCTTTTGTGCCAACAAGTAACTAGATTTGGTTACTTGATCTGCCCAACAATGGTTTTATACACTTAAACTTTCATTTTGCTTTCAGATCCATTAGCTGTTCATAATATATACACTATACGCTATATATAGTGTATATAGTGTATAACTATATACACTATATAGTTATTAGGTTAGTATCCTACTAATTCAAATTAATGTACATAAGAATTGCTTGACAGTGAGATGGTCAGTATATAAATTTGATTAATAAATAAATAATGCCTCTTCCTTCTATTTTCTCCACAACAACCATCCTGGGGGTAGATTGGGATCAGAATGACGGACCCAAAGAGACTCAACCAATGGGGTGCAATGTTAACTATCCTCCTTAAGGTGCACCTGGGCAATGTGATTTTTGTCACACCTAGTCTATACCTTCAAGATGCTAGACTTTACAAGGATCTCCCAGCAAGAAGAAGCAGCCTGAATACTTGCTGTACGAGATAAATAAATAAACTTGGCCAACATCTGTGCCTAAAGGAGGGCTAGAAAACATGGTCTCCCATTTTCTAGTCCAGCACTTTAAATGTTTGTATGTAACTGGCTCTCAGTCATAAAATGAAGGTTTCTGAATGCAGTGGAGCTTGGAACTTACTTCTTTGTGTTCATTTATAGATTTTCTTTTTTTGCTTGCCAACAGAAACCATTTATTTTGAGAACATCTGTGGCTGACCCCCAAATTGCTCTCTTGAGAAGCTGAGATTCTAGAGAACTTGTAAATCAGTTTTCTACTGACTGACAAATTCTCCAGAATTTCCATGGACTTCTTACACATTCCAATAATTCTTGCATCACTTTGCCTCCCACACTGGTTGAGCTTCAGCTTTCCCATCTCCATGCAAATCTACAGCCTCTCCATTGCCTCTCAAGGCACTATTATTTCAAAGCAAGGAAAGGATAGTACCTGATCATATAAACATCCCCTCCAGAACCACCAGCTGGGTCCCACCCTGGTTTGGAAATTATCAGGCAGGTGTAAATACCATTAAATTAAGAGGAGGAAGCCACTGCATGGATATTAATTTTGCCCTCTTCAATTGAACAGTTAGGGAAAACAAAGAGATTGGTTCAGGGTAATGACAACTACCACAAATATTCTTCACCTTGAAAAAAGACACTTTGGAGAGTTTGTATATAATCTCAGAATGGTGTAGGTATCTAGCCACTTGTCAGGGCTAGCCTAGTTCAAAGTGTATGAATTTATTTATGTTAGAGTTTGCAGCAATCCAACCAGCACACAAGTAAATAATTCAGCAGGACTTGTTTATATACAATAATATATAGTATAATGCATGTATACAATACCCATGCAGCAGAAGTCAGAACCAGAATTCAGAATCCAGGTGTCATAATCAGAGAAGTAATATATTCGGAGGCTATATTGCAAGGACAAAGCAACTCTTATATACAAATCACTCAAGCTAAGCCATGCCCAGGCTCCAAACTGTCTGGGTCACCAAATCAGAGGTGGTGTTTAGCAGGTTCTGACCAGTTCTGGAGAATCGGTAGTGGAAATTTTGAGTAGTTTGGAATACCATCTCTGACTGGTCCCTCCCCCATCTATTCTCTGCCTCCCGAGTCCTAGCTGATTGACTGGATCTTTTTTGGTTGCCCTGCACAGGAGAATGGAGCTGGAAAGCAGGTTAGTGGGGTGGGGAGAGAATAGATATTTTGCAGTAACCTTCCCCTACCATACCCACAGAAGCCACACCCACAGAACCGGTAGTAAAAAAAATTAGAATCCCACCACTGCACCAAACAGCGGCTGACCTGTTACCATGTCTATTCCAATTCATGAGCTCTTATACACTGACAATTTATTTACTAGCAATAGTATGTATCATTGAGAATGTGGGGTTATTTTTAATGAAAACCTCTACAGCTTAAATATGGTTATTTATAGCACAGTCCCAAACTCATACTGTCCAAATTTGGAAAACTATTTCTATTTGCATTTCATCACTATTAGAAAAAGTGAAAGATAAATGCAGATACTGAAACACTGTTAGCTTTTAGCCTTTCGTCTTCATCCCTCATTTATTTTCCTACATATATCATTATATGTGCTGTGTTTCCTTGCATTATTTGTTCTTTAAATTCTTTAAATCTACATAGCTTTTTTTAATCAGAGCCAGAGGACATTTTTTGTAAAGGACAGAATAAGAAACAAAGAAAATAGATTGTTTATAAGGAGAAGAGAAATCAAAACAAAAGGGTATAGGAAAATAGAAATATTTAATGACTATATAGACAAATTGCATCCCTTGGAACATGACAGATCCTTCTCAGAATTGGCTTTATTTTTATATGAGGAAGTCAATTTAAAAAATAGCAAGTCAATTTGTACATCAAAGTTTTTGCAACATCTGTGCTCAGAACTGGACTGTTGTTTTTTTGGTAACTCTACAGGTGTGATAAAACAATGCCTATTTCAATTGAACCATGAGAATTAATTCTATCTTTTCTTTCTTTTTTTTTCTGGGTAGATTCACTGAAAAAAAAAATCTATGCTGCTAATGTAAAATAACAGTGAAGATGATTAAAAACACCTTGGCTAAGTTTTCATGTCAGTACTGGATTTAGGAAGGGAAGAGGAAGAGATCTCCATAAGTGTTTATTCTGAAAAATTTATTCAGAAGATGACCTCTGTGACCTCAGAAAACCTCCAATCTGCAAAAATAGATTAAAGTTCTCATAGAAAGTACTTGGAGAGCCCTCTACAGGTCATTTCAGTTTATGAACTCCATTAAGACAGATCCCTTGCTCACTAGCCTTAGAAAGGTTTAACTCTCTTGAAGACCTTTAACTCTCTTGAAGTCAGGTGAAATAAATTATCATTTATCAGAGGTGAAATAGCAGAAATATACACAGATGCTCCCATTCCTGGGTGTGTTTATTTTATTTAGGTTGTTCCACAGCACCACCTAATTTAGACTAACAAGGGGGGAAATGTACCATGTGTCCTGACCCCTTCTTCCATGAGGGTTGCTCTTGAGATGTCCAATAAAGAGCAGGTGGCAGCTGTGAACAGGTTGATTTTGTGTAGCAGTCACATCCTTCCGTCAATCGGGGAGTCGTTTTGTTGGCCCCTCATGTCCTGGTCACCTCACAATTGGACTATTATAATGTATTCTACCGAGGGCCATCCTTGAAAGCCACCTGGAAGCAACAGTTGGTTCAAAATGCAGCAGTTTTGCATTATGCCCATGTGTTAGTGCTGCTACCCAAGCTGCATTAGTTGCCAGTTGGCTTCTTGATGCCATTCAAAATGCTGATCATCACCAATACATTCCTACATGGTGTAGGACCTGGATGTCTTTGGGATCGTCTCCAATGGTTTCTACACAATTTTCATTATGTTTAGGCAGGACATTCAAGGTCCCTTCTGTTGAAGACTTGTCATCTTGTGGGAATGAGAAAGTGTGGTTTCTCTGACAATCCACCCCCACCCACCCCACCCCTGGAACAGCGTTCCTCCAAAGATACATATGGGACTCTCCTGGGGTTCCTGAAAGCCCTTAAAAGATGATTCAGACTGAAGTTAATGTGTTTGTTGGTCCCATGTTATGTCCCAAAGGTGATTTTTTCAGGAGGTAACTGGACTTCCTTGTTTTTTGTTTTGAAGATGCTTTGCTTCTCATCCAAGAAGCTTCTTCAGTTCTGACAGGATGGTGGAGAATGGAAGGACAATTCTTCAACTCAACTTCATACCCCCACTCCTTTACCCTCAAATTAACCTCGATTGACCTCACTCCATTCCTAAGAGGTCTGTAAGGGGTGTGCATAAGCGGACAATTGTACCTACCGTCCCTGTCCTATTGTTCCCAATTATTATTAGTTCCTATTTCTTACATTTAAACTATGTTTATTCTTATTTCTATTGTATTGTAAGCTTTTGACAAAATTAATTAATTAATTAAGCTCTGGCACCATCCTGTCAGAGCTGAAGAAGCTTCTTGGGTGAGAAGTGAAACATCTTCAAAAGAAAAAAAAACAAGAAAGTCCAGCTGCCTCCTGAAAAAAAAAAAATCACCTTTGGGACAACCATGACCTGGATGACCGAGAATCTCCATAGATATCCCAGATCAATAATAATAATAATAATAACCTTTATAGTCATTGTACATATATACAACAAAATTGATCTAGCTCTACTGGTGCTATCCATAACAAAAATACAATACAATATGAATAATATAGAAAATGGTCCTTATACAAGTAATTAGGGAGAAACCAGTCATAAGTTTCCATGTATGCATGGAGTAATTGTAGTTGTATTTAGGAATCTTGACAGCCATCGATAAAAGCTGTTTTTAAACCTGTTTGTCCGGCTGGCTATACTTCTGTGTCTTTTGCCCAATGGTAAAAATGAGAAAAAACACTGACCAGGATGTGAATCGTCCCTAAGTATTTTCCTTACTCTGCTGACATGATGATATCATCCAGTGGTTGTCAGGGGGCAACCAATAGTTTCTTGTACCAAATTAAACACTCTCTGTAGTGCCTTCCTGTCCGCAGCTGTTGAACCAGCATACCATACTGTTATACAATATGTAAGGATGCTTTCTATCTTAGACCGATAGGAAGAGGTCATCAAACTATTGAACTATATTTACTTATTATACCGGTGGCTAAAAATGTGGTTTTTCAAGACCCCAAATGACCCAGCAGATCCCTTTGGGACAGATGCCTTCCATGGGAGGCACAGGTGGTGTTTTTCATTTTAAAGGATTTGAAGAGGAATTCATGGAATGAAAAAGAATAAAAAAATATACTTTGCTGATGCTGAAGGCACTCACTTTACCTTACAGAGCTACCCAAATCTTTCAAAAATTACTGTTAAACTCCTTCTCATGATTGACGTGTGATCTTTCATATGCCAGAGCATGGGCAGTGTTCAAACAGACAAAACTGATGCATCGCTGCTCTGGAAGACAAAATAAGCTATTGAGTTTGGACAAGAAGTGTCAATAATTGCTGCTACTGTTTATTGATTGGTTTATTAAAAGAAATCCGCAGCAATAGCCCTAATGGATACGTTTTTATACTGACATTGTTGGAAGCCTTCAGCTCAGTTAGACTTGATAGTCACTTGCAGCTCTATGATTATCCAATGCCGGTTCCAGGCCCTGAATCACAAAAATTGAATGCTTTGAAGTCTTATTGATTAGCTGATACAGTTAACCATGTGGGGGAAATAAGTAAATGAATTAAGCTAACAACTATCCTCTTTACTTGATAGCCCATCTCAGCTTTCAAAAGTTTAATAATATGAGATCATTATATAATATAATGTGATCTTATAAGACAGTCGATTTGGCTTAGTGGATAAGTTCCTGGACTCCGGGAGGGTAGAAAAACTGGAGTTCTAGTCTTGTTTTAGATATAAAGCCAGCTGAGTGACCTTGGGCTAGTCATACTCTTTCAATTGTAAGAAGGCAAAACACTTCTGAAAATATTATTTATAAAACCACATGAACTTGTCTGTGTAGCTGCCAGAAGTCAAGAATGACCTGAAAGCAGAGTGAGATATGATATACCATATGATATATACCAACTTGGCAGGTTTCAGACTTGTGGACTTCAACTCCCAGAATTCCTGAGCTAACATGACTGAAGGAAGAATTCTGGGAGTTGAAGTCCACAAGTCTTAAACGTATATAGCTGTTGCTGTATGATATGAATGTTTTCTTTTTAAATTAGAATAACAGAGTCAAAAGGTACCTTGAAGGTCTTCTATGCCAACTCTTTACTCAACCAGGAGACCCTCTACCATTCCAGAAAAGTGGCTCTCCAGTCTCTTCTTAAAGGCCTCCAGTGATGGAGCACCCACAACTTCTGAGGGGAAGCTGTTCCATTGATTAATTGTTCTCACTGTTGGGAAATTTCTCCTTAGGCCTAGGTTGATTCTCTCCTTGATAATTTATTATTTATTTGTTTATTTAAGTGATTCATATGACCATCCATCTCAAGACAATGACTTTTTATTCTCTCTCTCTCTCTCTCTCTCTCTGTGTGTGTGTGTGTGTACATATACAGAAATACAACATGTTGCATTAAAATGATAGTATAAAACATTTGTAATGGTAATATTAGAGGAAGGGAGAGATGAAGGAAAAGCATAAAGTGATATAACTAGAAGACAAAGCAGTCTAAAACCTAACCTACGTGACTATCTTGTTGCACAGTTGTTCCCCTTAGTTCCCTACCAGCCTTTGTTTTTGTGGGGCCTCTGTCTCCATCTCAGGGACAGGTTGAATGTACACAAAGGTCAAGGATGCCATTTCATAGCCTTTTCGCTGAAGTCCTATTCCAGTTTTTTTAGACTCCCTAATTGCCACTTCAAGGATAAACCACTGGATGCAACCCAGGGCCTTTTGCTATGTTCATGAATAGGGTTAACACAAAAGGCTGTGCTTCCTTTTAGCAGAGAAACAAAAACAATGTTCAAGGGGACACCTGTCTTCTGTTTGTCAGATATGAAGGGAATTCAGTAAAACATGATTAGCCAAACAACAGAGGTGCTGGATGAACTGCAGAAAGGACATTCTGAGTGCTGCATACAATACCAGTCAAAAATTAAAGGTAATGGTTTATAAGTGTATTAAGAGCAAAAACATTCTACAAAGAATAGAAACTGGATGAACAGAAAGTCTCCTTTCTGCTCATCCATTATCCATTTATTTGAAAGTAATCCCTTAAACATACAGTGGATACCTGAACAAAGAGAAAGTCAAAGATTCAGATTCAAATCAAAGTACACTGAGAGAATTCTCAAGACAGGACTTTTCAAAGTTCTTTCATTCTAGAATCACAATAGAGAGACAGTGTTTCATCACGTTAAAATGTCTGCTATCTTTATTACTTCAGGCTGTTGAGAGAAGACAGATAATGTAAAGAAACTATATTGTATAATATACATTTCCAGTCTCTGATGCATCTAACCTACTTTTGGTGGAAAGTAGCAGTAGTAACAATAATCATAATCATTGTTAATTTTTATTCAGTTCTTTGAATGAAGTATCTTACAGTTCCAGACAGGAATTCTAGGATTTTTGTGTGTTTCAATCTGAAGCATGGTACGAATTAAGGATGCCCTGGAAAAAAATACAGACTTGTCATTTATCCATTTGGTATATGTGATTTTGCAAAGATAATATTTTGTCTTATATCACAGGCAACTATACTCATCAGGTTTCAACTTTTATCTCACATACAACAGCAATATAATCTTTAGATATGAACAGAATAGTTTTGTTCTGAATATCCAATTGGAGAATCTAAATCCAAAGTCAGCAATTTTTTAATTTAATTTAACCCCTATTAACATGTGATGGCCATTCAGGAAAGAAAAACATGATGACTTAAAAAAATCCAGTGCTGTTGAAGGTGTGGTATAATTTTAAAAATATGAAGAAAAATGGAAGAGACATCTTGATTATTTCATAAAATTTAGACGAAATATTTTGGAAGCATGAAAATAAATCCATTCCCATAATCTTTCAAAAATCTGAAAATCTCTATTCTGCCATTTTTTCTGTCAGCTCCTCACAGGTCTTGGTCTCTAAAGCCTTCACTATGTTGTTTTCATTCACTTCAATTAGTTATTGTCAATTTTGAACTGAACACGGGACTCAAAATGTGTCTAAAGCCTTCAACTACTCCATTGTACCCTCCCCTGCTCAACTAGAGTAAAGTAGAACAATTACTGCCTAGGATCTAGAGATTCTAGACCCTGTTCTCCTGTAAAAGCATCACAAAATAACCACTGCCATTTCCTTTTCACAACAGCCAAGCCAGTTCTCCCTCATCCTATACTTACGTCTTTCATGTTTTCTACTCTGATACTCAGCAAGTCTTCAAATAGTAAATTGATGTTCTACTTTCTTGATTTCACTATTCACAGGATACTATGAAAATGAACTTGACTCTCTCTCTCTCTCTCTCTCTCTCTCTCTCTCTCTCTCTCTCTCTCTCTCCCTCTCTCTCTCAAACACACACACACACACACAATATAGATAAAAGGTACACCCAGATGATACAGCACACCTGAAGAGAGCATCTGGTAAAACATAGAGCTTCTCTCACTGGCCTTCCAATTTGCTGAATCACCATCCTGATCAATGTTAGCTCCTCACTCCATCTCATTTCCTGGCTTGGAAGAACTCCAAAAAGGATTTCAATAACTGGCAGCCTATTGTAAACATTGCCTGCTTTCTAAAGAGAAAATGTAGGAACACCAGCTATCACAACAAATTGCACGTACCTTGCCCTACAGCACAAGAGATGCTAAGTAGCCAATGTGCGTACTTCAGAAACTGACATTTCTAGAATGTACCCATTTAATCTGAAGCGACAGAAAATAATCTTTTGCTTTATCTTCTTGATAATTACAAGGTTATATATTTTAATTTAGCTTGATATTTAAGATTCTTCTAGGGTTGCTTTTTGAAACAAACTATCATAAAACAGGAGCCATTATATAAATCCACAAATACATCCATTAATGGTTCTGTTTTTAAAGCATTAAATTAGTAGAACTGTTGCAAAGAGAGATACTAATTGCTAGAATCCAATTAAATTAACTGATACTGAAATAGTGTAATTTATATGCTAAACTATCATAATCAATTATTATTTACAGCTAATAATGTACAACTACAAATGTATGCTCATTATGTTCAGTTCTATATTTACAGCCTTAAAAATAAGAGTTACAAATTTAAAATGAAGTTGAACAAATCACAGATAATGACACATTTAAAACAACCTTTATAATAAAGGGCAGAGGGGGAAAAGGAGAAGGAGGAGGAGGAAGAGGGCTTGCATTAAAACAATGGCACAGGCTGCCAATTAGAAGAATATTTTATGCTTTTATGAGGTCCTCTACAATTGGAGAGATCTGATACATCCCAATCCCTATATCATATAACCCTAACCATTAAGATCACAATTGACTGATATCTATGGAGATTCTCAGTCATCCAGGTCAAGGTGCTTTTTCAGAAGGCAACTGAGAGCAGTTTTTTCCTTGAGAAAGAAGAAGAAATTTCACTTCTTATCCAAGAAGCTTCATCAGTTCTGTCAGATGATGGCTACGGAGGGATTAATAATCTGGTTTTAGCATCACATTGAGAGCTCTTGAGGCCCCTTGGGGCCCCCATCATGCTACCAGAACTAATGAAGCTTCTTGAATGAGAAGTGAAATGAAATACTTTACCCTGAAGGAATGTTAGTGTTGTGGTGTGGCTTTCTTCCCCTTTCTTCTATTGCTACTGCTTCACCATTTATTTTTGTTGTGTTTTGCACAACATTTGCATCCAATTGCAAAATGGCTGTTTAGGAAGAAGTATTTCTGGTCTGCACACCTCTCTGCCCAAAATAAAAACCATGTAACACTTCTCAAATTATTTCAATTCTTATCTCTCACCACCTTTCAGTCAGAATGCCAAACAACAGCAATTGATTTCTTCATGCTTTTGGCATTCGCTTTATCTTTCTTTCCTTTTTTGTAGGGGAAAAAGAATTGTCTTCACCACATCCTAAGGAACTCATGCAGCTATTCTGTAAACCATAACTGAAGTATCAACCTATTTATATGTACACACAGCAAATGCTTTAATATAAGTTTGAAACCATGACTTATTTTTCAGCTTTACTAGATGGACCAGAACAGGAAATCAACTACACCAGGGGTGTCAAACTCGCAACCCGTGGGCCAAATGTGTCATGCGCTGGCCAGGCCCACCCTCAGTTTAGCGAAGGGGGGAAAAGTTGCGATACAATGTGTCATCGCAAGTTTGACACTCCTGAACTACACAGATACACTAAAATACTCTTATTGGGTTAGCTATAATAATAGAATCTTGCAAGTCTGATTGTGTTGTACCTCCTCTTCCTTCTTACAATTCAGTGAGTTAGGAAGGTGTCTGTCTTAATTATTTCTGAATAGTGTCTAGCTCTTCTGGACTTAAACATTTTCAAGAAGGTCCAAAAAGCTCTTTCATTAATTGTAAGAGAAAAACAATGTTATCTTCTTTTCAAGGTCCATTGGTAAGGTGTGGGGAAATCAAGTATTATGGAGTAATCAGGCAAATGAACTTCTAACTGTCCATTGGCTGGCATCTATATTACGTATTTCACACATATCCAAATACAGATTTGTCTATGTAAGTAGGACGACTACTACCTCTGGTCATACTGTAATCTTTAAACTTTCATAACCACACATGATTGTCCTTGTAGCTAATTATTAAATAAATATGGCTGCTCAGTACAACAGGGGTCCCCAACCACCAGGCCACAGACTTGTACCGGTCTGTGGAACATTTCCTACTGGACTGCCGGTTTGCTGGGCGCCGCCATCTTGTTTCGATGAGAAAGTGCTTCTGGGTGAGCTTTTCCGGTTGGAAAGCGGCGTTTGGGTCCTGAAGGAATCCTCGCACCTTAGTTTCATCGAAGGGGGGGGGGGGCTTCGAATGAAACTAAGGCACGAGGATTCTTTCAGCACCCAAGGCAAGGCGAGCCGAGCGACCGTCCCGAAGCCGTCCCGAAGCGAAGCCCATCGACAAAAGTACAAAGGAGGAGTTGAAGGTGGCAGGGAGAAGCGGGGGCTGGCTGGCTGGCTGGTCGCTTGGCTCGCCTTGCCTTGTCATGCGGGCTGATGCCGGTACTGGGCCGTGGATCATTTTGTGATGCCGGTACCAGGCCGTGGCACAAAAAAGGTTGGGGGCCACTGCAGTACAAGATAATCATACTTTTCATGAGCATATTTTCAACACATGTCAAGTACATATCTGATAAGGCTGCCTGATTTTGAACATCTTGAAATACTTTAGTCCATTTGTGCCATTTACAGCTGCAAAAATACAGTATATGTTTATGTGATAACAGTTCAATATTGCGCCTCTGTAGGGATAGAGAAAAGATAAGCTACTAATTGTCCATAGAATGCCAGCAGTTATTTGGATGTTCTACAATGGTCAACAGATACAGAATGAAAACTGATACCAATTAAAAATATCAGTCAATAAGAATTTTCAAGGAGAATACTATTTTAGGCTGAATTGTTAGGCTAGCTTCTGAAATCCTTTCAAAACTAGTTGTCTGTATCTTTTGAATCTTGTCAATGAAGTGGTCTTAACAGTAGCATTAGAAAAGATTTTTGGCTACATACATTCATATCAGAGCAGGTTAACCAAAAAAAAAAAGGATGGACAATTAGCACAGGCATTCCTGGCCAAGTGTCCAGTGCTCTCCTACTATTCTGCACTACTATTACTGTTAATCTTATCATCACTCTTTATCACCCATCCCCTCCTACTTGTGACTGTATGACTGTAACTTTGTCGCTTGTATACTTATGATTTATATTTATTGTTTCCTAGTATGATTTGATTGCTTATTGTACCCTATGACTGTTATTAAGTGTTGCACCTTATGAATCTTGACTCCTGATGAATGTATACTGAGAGTATTTACACCAAGACAAATTCCTTGTGTGTCCAATCACACTTGGCCAAGAAATATTCTATTCTATTCTATTCTATTCTATTCTATTCTATTCTATTCTATTCTATTCTATTCTACTTCCACTCCTCTATTCTATTCTATTCTATTCTATTCTATTCTATTCTATTCTATTCTACTTCCACTCCACTATTCTATTCTATTCTATTCTATTCTATTCTAGTCTAGTCTAGTCTAGTCTAGTCTAGTCTAGTCTAGTCTACTCAATATTAAGCCAAGGCAGTCTTCTGTTGCTCCCATCATTTGGATCAACGCTCTTAATATTTCTTGACTCTTTAGCCCACTGTTTCTCAATCTTGGGGACTTTGCTAATGCTGCCTTGAGAATTCTGAGGAATTTTGAGAGTTAAAGTCTACATATCCTAAATTTCCAAGGCTGAGAAACACTACTTTAGTCCATGACCAGATCTCATGGGAATTTGAAATATGTGAAGAACAGTAAGTTGACTGCCCATATTAAAGAAAGTGCCCTGAAATTCATATCACTGATTTATATTTAAAGGGATCACTTAAAGTTTGCTTACTCATTCTTTCCTCATCCATCTTATCTTTCTTATTTATTGACTAGTTGCTGCCTTTCTACAGCTGGGCTATGCGGTTGGGGATGATTTGCTATACAAGCTGTTTTCCGGTGCAGGAAAATACAGGTCAGAATGTTGTTTTCAGCAACATGATTTTACCAAAAGGGGAAAGGCAGAGCAATGTGCAATGATGTTGATGTATATGGTGGCATCAACTTCTCTGTTTATCTGCAGCCTTTGAGTTCAAGTAAATGACTTTTTATCTTTCCAGATGAGTCCTTTCCACCACCACCACCACCCCCAAGAAAACACACAGGCTCCTTTCACAAATGCCTTTGCATGTTCAGTATTTCAGGAATCCAGTAACAAACTGCTTTGATCACACATCATACTAACTCCTAAATTGGATGAGAAATGAAACCTGGATGATTGAAAATCTCTGTAAACCTTTATCACACTTCATTTAACCATCCAGGTGTATTGTGCAAACCGTTCATCTTGTGTTTTCAACACATTCTCTGTCAGGAATATCTTGACAAAGAAATGGAGGGGAAGGAAGGAAGGAAGCAGAAAGCTCATTTCCAATTTTTTTTTTATTCATTTATATGTTTTATTTAAAATATTTATATATTCACTTATATTAAATTCTAGAGAGCTCCCAATCAACAATTAAAAGCGGGTTTTTTTTGTCTTTTAATGACCCTGTAATCCCTTACAACAGAGTGGAGTTGGAGCAACTGAATGGAGCAGGGTATTTACTGGCTGAATGCCCTTCCTGTCACCAATGCAGAGTTCACAGCAGATAATTACTCATTGTGCCCAGAGAGAAAAATAACTGCTGCTACCTAGGATCGAACTCACAGCCTCCTGATCATGAGGCAACAGCTCTGCCTCTAGGCCACTGCACCACTCAATCAACAATTAAAGCAATATCAGTAATAAAATAATAAATTATTAAAACCATAAACCTGAAAAAACCTAGCAATATAGTTAAGCTTCCTTGTCAAATCCTCTCATCCATTTTACTCTAAAAAAGGACATGATAACTGTCTTCCAGTACTTGAGGGGCTGTCATAGAGGAGTGGGGATTGACTTATTCTCCAGAGCACCTGAGGCAGGACAAGAAATAACAGGTGGAAAATCATTAAATAAAGATCCAATATAGAAGTAAGGAGAAATTTTCTGACAGTGAGAACAATTAATCAATGAAATAGCTTGCTTCCCAGATTTGTTGGGTGCTCCATCATTGGAGATTTTCAAAAAAAGACTAGACAACCATTTGAGTGGGATGGTATAAGGTATAAAGTCTCCAGCCTTGAATGGAGAATTGGACTAGAAGATCTCTCCATATTTTAAATAAATAAATCAGTTTCAATTGTGGTGGAAGTAAATTGTACATTGCTTATATATTCATTCATTCTATTTATATAGCCACCTATCTCACAAATGTGATTCTGGGCAATCATACAATTAAAAACAAAAACAATAGAGACAGATAGACAAAGTGAAAATCATTGAAAACCAATTAAAACCATTTAAAACTTAATTTATAGGTGAGAACAATCCATATAATGATTATCAAAGCTACCAGCTAATAGACTCTCTATCACCACTGGATCCCCAGACATGATGACAAAGCCATGTCTGCTGAGTATTTGTTTTGTACTGTCTTTGAAGGACATATCTAAGCATTTCAAGCTTTCATGAAATAAATATTTATACTTACACCTGTTTCCCCCACTTTTTTGTGTGTGTGTATGTGTGTATGCGTGTGTGGGTGCACATAGTGTTAACTACAGCATTCCTACTTATGGTGGTTTTGCATGAAATAGCAATAGCACTTAGACTTATATAACACTTTACAGTGGTTTACAGCCCTATTTAAGTGGTTTTCAGAGTCAGCCTATTGTCCCCAATAATTTGGCTCCTCATTTTATCCTCCTCGGAAGGATGGAAGGCTGAGTCAACCTTGAGCCTGGTGAGATTTGAACTGCCAAATTTCAGGCAGCCAGCAGTCAGCAGAAGTAGCCTGCAGTACTGCACTCTAACCACTGAGCCACTGCGGCTCAATAAAGATAAAAATAAGAGCTTACAAAGTACATCTGATACTGCATTGGCCTCATGAATGATGGTGCTAAACAGGTCAGCCAAATGCACTCCTTATGATGAGTCATCAGTGATGTCTTGAATTCTTGTTTCAATTTGGGATATGCTCAATACTTCATGGGTTTCAAACTTCAGAAAACATGACTAACATTGATACTTTAAAAAAAACCCAGAATAAACTAGAATCAATCTAAATTAGCATAGTCAGACTCTGCAGGCTGGCTATTAACTGATTCATTAATTAAGATAAGTAGAATACTACCCACTGTTAAAAAGCAGGGTTTGTCTTAAGTGAACATAATTAAATAGATAAGTAAGAAATTACCCAAAGTAACATGGAAATACTTCCCTACACCTCTTCTCAGCTTGGGCAGCTGGAAACAAGAATAAGCTGGCACTTTCTGACCTCCTGAAAATTGTAATAGTTTTCTTTTAAGATGCCAAGATTTGTTAGCAGTGCTCTCAAAGACTGGTTTAGAATATACTATCCAGGATAGAGATGCTGTGATCAAAGCAGAATGTGGACATTAATCTGTGGGAATTAGGGAAGAATCAAATATAACATTAGGCATAAGGAAAGAGCAGAAAATAAAATAATGAATATAGTGTTGTTTCTTATCCCTCAAGAGTTGATGCATGTAAAAAATTTGGTTGCTCACTCATGGTAGCCACATGGCTATATCTATGCAATTAGCAGTTTGTAAGTGATTGGTGATGACCTTCTTCCAACATATTCAGAAATTTGCTGGCTCCTCAGTATATCTGGTTGTCTCTTATCTAAAATAAATCTGATCCAACTTTGCAGGAACAAGTACATCATGGTGCAAGAGTTCCTTTATTATGTTCCATAAAGTTTACTTTTTGGAATCTAGAAGGAACTGGTGATGTAAGCATGAACCGTGTAGGCTACAACTTGCTTACTCTTTTCTTTTTGTTATTTTTTTCTAACTATACTGTAAATGAAGAACAATAAAGGAAATTGCTTTGAAGTAACTCAGCATGTCTTTCTTGGTTTTGGAGGTTGACATCAATCTTACCAAAATAAACTACTTGCAAAATTGAAGATATACTCTGAAAACTCCTAGGGAAGAGCTGCCTTGATCTTCTTCCTCCCAACCAAGCTATCTAAATTTTGCTGTCTTTGCTTCTCTAGAAATGCAGACTCTTCTCCTGGGAATCCAGATGACATTCCACCACACAAGGTTATTTGGGAAATAATCTAAGAGACATTCTAATTTATGCCATCTTGAGCTTTCAAGAAATGTCAGGTTCAAGAATATCCAGCTATCTATCTATACAGAGAAAAAGAAATACAGAGAGCAGGCATTGATTTGAGGTTTATCTTCCTCAAAAACTAGACCGAATCCCTGCCAAATAGTGAACAATTCTTGGAAATAATGTCATTTGTAATATAGCAATTCCATTATAAGAAAGATACTGTATTAGGAGCAGTAAGAAAATGCTAGCCTTCTAGTGGTAACCAAGAATTATACCAACCTTAACAGAAAAATGTAGACTGCTACAAAATACAACTAGAGGATATAACTGAATATAGGATTTCTCAGTAGATTATGTTATTTTTAATAATGTTTCCAGTCTATAACACTACAGCTGCTTGGTTTGTAGTTGGCAGTTTCTAAATGTTATCTATTCTCCTAGACTCTTGTAGACTAAATAGCAGCTTAAAAGTGCAATAAGGAAAAAATATCCACTGCTCCTTCCCATTCCTAGAGTCAGCCCAGTATCATAAAGGATAAAAAGGAGCATGACTAAATTTGGAACAGCCCTGAAAAAGGCACCTTCTTTGGGAATCTCCACTACCATTCTGCCTGCTCTCCCCAAGTTTCAAGTTCTGTTTGCTAGAGGCAGTCTGCCAACACCAACATACAGCCCTTTCTTTCCCTGTCTTGATGTTTTGATTTCTCATTACTCTTCATGCAACAGCTATGGGGGGCCTGTAGAATTGGCTGGGCCAACTCTTTAATGCTTGCCATTCTGTAATTACTGTTTTTGTTTCCCCGGGAGCTGTTTGGAGTCTCCTTGTCCCAAGGATCCTGGATTTTGCCCAGAAGTCCAAACAAATAATTTCACTCAGAGAAAACAAGAATTTTGAGTTTAGTAACCTCTTCAAAATGACTTACAGGTGACTGTTGTTACAATTGATGGCTCTTCTATAGTACTGCCATGTTTTTCCTTTCGTAAAGTCATGGATATGAAGGCATATTTAAAAATAAAAACAAACACAATCATCTTGGCACCTGCATCTTTGCCTCAGCCAAATGTAGAAGAATAGAATTGGAAGCAAGTACTGAAATTGCCTTTGCAGTATAATAAGGATAATTTTTGCCTTACCCAATGCTAACAATGGCTTAATTCAAGCCATGAGGAAACAGATTGCTCTCTTGTTCAAATCAACTTTCCTCTCTCTGGCCTTCTCCAAATATATGAGGATTGTAAGCTCTGGAACTCCCACCCAAATTGGCTAATGGCCACACAGACTTGAAATTATGGGAGTTGGCAATCCCAAAGCATCTCAAAGTTGCCAAATAATTATCAAGGATGATGGGGCTATGAGGTCATAGCAGATCCACCCTGATTTAAAGCATCAGTCTTGTAACAAATGAGCAATTTTTGATAAGCATAGCACAGGTTGCATGTAATTTATCCTTGTGAAGAGAACAAGGTACACAGATAACAAATATTTGTGTAAAGAAGTTGATTGGGTTGGGGGGAAATAGATAATTTTCTTTAGTTTACTAAAAGAAATTACTTTATATTATGTTGAATCCCAAACTACAGTTTTCACATATTCCTTCCTCAAAAAACCAGGAAACAAAGCATCCAGATCTTAATAACTGCTGTCCAAGCAGATCAAGGAATAACAAAATAAAATAAAAAATAAAATAAAATAATAAATGTCATAGGTTGCCTGTCCTACTATAGACAATATTTTATGAATAATTTTGGTATGGATCAGAATGATGTGTTAATCCAAACCAAAAACAGGAAAACAAAGTTAAACAAAATTTCAGAGGATAATTTGCAGAACAATGGTTACAAGAATACAAACTTAACATTTAGAGCCAATTTGGATTCATCTTCTTTTCAAACAAGAAAAGAAGAAAGAAAGAAAGAAAGAAAGAAAGAAAGAAAGAAAGAAAGAAAGAAAGAAAGAAAGAAAGAAAGAAAGAGGGAGGGAGGGGGGAGGAGGGAAGGAAGGAAGGAAGGAAGGAAGGAAGGAAGGAAGGAAGGAAGGAAGGAAGGAAGGAAGGAAGGAAGGAAATAGCAACTTAGTAAACTACTCATTAAAAAATCAGAAAAAATCATTGACTCATAAACAACTTGGCCTTTGTTGTCTAGACACTAATACTCAGAGAATGGGAGAGATTAATCTGAACTCTTAGTTGATTGATTGATGGATTATGTTCCACCGAGTCATTTTTTATTTATAGTGACCATATAGATAAGATTTTTCTCCATGACAATATATTCCAATTGTGAAAAACAAACATGCAGGATTGAATCTGGCTTTTTCTAGAAACATGAATTTCCCTTAGGATTATGTAGTAATCCAGACTGGAAGGAAAGGGTGATTTGGAGAACACATGGGCTTTTTAAACCAAACCTTTTCTTTGCATACATGAGCTGAGAATAAGCCGTTGTTACTTAAAGAGTTGCCAATGGGTGTGAGAATTTTAGCCTTTAAATGAAAAATACTGCACAGCACTAATATTAATGACTTTGAATCTCTATTCAAGGGTACTGAACAATTACTGATAACTTGGCTAAATTTTGTATGCATTGAGAATAATAATAATTTAAAAACCTGATGAAATGCCAGATAATAAAACTTGAAAAATCTGGATCCAGGAACTATAAATTTATCTATTTAACATCAAAATCTCAGAATATATTACAACTTTCTCAAAATAATTAGTAACTACCAGAAAATAATAGGTATTTGGACAGAATAACTGCCATTACTAAAACCTGGTAGATGAAACCCATAACTGGTATATACCACAAGAAGGATATAAACTGTTTAAAAGAATCAGACCTAACAAAAGAGGAGGCGGAGTTGCATTATAAAAAATAAAAATAAAAATCACTACAGCCCTACAGAAATGCACAAACAAGGGTGAAAGCCTTCTTGAATGCATTATAAAAGGAAAAAGGAATGACTTTCCATAGGTATACACATAGTTTTTAATTTACAACTATTCATTTAGTGACCATTCAAAATTACATCACTGAAAAAAATGTGATTTAGGACCGGCTTTCACAGTTACAACCACTGTAACATTCTCACGTTCATATAATTTGGGCACTTGGCAACTGGTGTATATTTACAATAGTTGTATCATCTCTGGATCAGGCGATCAGCATTGGCAATCTTCCCAGTGAAGTTCTGACGAGCAAAGTTAATGAGAGAAGCCTGATCGCTTAACACTTTGGCAAAAAGGTCATGAAATGGGACAATACTACAATGTCTTCCTTAGTAAAGGAAATGTTGGGCTCAACAGTGGTCATAAGTTAAGGACTACCTCTAGACTACAGGCCAGCCAACCAGTGGTGGGATTCAAATTTTTTTACTACCAGTTCTGTGGGCATGGCTTGATGGGCGTGGCAGGGGAAGGATACTGCAAAATCCCCATTCCCTCCCCACCCCACTAACCTGCTTTCCAGCTCTGTTCTCCTGTGCAGGGCAACTAAAGAAGAACCCAGCCAATCAGCTGGGGAGCAGAGAAGAGATGGGAGTGGGGCCAGTCAGAGGTGGTATTTGCCAGTTCTCCGAACTACTCAAAATTTCTGCTACCGGTTCTCCAGAACAGGTCAGAACTGGCTGAATACCACCTTTGCAGTCAACCAAGCAGAGGAAATAGGTGAACTTTTTGCTAATTAGTTAACTAAGATGTTCAAGAAGCAACTGCAGTTGTAATGAAGCCTCCAGTGATGGAGCACCCAGCACCTAGCACACGTGGGGTGGTTACTAGAAGCCAGCATGGTTTTCTTACAATAGACCATGTCACATTAAGCCTTACTTGTCTTTGACAAAGTGACTACATTAGTAAATCGGGGAAATGCTGTGGATATAGTTTACTTAAGACTTCAGGAAAGCATTGGAAACAGTAGGCCTACTCTGAGTGACATGACAAATATATACAATATTTGAGGGGCTGTCACAGAGAGAAGGGGGTCAAGCTATTTTCCAAAGCACCCAAAGGCCAGACAAGAAACAATAGATGGAAACTGAACAAGGAGAGATTCAACCTGGATATAAGGAGAAATTTTCTGACAGTGAAGCAATCAACCAATAGAAGTTGCCTTCAGAAATTGTGGGAGCTTCATCACTGGAAGCTTTCAAGAAGAGACTGGATTGCCATCTGTCAAAAATGGTGTAGGGTCTACTTGGACGGGGGGTTGGACTAGATGACCTACAAGGTCCCTTCCAATTCTGTTAATCTATATCTGTACCTATATAGTTATAAGTCTACTTCAAATATTGTATTTAAACAGTGTTTATTAAACCAGCTCTAAACTCTTCAAACTGTTTATTAGCATATTGGACAAAGAAGTGGGGGAATTTGTGACACAGAATCGGGTATAAAAGCTAATACATAAATGACAGAAATAAAATTTAAAATTGTTTTTTGATAAATTGACTGAAAATAACTTAATGAAAATTAATAGATGTCAAAAACAAAATTCTGTACTTAGGAAATACTGTAGAAATCAAAAGTACAGAACAGAAGGATACCTAGCTTGTTAATAGTAATAGTTAAAACAGAATATGAATGGACAGTGTAATGTGACTCAAAAAAATTAGAGTACATCAAGAAATATATTGTTTCCAAATCACAGCAAGGAGACATTTCACTTTATTCTGAATTTGTCAGCCCTCACTTTGGATATTGGGTCCAGTTCTAAGCTTTACAAAGGATTCGTAAATTTCGCTTTACGAAGCATTCAGAGCAATTGAAAAAGGTTCAAAGAAAGACATCAAGGCTGATCAGCAGACTAAAAATATGTCTTATGAAGGGATGTTGAAGGACTTTATCATACTTAGCTTTGAGAATTAAAAAAAATAAAGGAGAGATGTGATAGCATATTCTAAGAGTTGAAAGGATATCTTGAAGAGGGTTGCCAAGAAAAGTGGGAGAAACAGAATGGAATTGCAAAAATAAATTCTGAAAGTTCACTTTAGTGGGAGCTTATGACAAGTAATGGTAAAGATTTTCTTGGAGTGACAGAATTGTTCTTAAATTACTCTGTTAGTGCTACATTATGCAGTAATTACACATTGTTCTACATTTGAATAGCATCATCCCCTGGTCAGCAAAAATAATCTGAGAAATCACTTTAGGATGAAAGGAGAAGGATCCTTCAGAAAAGCTTAATGCAAAGGTGGTTAATATAATTGTTAATGGAACTTCTGAACTGTAGCCATTAAAACTTGATCAATTCCCCTGAAAGTGAACTCTAGCAGACATTCTCCATACCCCAAAAAATGGAACCTACTGTGTTACCTATTGTGAAAATGGTGCAGGATTTCCACCCAATTGAAATTAAATGTCATTCTTTTCTTCTGAGTTTTCACATGTCCATATTGTTGAAATGATAGAATTGACTCCATTCATATAGACGTCAAAAAACCTTAAAATGAGATGGGAGGATAAAAAAATATAAACATGGGCATTGTTTAACATAATTAAATATATTGTCTTAAAGACAAAGACTTTAAATACCTGTGTTCAAATGGGTGGAGCAGGGTGATCCTTTAGGAAATAATTGGCTAACATAGCTAAATGTATGGCTCGAAATTCATTAAAATAGTCTTAAATTGAAATACTTTTTTTCTAGTACTTTTAACTCTAGCATTAATTTTTTCAGATTAATTTCAAATTTTAAATTACTATTCGGCCAAAGAATGATTATTTTTGCAATGCTTTCTAATTGTATTTTTCTCCCTCTCTTCCACTGTGTTTGAATTTCAGAGGCTGCAAAGTTTACAGAAGTGGTTTAATATTACCTCCTTCCTACGGCTGAAAGAAAGTGACAGGCCCAAGGTCACCCAGCTGGCTTGGTGCCCAAGACATGACTAGAACTCACCATCTCCCAGTTTCTAATCTGATGCTTTAACAACTAAATCAAACTAGCCCTCAACAGTATAACAATACATTTAATGCTTTTAAAAAATGTTTTAAGATGCATGCAATTTTAACCACAATTTTGTACCTGCAAGGACCTTTGCTGCAGACAGGGGCTCCATTCTTCACAAAAAGACAGACCTGAAGGGATGGGATTCAAAAATCCCAGCAAATGGTTCACTGCCAGTTGCTGGGAGGGTATGGCCATGGTGGGCTTGTCCTACTGGAACGTCCTGTTTCTGGCTTCCGGTGGGCCTCCAAAGCCCAGAGAGGCTATTTTTGCCCTCCCAAGGGTCAGAGGTGTGTCCCGGGACTCTGGGAGGGCAAAAACAGCCTCACCAGGGTCTGGAGGCCCCCCAGAAGGCAGAAACAGGCCCATTTCTGGACTTCCCAAAGGCCCATTTATCCCCCTTTCAGAACCTCAGCATGGACCCTGCACTTACCTCCATTGAAAATGGGCTGCATGGAGACTGTTAGGGATACACCCTAGCAGAATGTGCATGGCAGTCAGGCAGGCAGGCAAAATATGTGAGATAAACGTTTTTGTAGCTTACACTCAGTAAAACAGATACACCGTGCTAGTTAAATAGTTTATTCCAGTAAGAATTTTAGCATAGTCAAACAGTCCATATATCATTCACTAGTTCAGTCCGTCCAGGGATTATTCAGTTGCAAAGTCCGGTGTCGAAAAAGAGGTCAGTAAACTTACAAATATCGGTCCAGTGATATATCTCCTTGCAGTAGAGATATGAATAAGTCAAACCTCCTTTCTTCCTTCGACGTTCAAAAACTCAGCAGCAGGGAACACGCAGTTAGCAAACCAGCAATCCAGCAATCCAGCAAGTTCTCTTGCTTCCTCTTATGGCGGTTTCACAACCGCACCCAAAATTACATGCTTTGCAGTTTAAAGTGACACACACTTAAACTTACTATCATAGTTTATATATATTATTTTACCCAAACTACGTTAGGTAACCTTGTTATTCCTAACAGAGACACCTGGGAGGGGGCAGGCAGGGTGAGTGGGGCCAGCCGGTCTGTTGAAATACCAGTTCAGTGAACCAGATGGAACTTTAACATCCAGTTTGTCTGAATCGGTCTGAACTGGTAGAATCCCACCCCTGCAGACCTACATTTCAAAAAAGAAACATTCAGAAGGACAATCTGCTTATCTTGCAAGGTATGAGGTTAATGGTCAAAATCTATCTCCTTAGCCAATCACACATGGAATTCTCGATTGGGAATGTAAGAAACTGACCTAATATATTTTTGAAGCTTTTTAAGCAAAACAACGAAATGAATTTTGTCATGAATAGGTGCAGAATAGTATCCACACTGATCTGAAGTTTATTCAAGTAATTATTCACACTTTTTTGAGAAAACTGTACAAATGACAGGCAAAACTACGTATTTGGAAAAACTAGATAGAGGGAATTATTTGTTTCAGGTTAGTTGCATAGTCACATGGATTTATCAAGAGAAATAGAGTCAAAGTATCTAAATCAGGAAAAGAAGCATGTAATGTGTGTTTGTATGTTCAAACAATTATGGATTTTTTTGTATTTATTTATTTTTCGTTTACGGAGTTGGATTTTTTTTTAAGTAATGATCCATAGGGGGGAAAAAAAGAGACTAATGTTTGAATGTCTGCCACACAGATACAAATGCACACCTTCTTTGCATGATAGCACTTTGGTACATATACAGTATGTTGTCAGACTTTTCCATCAATAATAAAATCATAGTATGGTTTAGTGCATTACATTATAGTGAATGCAGAGGGGTATTCCAACAGATCAGCATTTCACAGCAGCTGTATCTAGGCATATTTTGCAATGGATTATCCAAATCAAGAGCTACTGGACAAAAATGATCGTGCAGCCTTCACTAAAGATGTTGTATTTTGTCCACATTTCCTTGTGATTGTGTCCATGTTTTGAAGAGGCTGAATTCTTCCTGTAACTTTTGTGGAATTGAGAGTTTCTAAGTTTTTAGAGTTTTTACTAGGACAGAAAATGAAATGCTGCAATGTAACACTAGCCATAGGCAACTATGCCTGTGAAGAAATTGTACTGGTCAAGATGTCACTTCTTATCTCAATTCAGAACAGAATATATTTCCAGGAAGCTAAATAGGAGAATGGCCTTTTTAAATTTCCATTCTCCTTTACTGGCTACTTTCACTCTCCTTTGTTTGCCAAACAAGTATTATTTTATATAATTCCTTAGAATTGGTGATTTTAATTCACAAATGATGCATTTCTGTAAATGTATGGAATTTCCCCAAGTGTGTTGAAATGGATAACTTCATGAGATATGCAAATAACTATTTAGACAACTACATATTTCAAGGCAAACCTGCTTATCAGTTCATTCTAAAAGCTCAGAAATATTTAATTGGCTTTTATTATTACTTTTAGAGGAAACAAAGATAGGACCATGTCTTCATTGTGAGGGACCTGATGGATTCTTTTATATTTGCATATCTAAAAAGCAGAAATATAGTCTTTCCTTTGCTTGTCTGAAAAAAAATTAAAATAATAGATGGATGATAATTTATTTTAGTTACAAGAATACACCTTGATTGGAGTCAAGTTCTTTAATCAAGCAAAAGTCTTTTTTTAATACAAGAAGTTGGGTAAAAAAATGTTATTGTTATGCTTTTCATCTTTTGCAAGGTTGCAATTGTGAGCAATTGCAGTTGCAAAGCTATTACAGTCTGACACAAACTGCAGTTCAGTTGAGATATGTGAAGTTGTTTATAGTTCTGAGGTAAAGTAAAAGTCTTAGCCCCATCTAGCCAAGAAGTCTGTTTGTCTTGTCAAGCTAAAAGTGATTTTACTACCAAGTTACCAGCTTGTCATGCATCCTGATAATAGCCAAGAATTAGCATCATCTCAGATTTTATGACCTAGTGCCCAGGTCATTAACGATAAATATAAGTCTATGTGATCTTCAGCTTTGTGACTTGTGAATGTAATTATTTCTTGTAAACCTTTTCCAAGCAAAATACTGCACAGTGACAATGCAACAACAACAAAAATTCAGCATATTAATGCATTCCATGGGACTGAGATTTTTAAAAAGAAAGAAAGACGTCTCTCATGAAGAGCATTTATTTATACACCAAAAGATTGAGAGGAGTTATTGGCTCTAACCCTTTTTTGTGTTTCTAGGATATGAAAGAATGTTAACCAAGAACTCAGTCTGCGGCATTCCACTTGTAATGGACGTCAAGAAATATGGAAACTTTCATTAAGTGAAATTCACAACCATTTGTCTTTCCTCAATTAAACCTCTACCAAAAAAGAATTGTCTGAAAAGACAGGGCCCTACTGCAACACAGTGGTAGTTAAGATTACAAAAAGGTATATATTTAAAAACAGAAGGATAAAAGGCAAAGTCATTTTAAGTAATTCCAGTATAAGCTAAGACTGGAAAGTAGTGCCAAAAAATACCAAGAAAAACTTCTTTCACTATGTGAGGAACAAGAAGAAAGTCAAATAAATGATGGTTCCACTAATGGGAGCAGATGGCAAGAAGGTGTCAGGCAACAAGAAGACACCTTTTTATATCTGTGATAAAGCAATAGGTAAAGGTAAAGGTTCCCCTCGCACATACGTGCTAGTCATTTCCAGCTCTAGGGTGCAGTGCTCATCTCTGTTACAAAGCCAAAGATCCAGCACTATCTGAAGATGTCTCCGTGGTCATGTGGCCAGCATGACTAAATGCCAAAGGCGCATGGAAAGCTGTTACCTTCCTACCAAAGTGGTCCCTATTTTTCTACTTGCATTTTTTTACATGCTTTCAAACTGCTAGGTTGGCAGAAGCTGGGACAAGTAACAGGAGCTCATTCTGTTAGGTGGTTCTAGGGATTCGAACCACCGAACTGCCAACATTTCTGATCGACAAGCTCAGCGTCTTAACCACTGAGCCACCGTGTTCCTTGATAAAGCAAAAGTCCAACCGAGGCAGATAGAACATGAACAAAGTCAAAATAGGCAAGGAGATAGTAAAAGAGTACCTCTGCACCTTGGCAAGTATAAATCATCTGGACAAGGTGGTTTACATCCCAGGGTTCTGTAGGAGCCGCCAAATGTAATCTTGGATCCATTGAATGTAATCTTTCAAAGCTCCTGTAGCACATGGGAACTACCAAAGGACTGAAAAAGAGCTGGGGAGAGGGTGGATCCAGGAAATTATAGGGCAATCAGCTTCACATCAATACCTAGGTAAATGCTGGAGAAGATAACCAAGCAGAGGATATATGAGCATCTAGAAATGAAGAAAGTGATTATTAGAAGCCAGAATGGATATTAAAAACATGTCATGCCCAACAAACTTTATATCCTTCTTTGATAAAGTGACTAAATTATTGGACTAAAGAAATGCTGTGACATAGTGTACTTGGACTTCAGTAAGGCATTTGACAAAGTAGATCTACTTCTCAATAACATACAAAAATGTGGGGTAGAAAGTACTACTACCAGATAAATTCACAATTGACTGACCAACCGCACCCAGCCTGTAGTTCTTAATGGAACTACATCTACATGGAGGGAAGCATGCAGTGGGGTACCACAAGGTTCTGTCTGGTCCCAGTACTCTTCAACATCTTCATAAATTATCTAGACAAGGGGACAGAAGGGAACTCATCAGATTTGCAGATGACACCAAGCTGGGGGAAATTGCTAATACTTTAAAATATAGACTCAAGATTCCAGAAGGAACCATGCCACCTCCAGTCCACAGGAAAAATACTCTATTCATGGATCCAGGCCATGATGCCCAAAAGGTTGGGGGCCACTGCCTTAGAAAGGGTTTACAGAAGAGCAACAAAGATAATTAAGGATGTGGAGGTTAAATCATATCATGAATGATTGAGGAAGGATTGCAGGGGTGGTGGGTGGTACCAGACAAGTGTTTTTCAGAAGTGGAAGAGCGGATTGACTTAATCTCCAAAGAACCAGAGAGAAGGACAAGATGGGTGGAAGCTTGTAAAAGAGTAAAGAGAAATTTTCTGACAATGAGAACAATCAATCAATGGAATAACTTACCTCCCAGAGTTGCAAGTGCTCCATTTTCGAGAATAGATTGGACAACGATTTGACGGGATGGTATAAGGTCTCCTATGTTGAGCAGGGGATTGTATTTGATTATCTCTGATTTCCCTTCCAATAATTCTACGTCCTATGTTCAAAGTAATTTGCTAGCTACTGTATAACAAGTACCAATATTTGTAACAAACAGCAATCTGCATATATCCTATCAGTTGAAAACTAATTGGATTTGTATTCAGTGCATCCTAACTGTGTTCCTAATATCCATGCTTAATGCAGAGAATCATCATTGGAAAAGTTTTGTGAATAACATCTAGCTCTATAAATTCTGAAATATGCATCATGAATGGGTTCCAGAATATGCAGAAGCCTGGCGATGTGTGAACAGTGTGTTAAAAATGTTGGTTGATGTTCTGTATCCTCCATAGAGATATCTATAGAATCTGGAGAGCCCTCCATACCGGGGCAATCTTAACACATGGGCCTGATGGGCACTTGCCTGTGGGCTCCATGAGCATAGGGACTCCATGCTAATCTGTGCGTGTTAACCTTTCAATACACCTTGTATCATATAAATGCAGCAACATATTTATTACATTTCACTGCATTTTTATTAATAGCAACATGCAAATATATCTTTAATTTTATCGACCATTTACATTTTTATTACACAGAGAATAGTTGTAGGGGCCCCAGTACACTGCTTTTCCCGGAGCCCATAATGCTGTTAATATAGCCCTGCTCCATACTAAAAATGTCAATTGCTCCAAATTATTGTATATGCTACTTGCTTGGAGATAAAGATCCTACGTTTTCATAGCAAGCAGCAAACTTTTGCTTGAAAGCATGCTAATATAAGACTTCCAGAATAATTATTGGCTATAGTGATATAGATTTAAATTTTTTAGATGTATGTTTTAAACATTTAACCCTGGCTTCTGTGAGCATCTGACTTACTGAGAAATAAGATTATATCTTCATATAATGTCTTGATGGTTTATTAATGCCACATCTGCTTCTTAATAATTTAGTGATTGAGTATGGTACTATTTCATATATTTCATATATACTTTAACAATTCAGTAGCTTTCAAGAATTTTTATTTATTTATTATTTATAACATTTTTATATTTCATATTATATTTCACTTTGTTTCAATTCAAACTGGGAAATTTGTTTGGAAATGTTCTTACTATTTTCCTCTTATAAGTCCTGTTATAATCCATGTATCTGTATAAAAAAGTTCTAATCATCATAATACAAGTGATTAGTTGATTGACTGATACATGCAAATCTCTAAAAGCTAAGCCAATTCAGTATAGATATCCCTTCACATGTTGTGTTTGAGTATCTGGGATACAAAAATCCAAACACTTCTTACATTTCAGATACAACAAGATATTCTCAAGAAGTACATTGAGAGTTCCATTGATAGTCATGAAAAGAAATAGGATTAAATGAAGTTAGAAACTCTCAACCTATCTTTTCTATTAATCTCCCTCTACTCACTAATAGGAAATGCTGAATATTTGGACATTAAATAACAGTCTACTTACGGCAGTAGGTAGCTTTCTTGATGAAATATGATTGTTGGCTTTTCTGGCCATAGGCTAGAATACAAATAGAATAGAAAAATGGTCAAAACTCAGACTGATGAGTTAAGAAAGCCTCTACAGTAGACTATCAAAAACTCTATGAAACCAATTCCATCCTTTGAAGAAAAATGTGAAAAATATTATTCGAATCCAACTATTGTCTCTGATTATCTTGAATTATAGAAACTGCATGTGGTCCCCTTCTTATCACCTGAATAACTAATATATATAACTAATGAACTATCATTCACAAGTTAATAAGTTTATTAACAGAAAGATTAGAACCATCAGATGTGTAAGAAGGAGCTGAAAAAATGCATATGATACATTCAAGTTCTTCAACAGCATTGTACATTACAAGCAGAGTTTGCTTTGTATAACATAGAGTACTAATAACTTTGCAAAATTCTCCATTTTAAAAATATACCTAGAGTTCTTTATACACCCGAACATTCACTTTCTCTCACGTCCCTCATTTCCTAGGACCCATAGAAGATAAGTGCCACAAAACAGTGTGGGTTGTTCTGCAGACATTTGATTAGTACTCACGAAGTTGATCAGTCAACACTGATTTCTTCCTTGGTTATTTTCCTGTCATATCTCGATAAACTGATAGTTAAGCAATTCTGAAAGGCTGTATATTGAGCAAATCACAGGGTATTTATCACAATTCTTTAACCCATATCAACTGACAGCAATAAATGGACTGCATTTGCGAGCCCAGTTTAAAGACCCCCAATGATCCAGAAAGTGTTAATAGCCCTTTGCTTGCCTGTTATTTTATTTTATGATTCCTCCCCAAAAGCACTATAAATCAAGCCTAATAATAATACAGTTTGATCCCTTGCATTTTTCAACCTACGGTACAAAAGCTAGGAAGTAAAACATGCATTGTCAGAAGAGAAATGTACCAAAATAAGGGTAATAGATTTTATGCAAACAGTGCTTTCAAAAATTATAGTTTTTTTTTTTTTACCAAATATGAAAGTTGAGGCAGAAATAGACCAATTTATTGGAGGGAGGGAGGGAGGGAAGATAGAGACATCAAACTGATAAAAGCTTATGATAAATCCAGAGCCAATTAAAACTTAATATGAAAGCACACAGAGACTAGATATATTCCTCCATGAAAGCTGCTGCAGAAATGGATTGATTGATGGTAAATAGCATCAAAAATGAAATAGCATACAAACACGAAATGGATAGAATCACAATGACTAGGTTAAAAAAAGTGAACTACTGAAGAATGATTCCAGAACACCCGGTTAATGTGGAAGATAGATCATATCAGGTTGCTCAGAATTTTGCTGCATCTTATTTGACCAAGCTCTTCGCTGATCTATATTATGTCAGAATTCTCCATAGATGCTCATTGACAAAATTCCCTAGCAGCTTCCACGCAAGCTGAAGTTATTTTAAAATGGTGAGTCTGTGCCTCTGGGTATAGTTTTTTAAAATTTATTTATTTGTTTAAATATTTATTAACTTCGTGGTGGCACAGTGGTTAGAATACATATTGCAGGCAGTAATACTATATTTCGGTATTGAATTCATCATCCAGCAGTTTGGCAATTCAATTCTCACTGGCTCAAGGTTGACTCAGCCTTCCATCCTTCTGAGGTTGGCAAAATGAGGACCCAAATTGTTGGGGGCAATAGGCTGACCCAGTAAACCGCTTAGAGAGCACTGTGATATAAGTCTAAATGCTATTGCTATTCTGGTCAGAGATTGTTTAGACAAGTCCCTGCAGTTTTCTGAGCAAGATTTTGGAAGTGGTTTGTCATTCCCTGCTTCCTAGGACTGAGAGAGTGTGACAAGTCCAAGGTCACCCAGCTGATTTCGTGCCTAATATGATACTAGAACTCCCAGGCTCTCGGTTTCTACTCTGATGCTATGAAACTTTACATATGGATCCAACATTATAGACATGCTCTGTCTGGTCCCAAACCACTGTAAAGGTTGAGACATGTCTATACCTTGTTTTCTTTGCAATACTTTTTTTTTCCACAAAGGATTTTGGACAATAAGTGATTTTAAATAAAATTATTTTTAGCACACTAGAAGCTGTTCTGATTAAATCTGATGTACTTGTTGCCTTTACATTGTTTCCTTTCTTCTATTGCCTTTTAGGGTACTGATTATTTCCCTTGGCCATTTTATACTACCCACCTTAATTTTGCAGTTGGTCATGGTCTGGAGCTCTGCTGAAGTGAAAAACTGGGGGGCGTGAAATACATAGATGGGCATCATAATGGTCTTTTTGATTTTTTTTTTCTTATTAAAACAGAATAAGTACACAAAATAATAAATTCTAATTGGTTTACAAATCACTCTAGGCAAAAGAAAGAAGCACTTTTAGTAGAGCCAAACTATCTCTCTAGATATTTTATCAAAATTTTTCAAAGTTATAGCTATAGTACTAAAAACAGCACAACCTATTTTATTGTTTTATTTATGGTTTTATTCATGTGATTATTTATTTACTCAAATCGGGGAAACCCAATTTCAAATTTCAGGATGGCCATAAACCTCATTGAGTAGCTTTGATCTAACTTGCCCAGCACCGCTTAGCCTTTGTCCTAGCTTGTCCTTTATTGGGAAGATTTAAAAATCTTCTAATGATGACAACCACAGCAGGAAAATGAATAAACAACAATAAATAAGATGAAGCTAGAGCACTCAAAATCCCCCAAAATCAAAAGACCGCCAACACCATTTTCAAGACTGTGTCTATCAGCTCAATTGGTGGTTCTACTGGTACCCAGAGGAAATGGTAGCTAATCAAATCCTTGTTGCAAACTAGTCATTCAGAAGATGGACTATAATCTTGAAAGTAACTAATTATGGTAATACTTGCCTTACATCAAGAGAATCTGCACTTCTCCTCCACAGAATATTGAGGTGGATAGAGCTAAGACCAGCTAGGCCCTTTACTCCATCCTATCATGGTTGGTATGACAAGTAAGTTTCAAAGTAGATTTTCAGTAGAATAAAAACTGATGGAAAAGCCCATGAATAATTTTAGTACCAGGGAGAGGGTTTTTTTTTAATGCTTTCAGCTTACCTTCATTTTGTTTTTCTAAATGGATTAGAGATTTTTTAAAAAACAAAATATGGAATTACAATCATTCACCATTTCTATGTTTTTATGAGGCCAATAAAGACATCTAGAACAATGTGGAAAAAGAGTTACTCTCAGGGGTGGGATCCGACTGGTGTAACTACCGGTTCGGTGATTTTACAGCGCCTGATGCATGCTGCACGTGCACATATACCGTCGTCATCTAGCTGCCCGGACAGCTGAGCAGCGCTGCGCGTGGGTGCACAGCAGTTGAAAAAGCCCCTTTTCCTGCTTTTTCAACCGCAGCTGTGTCGCGCAAAGCGGCTGCGGTTGAAAACGCAGGAAATAAAGGTCAGGTAAGAGCCCAGGTGGGCCAAAACACCAACAGACATAGAACCAGTTCTATGCATGATCTCTGTTTGCTGTTTTTCAGAGCAACCAGTTCTACAGAAGTGGACAGAACCGGTAGAATCCCACCCCTGGTTATTCTTGGGAAGAAAGATGATGCTGGCAGTTGGCACTTCATTTTGAAGCGTGCCAGAAGCCCTTTATAAAAACATACACAACTGGACAGGAGCAAAGATATTAGCAGGGTTGAGGAAAAGTCACTCCAGATGAATTCATAACAAGAGGCCCCAAGATGCTTCCCTCTGCCTTGTGATAAGGAAGCTCCAAAGTAATACTCATTAACAGGGTTGGGCTTCAAAAATTAGCAAAGGGTTGGCACTTCTGGTTTGTCGGCTTCGGTGACAGCAGGGATTCGCCTTCTCTGCGATCCCTGCTGTGCTAGCCGCCTTGGTGCCTCCGATACTGACGGATTTGGAGGCTAAGGCTACCCTGTTGGGGCAGCTGAAGAAAGGGGGGATCCGGACGGGGGTGAGGAGCATCGCAACCCCCCCCCAGCCGGCAATAACCCCCTTCTCTCAAGACGGTGCAGCGGTGGTCTTTTATGGCCACCATAAAGAAGCCTGCAATTGGATAAAGAATGCGCAGGAGGGAGAAGGAGTTTTTTTTTAAAGAAAGTTTTTTCTTGGTCGAACTGGGACCTTAAGGACATATTTAACACCTGGGAAAGTAATGACTTGGAAGCTATAATGTTCCCGATTGATGTTTTCAGCTGCGAAGAAAAGTGACGAAAAGGGGAAGTTACTCTCCCTCCCTTATGGAATTAACAAATGGACAAGGGAAACCAGCCTTTTGATAGAAGGTAAAACCTAAACTCCTTTGTTATAAGTGGGAAGGGAGAGGCTTGGGAAAACAAATCTTCACTCTAAGATTTTGCTGGAGGAGATGCCTTGAAGATAAAGAGAATAGAAATTAATTCTAAGAAAGATTTAAAGCACAGATTGGACGTTTCTGCTTTCCCTAATTTGACTACACTCCTAGAAGAGAAACTGTAAAAAGAAGAAGCTTGTACTCTGCCTGGACTGTTTGATGACTGTGGGATTTTGGGACTTTTGGGAACTGTTCTAAGTTTGGAAATAATTGATTGGCTTAATAAGAAGAAGAGGATACAGAAAGAGAAGAAGAAACAATTCAAAATAGCTCTATCTCTTGATGAATTAAAAAAACAATATTTAAAAATAAAGAAAGAAGGCAAAGATGTTATGGGAGAAGCCCTTTGTTTCCTAGATATGGCGCTTGTCATGTGTCAGCAAATTAAACAACAGCTGGAAGAAGCCGAGGAAGAAGAAGCCATTTTTAATGAACTAAACGGTGTGACTAAGAAAGAAAGGAGAAAGAGAGGAGCGAAAAGGAAGGACTTAAGAAATAAAAAAATGTTTATGAAAGAGAAAAAGAAGATGCAAAAACAACAGAATGCTAGAAAGCAAAAGGAAAGAGGAATGCAACAGAAAGGGGAAATTAAGAAGGCAGAGGTTTGGAGAGGAGGGGGTAAAAAGTTTAGGCGGGCTAAGAAGGAAAGGGAAAAGGGGGAAAAAGTTACAAAGGTATAAGACAAGATGGAGAAAAGGAAATTTTTTTTAGGGATAATGGGTAATATATGGGATTTTTTTTTTAAAAAAAAAGGGGGGATTCTGCAAAGTACACATGAGTATTGTAATAGTGGTATTTGTATTATAAGTAGATAATCAGAACTTTTTAAGATCTAATAAAAGACTAAAATATCAAGGTATAACTTTAAAAGGTTTAATAATGAATGATAATAAGTTTTAATAAAATACTAAAGGGAATGTTTAAAATATTAGTTTGAATATAGAGTTTAATGGATTAATGTGTTGATTGTTATGGATTTATTATTGTAGTATTGGTTTCTGAAATAGTAGAATGTACTAAGCAGAATCTGATTGGGATTTAGGTGTTATTTTAAATTTTAACTTAGGGGAATGATAGAAAGGCATCATACTCCGATTAGTGATTCCAGGGGAAACTATTCTTTCTTAAATTGGAAATGAGACAGATGTAAATGGAGAAATGGACAAAAGATATAAAAATATTTTTCTTTAAAGCAAGATTAAATATATAAAACAGAATTAAGAGGAGGCAAAAGTGGAGAGGAGTTATATAATAGATATAGAATGGTAAATAAGATGGGTAATGGTATATAAGAAGAGCGTGAATTCAAATGAAGTCCATACAAAAAGTGGTAATCTGGGGCCAAGTTACTTTCTAGAAGAAAGTTTTATGTTTTTATGTCTATGTCTTATGTGTGTGTGTTTAATTAAGAATTAAATAATAAAACCTCGGAGGAAGACTAGATGAGAATAATTATAAACAAGCCAGAGGAAAATATAAAGTTGATGACTGGATAGCAGATAAATCAGAAAGGAAATATGATTGAATAATGATTAAAGAGAAACAATGTGGAATTTGGTAAAGGGAATTTACGTGTTTATATGGAAATGGGATAAATTATAAGTACGTGATATAAAGCAATATGTTACCTGCCTTGTAAGGATCTACAATGGAAAGAGGTTGTATGTTTTTAATGTTTAATGATGTTTTGTTTTGTTTGTTTGTTTGTAAAATCAATAAAACTTTTTTAAAAAAAAATTAGCAAAGGGTTCTTTGCCCGAATGCTGGGTGGGCATGGCAGGGGGGGGAATTTTTCCCCTCCCCAGACTCTGGAGCAAGGGTGGGATTCAAACTTTTTAACAACTGGTTCTCTGGGCATGGCTTATGTGGTGGGCGTGGCTTGGTGGTCATGTGACTGGATGGGCGTGGCTTGGTGGTCATGTGACTGGCTGGGTGTAGCCAACTCAATATCACTCACATTGAGGCACGCATCTCCTCGCCTGGCCTCTCATGACTGTGGGGATGCTGCAACAGTTGTAAGTGTGAAAAACGGTCATAAGTCACTTTTTTCAGTGCCACTGCAACTTTAAATGGTCACTCCACACGAACAAAGTACCAGCAAAGGAGGGGAAAAAAACTCCAGAGACGTTCCTGAGACTGGAAGTCTAGTCCTGCCAAGAATGTAATAAGGGTCAACGGAGAAGCAGTTTCTGTAAGCAACACCAGAATGTTTCCTTCCTGTTTTCCTTACAGGATTAGACCAGTAATTTATTCTAACAACCGGTTCTCTGAACTGCTTAAAATGTTAACAACCGGTTCTAGCGAATAGGTACGAACTGGTAGCATCCCACCCCTGCTCTGGAGGCTTTTCTGGGGGCATTTCCAGCCTTCCTGAGCTTCCTGGAGGCCTGTTTTTTGCCCTCCCGGAGCATCCGTGTATGCCCTGCACTCACCTGTATCCAAAATGGGCCACGTGGGGACTCCTGGGAGGGGAGAGGAGGGGTGGGTGGGGCCAACCAGGAGTGGGGTTCTCCGAACCGCACAGAATCTTAGCTAAGAGATCTCCCAAACCCCTCCGAACCCCCAGCAGCCCACCCCTGCTCATTAACATGCGATTAATACTATAGAAATATTATTGATAATTTTTTCAAAGCCTCTGTTGGGAGAGAAACTGTGCCAAGCATAGTGTCTCCAGGTCACTTTCTCCTTTAGAGAGTGAGAAAGGGGGAACAGAATCAGTGAGAGTCCTTTTGACTCGATACGAGCGGAAAAGATTTAGATTGAGAAAGCGTAAATAGCAGAAATATTTAAAGAAGGTAACCATATAAAGTTCTTGATTTTGAGGAAAACCAGAGATGAATGTGATCAAACACAGAGCAATTATAATTGGATTCAATGGCAGAAATAAGCAATGGAGAAGGAAATAAGATAGGTAAGATATTCTTTTTTTAAAAGGAAAGATTAAAAGGCAAACTGCAAATAATTTGATGAAGGAGGTGGGGTGGGGAAAGACAGCAAAAGAAACCAAGATAGCTTTTATAAGAAACTTATTGAGGATGGAAAAACATAAAAGAGGAGCCATCTAGGAAGTAAAAAGGAAGATAAAAGAAGATAGGTTCTAAGAAAAAGAGTAAGGACTGATAATACACAATTATATAGAGATGTCAAAAAAACTACACTCAGTTTAGCGTAGTTATTGAGAACAAAAGGTAGGTCCACACAAAAAAGGGGGAAAAAAGTTCAACTGCTCCTGAATAAATATGGCAAAATACTAACAGGTAAAAAAGAAAAGGCAGTTTTTATTTCAGTCCTCCCCCAAGAAGAAGATATAATCAAGAAGATAATTATGAAGACAAGAATGAAGAGGCATGTTTGAAGAGACATGTTTGAAGCTTGACGTTGACAAAAGTCTTGTCAAATCATGCATTTAGAACATAGGGGGTCTTCTAGTCCAATTCCCAACTCAAGTAGGAGACAATGTTATTCCAGACAAATGGCTGTCCAATCTCTTCTTGAAAACCTAGAGTGATTCACAGTTTCTGGATGCATCCCGTTCCACTGCTAAATTGTTCCCATTGTCAAGAAATTTCTCCTTAGCTCTAGGTTGGATTTCTCCTTGATAACTTTCTACCCATCACTTCTTGTCTTGCCCTCAGGTTGACCCCTCCTCAGATATTGGCAGACTGCTATCATGTCACCCGTAGTCCTTCTCTTTGTTAGATTAGATATACCCAGTTCCTACAAGTCTTCATTGTATGTTTCAGCTTCCAGACCCCTAATCATCTTTATTGCTCTTCTCTGCATTCTTTTTAGAGTCTCAGCGTATTTTTTATATTGTGGTAAACAAAACTGGATTCACATATTCCAAGTGTGGTCTTACCAAAGCAATATAAACCAGCCCTAACGCTTCACACTGTCTTGATAATATCCCTCTGTTAATGCAGCCTAGATTGGCTCTCTTGGTAGCTGCAGCATACTTCTGGCTCATACTTAAGTGGCTGGCTATAGGATTCATAGATTCCTCTCATAGTTACTGCTGTTGAGCCAGGTACCATCTATTTCATACCTGTCATTTTGGTTTTTCTTGCCTAAAACCTCTCTTTTCTCACAACTGAATTGTATTTTGTTAGATTTTGTCTGTCAAAATCCTTCTGTATCTTGAGTCTATCTAAGAGCCATGGTAGCACATGATTAGGATGTAATATTGCAGGCCAATTCTGCTGACTGCCAGCAGTTTGATTCTCACCAGTTCACCAAGTTGACTCAGCCTTCCATCCTTCCAAGATAGGTAAAATGAGGACCTAAATTGTTGGGGGCAATATGCTGACTCTATAAACTGCTTAAGAGAGGGCTGTAAAGCACTGTGAAACAGTATATAAATTTGAGTGCTATTGCTATCTTCCAAAGGAGTGGCTATTCCTGCTAGCTTCTTCAGATAGCTGTATCATCTTCAGATTTGATAAATTCTCTTTTATCCGCTCATCTAAATCTAAAGATGTTGAAGTATACTGGGCCCAACCCTGAGGTATACGACTCCCTGCTTCCCTTTCTATTTAGATTTAGTACCATTTAGGACTATACTTTGAACCTGGTTGATTAGACAGTTGTGAATCCATCTGGTAGTCATACTGTCTATCTCATATTTTTCTATTATTTTATCTAGGCTATGGTCTACTTTATGAAATGCCTTGTTGAAGCCTAAGTAACCTATGTCTACAGCATTACTCTGGCCCAGTTTATCAAAGGAGATGTAAGGTTTGTCTGGCATGTTCTATTTTAACATATCTATGTAAGCTTTTAGTAATAACTTTGCTCATTTTTAGGTTTTTGCAGATTTTTGCTTTATTAGAACTGTGGTGGCACAGTGGTTAGAATGCAGTACTGCAGGCTACTTCTGCTGACTGCTGGCTGCCAGCAGTTCAGCAGTTCAGTTCTCACCAGCTCAAGGTTGACTCAGCCTTCCATCCTTCCAGGGTCAGTTAAATGAGGACCCAGATTGTTGGGGACAAGAGGCCGACTCTGTAAATGGCTTAAAGAGGGCTGTAAAGTACTGCGAAGTGTTATATAAGTTTAACTGCTATTGCTATTGCTATTAACTTTTCCAGGATTTTCCCAGATACTGATGTCATGATGATTGATCTGTAGCTTCCTTCACCTTTTTTGAAGCTGGAAATTACTTCAACTCTTTTCCAGTCCTCTGGTAGTTCCCCAAGTACTTTAGGAGTTTTGAGGTCATGTCTGCCAGCAACTTTAGAACCCTGGTATTCAATTGATTTGGTCTACACATGGAAAGCAGTTGATTAATCATTTACAAATTCACCTTTGTTAAATGCATTACTGAAGGTCAAGTATGCTATGTCCACAGCACTTCACTGATCCACTAATTTAATCATTTCTTTAGAACCAGTGGACAATTAGTACCACATAATTGGGGAGAAGGATTGATTGTTTTTTCCTTAGGAAGTGAAAAAGGAATGTCCATAGAACTACAGAGCAATTAGTTTCAGTGGGAAACTGGGTAGATTCTATAGTACGTCCTGAAACAATTATTTCATAAGCACTTGGGAAATAATTAGCTATTAGAAATACATGCTAATTTCTAATAATTAAGTCCTGCCAAGGTAACTTATTTCCATAAACCATAACTAATTTAACTGAGTCAAATGTAAAGCTTCACTTAGGAAACATAAATCAAGTTCAGAGTTATGCAGTGTGGAGCATACCTGACTTGTAGTATTTATGAAAAATATTTGGGAATAATAGTTGATTACAAACTGAATATGTGATGCAGTTTCAAAAAAGACAATTCCTGATTTGTGTCAGAAAAGGTATACTTTCCTTGAGTATTGGCTCCCAGTCTTGGGTCAGAAAAGCAAAGTTGAAGATCAAGAGCTAGAAACTAATTCCACAAGGAAACATTAAAGAATCCATTACCTGTAATGATGTGCTGGATGTTTTCTATAGCTTAAACTAATCATTGGTCAAAGATGCTTTGATCTGCATTGAGCAGGATGTTACATTAAATGGCATAAGTGCCTCCTTCCAATGTATTAATTCTCAGTGCTACACTTCATTCCTTAATATCTGCCAGCATTTTTTTTTTTTACTGACAATTGCTTTCACTAAAGGGATAGATTTAAATATGGCAAGAAATCATTTCCAACCTGAACAATGCATGAAGAAAATAAGTGAAGCTTTAAAACTTATATCTCTCCCCTTTCCTGCTTCCAGGACCTATGCAAAAGAAACTCAAAAGTGAACTCTGTTGCCTGGGATTGAAAAGCATACAAAAGCTTTTGGCACTTGCACAAATGACTCCAGCCTCTAAACACATGAAGTCTGTTAGCAATGAAAATTACATTCAACAGCAAATGGTTTCTAAGGAAACCAAGTTGAAGTTACAGCTGTGGTTGCTTCTGCTGCAGGGAATTTTCAATTGTCACATGGAATTCTGTTTTCATCCTCTGTGTCTGCCAAAAGGATGGTTAACACATGGGTAATTCCTAGCCAAAGTTTGGAAAACTGCACACACTTCAGTATAACAGGGAATATTGCAATACCTGCTTATGTTGGATTATTTCAACTAAGGGGGAGCTTATCACCATGTGTATAATTAAAACATTCTCATTAATATTGCTATTATCCTATCAAGAAGACATGATTTCAGAATTCAAAGCATGGGAATGTCTATTGCATAAGTCCGTAGTATAAGACACAGTGTAGCTACTATATTGAGACCCAGTTTGGAGTAGTGGTTAAAGGCACCAGAAGAAACCAGTAGACTATGAGATCTATTCTTGCCTTAGGCATAAAGCCTATTGGTGACTTTGGGCCATCGGTCTCTCTTAATGCAACTCAGCATTGTTGTTGTATGGAAAACAACAGGATGAATGAGTATTAGATATGTGTACAGCCTGGAGTTATTTATAAAGTAATAAAGGTGGGATGAAAATCAAATAAATACTCCAGCTTAACCCGCTACAAATAAATAAAGAATAATTGAACTCCTTTCTCATAACCAGTTAAAGTTATATTCTGGGACATGCTGAATCCAGAGATTACAACCAGAGTGAAATGCAATTTAAATAAGCAAAACTTCTAAGTTCAAAGGCTTTTCAGAAGCTTGAACATGGTCATTTATAGTACATTTGCAGAAGAATTAATATCTTCATGGTCAACACCAAGCATCTTCAAAGACAAGATAATGTAATATGTCATAATTGATTACAATGAAATGAATGACATTATGAATTGAGATATGTTAAAAATTGAGATTTGCTGAAAAAGGATCATGTAGTTTTTAATTAAAGTCTAATAAGGAGTTAATAACAATATAACCTAATATGTATATTTATGTAATATGAATTTTAATAATGTATTTAGAAGGGAAGGACTGCTGATATTGTGCACAAGAAGATTTGTACCGACCAACACACTGTACAATGGAAAGAGGGTTTTATGTTTTGTGTATATGTTTGTGTCTGTTTATGTTTGTTGTTAAAAAATAAAAAAATCTTTTAAATAAAAAAAACACCAAGCATCTTTAAGCAAATAATAACTTTCCTTATTAAAAGGCATCAGTGCAAGAAACCCTAGCTCCCTACACAATCAAAACTCTTATTGCTATTCAGTCAGAACTGAAGAAGCTTCTTGGGTGAAACGTGAAACATCTTCAAGGCAAAAGTCCAGTTGCTTTTTTGAAAAAGCACTTTTGGGACAGCCTAAATGCTAGTTTCTGTTTACATTAGAGGAGAAAAAAAGGCTGTATTTTGTGTATGAGGGTTAAAAGAAATTAAGAACAGATACTTCAGCTTTCCATTTTAAGGGAAACCTTCTTTGGAGTTTGTGTTCAGCTATAAAATGTGCTGAATGATACCTAAGCCCTGTGAAACATGCTCCAGTGACTTTTGTGATCAAGCATTCTTTTCTAATTTGATTTTTCCTGCCTTTCAACATTTCTGGAAATGTGACTTTAAATTGCTTGGAGTGTTTTACATCTGTACAGCCTGGATTTGATTGTTTTATTCAGTGAGGATAATTATGATAAAATGAGGCAGGCATGTGTGAAGTCTACCTAAGCTTAAATACTGTTTGGCATTTCTACTTATAGTGAATAGGGGAGATGGATATTGCAGCCAAAGTGCTATAGAACAGCTTTTCAAATTCTCTTTGGAATTCTGCCACTTCCAATTAATCCTTCACAAACTATACACTCTTTCAGTACAATGCAGTTGTTTGCTATATTTAGCTTACAGCCTACAGCATTATAATAAAACTGATTGAGGAATGTTAAGTCAGCCACACATGCAGACAACAATTTGCATTTAATGTACTGTAACCTCCATTATACTATGGTGCTGGAATGCCTGCTAATAATGAAAGGCCATATGTAATTGACTGGAGTATCCAATTGCTTGCCAGTCCCTTTGTTAGCAATTCATAGTTATGTTAAATTGATGTTCCTCATTTCTTTGCAAATGGGATCATAAACCAATCCAAAGCCTACTGTTTCTAGCTTACCACCAGTATTCGCAGAGAATCTTGATTCTAACAGAGTAAAGTTGTTGAGAATTTGTCTTGAAAGACATATGTTTGTCTCAACTTGAGGTCCATTTCAGATAAACAAACTTTTGGAACTTGTCTGAAAAAAGTCAGTTAACTGTGGGGCAATAATTTACAAGGCGGGTAATAAAAGAGGACTGATCCATGTTAGGAATAACTATATTTAGAATTTTCTGGGGAAACAGTGGGTTGAATTGAGAAGAAGTTAATCATGCAGTAGTTGCAATGACATAAAGAAGATTTCATAATTTCGCCCTATAAATTTCAGCATAACTGAAATGAGACAAATGTCGTTTGAATCCCACACATTTAAAATACAATGGTATATAATGGTAACACTTACTATAGAACATACGCATTTGGAACATATTTTTAGAAGTATCTTGCTTTTAAAAGCTTTTCATATGTTTATATAGTCACCAGCTTTAGATGTACATAACTTTCCCCCCCAAGCTAAGGGATGCATCAGAATTTTGTATGGTTTCCAAGGCACAAATTCAACAAAGCTATGGAGCGAGGATATTGATTTAATCTACACTAAATTTAGCGTAGTTGGTAACACTTAACTATTTTTGTAAAAAAAATAAAAATCAATAGAATGACATCAAATAGTCTTTCATTTTTAGAGAGGAGCAAAGGCCAAAACTAATTATTTTGGCGATGCAAAGGAGGTATCAACTATTTTTTTTATTTTTTTTTAAAAAAAACAGGATTCCTATTTTCTGTGCATCTTGTCAGGTGCAAAGAAGCAGGACCACACATTAAGTTCCAGTTAGAAGATTTATGGCTTAAGCATATACACAATAATCTAGTCAGTTAATGATCAGCACTAAACTGGCACTAGATAAGAGTTAACACAATTCAAGAGGGGGCGGCTGCACTTGGATCGCATAAAGAAATGCAACCACTCCACACTGATTCCTCTCTTGACTCAGGCTCTGCCTCTTCTTCTGTATCACGCTCCTCTCCAACTTGCCCCCAGCCTTTTCCATGGCTTCATTATAGCTGTTTTCCCCTTCTTGCATGGCTCTTCAAAATCTGAATTAGCAGAGGAGGCGGTGAAGCAGTTTCAAAATATTTTTCCTGCTGTGCTTCTAAAATGGCCGGTGAGCCACATGGCAGGTGCTATAAGACATGAGTAGTATTACTGGGTCCTTCCCACCTTACCCTCAGAGTTTGAAGGCCAGAATGGATGGCCTTCCCTGGATGTGCTCACTGAAGCTAGTTAATTCTTCAGCCCCAACTTCTTTGGGCAGCATGAGCTGAGGGACTGGGAACTTGGTCAGTCATAGCTTGTCAGGGAAACACTGGTGAAATTACTGAACGAACTCAGGAGTATCAAAATATCTTGTATTCTCCCAAATTGTTCCTATTCTGGTATTTCAATGGATTAAATACTGCATATCTTTGCCCTTCAGCACAGAGTCCATTATTTCTTCTATTTTGTATTCTAGTTGTCCATGCATGATCACTGATGATAGGAATGAGTGCTAAGGGACAAGGGGCTATGGGTTTTTCTTTAAGTAGCAACGAACTCTGAAAGACAATATACTTTCCTGGAGTGCAGGCAAAAAGCCATGGGGTCGGCTTGTTGGACAACCTTGAAGGGCTCCATACATTTTGAATCTAGTTCCTTTGACAGTCTTGTCAAGACCAAAAACTTGGTAGAGAGCCAGGTTTTGTCTCCTTCACCTTTTGCGACCATTCCTGTCAATGAGCATTTGCAGCTTTTGTATGGGACTACTTGGCTTGCTCTAGCAAGTTGGACAACCTAGGTGGTACAGTAGTTAGAATGAAGTATTGCAGGGTAATTCTGTTGACTGCCAAGGCTTCAATCTTTACCAGTTCATGGGTTGACTCAGCCTTCCATTCTTCCAAGGTCAGTAAAATGAGAATCCAGATTGTTGGGGAAAATATGCTGACTCTGTAAATTGCTTAGAGAGAGCTATAAAGTTCTGTGAAGCAGTATATATTTTTATTTTTGTTTTGATTTGATTTGTCAATTGCTTACAAAATAATAGGTATAAGTATAAACATAGTTATGAATACATGGATACATATAAGAAAAATAAAAGAAACAATAGGACAGGGACGGTAGGCACATAGGTGCGCTTATGCATGCCCCCTACAGACCTCTTAGGAAAGGGGTGAGGTCAACAGTAGACAGTCTAAGGTTCAAATTTTGGGGGTTTGGGGAGGAAACCACAGAGTCAGGTAGAGTATTCCAGACATTGACCACTCTGTTGCTGAAGTCATATTTCCTGCAATCATGTTTGGTGCGATTAATCTTGAGTTTGTATCTATTGTTTGCTCTTGTGTTGTTATGGTTGAAGCTGAAGTATTCATTGACAGGTAGGACATTGCAATGTATGATTTTATATACTATACTTAGAATGGACTGAAGGTGGCATAGTTCTAGGTTTTCTAGGTCTAGAATTTCAAGAATGGTGGCATAAGGTATCCTGCAATGAGTAGAGGAGTGGAGAACTCTTCTTGTGAAATATTTCTGGACTTTCTCTACTGTGTTAATATCAGATACGTAATGTGGGTTCCAGACTGATGAGCTGTATTCAAGTATTGGTCTAGCAAATGTTTTGTATGTTCTAGTTAGTAGTATAATATTACCAGAGAAAAAGCTACATAAGATTAGGTTAACAACTCTTAATGCCTTTTTGGCTATGTAATTACAGTGGGCTCTAGCACTTAGATCACTTGAGATGAGTACTCCAAGGTCCTTGACAGAGTTTGGATCCTCAACAAGGTCTTGACTATTCAGCTTGTATTTTATTTTCTGATATATTTTTTTGCCCATATGTAAGACAGAGTATTTATTTGTTGATAAATATAAGTCTAAAGGCTATTGCTATTGCCATTGCTCTTGTAAAATATTGATAGCTTCCAGGACAAATCTCTCCTCCTTTAATTCTCTGAATACCCTGGGGTGTGTACCATACAAAGCTTGAAAGGAGGTGATTACAGTCTATATGTGGGGAAAGTTATTATGTGAGAATTCTGCTAGTGGAAGCAATGATGGCCAGCTATCCTGGCTGTAGGTGCATAATGTTACAGTAAGTATAGCTGGAGCTTTTTTTCAGTTCTCTCCATCTCACCATTCATGGATGGGTGATGCCCTCCAAAATCATGGATTGAAACAGACTACCTCTGTCAGGAATCAGTCTGGACACTATACCTTTTAACAAAAGACATGGTCCCCCCCAAAAGTTGAGTTTCTTTGGCAGTGGGCAATCCCTTGCAAGGGTTGAAGTGAGTTATCTTTGTAAAAATATCCACCACAACTAGTATAGGTGTGTAATTATTGACTGGTATTACATCAGTAATAACAATACTGTTTGCCATGGGTGGAGCATATCTTGAATAAATGGGAAATTCCATACAATATTAGTTGGGGGAAAATGGACATCCACCTCTTACCTAGCTGCACTTATCACAGAGATGGTCAATGAAAGGATTCTCCCAATTTGACAGGAATGATCCATGGTCTAACACAGTATTTCTCACCTTGGCAACTTAAGATGTTGAGAAATATGCTAGCTGGGGAATTCTGGGAATTGAAGTCTACACATCTTCAAGTTACCTAGGTTTAGAAATACTAATCTAGCAGAAGAAGTGGGATAAGAAGAGATGAAACCAACGGATGGAATCCTTAATGGATCTGGTCATCATCAGCTTCCAGCTGATTCTGAGCAGGGGAAGAAGAGAATGGAAAAATGGAAGTTTAATTTGGAGAAATACTTTATGGATTCTTTAATATATCTTTAATATATTTTGAGGGACCCAAACTAAAATTGAATTCCTGGGCAGGAGATTGGGTTAGATGATCTTCAAGGTCCCTTCCAACTCTCAAATTCTATTAATCTATGAATCAGTAGCATGAATGTGTATTGAGCTGTCATTATCATAAGAATGTTTAGCAAAAAGAAAACGAGAGAAATCATTATTTTGATGAAGAGTACTTAAAACTCTTAGATGAATTTGCTTCTGTGCTCTTTTTATAGTTAGTCTATTAAGAGGTAAATTTATGGTGCATATTGTCTGGGAACACAACGTAGTCAAGTATGAAATCATTCTTCCACCACAAGACTTAAATCCAGTGTGGAGAGAGGCTGATAATCCTGATTATAAAAGTAATAATCCTCTGAAATATTTTTCAATAGCAAGCAAATCAAAAGGATGTAATTTTAGCTTATCAGTAACTGACAGCAGTGCTGCAGCTAAATTTAGCAACCTAAATGCTAATCATTCTAAAAGTGTAACAGCATTTAAAGTTAGTTATAGGTCCTTGCCAGTTTCCTTGTACAGGAAAAGTTTTTCTTCGAGGATTCAACAACTTTTAATATCCTTTCACCAGCAGTAAATATGTACTTAATAACAAAACATGTTTTTCAGAAAATATGACACCTCAAGGGGATAAGAGGCAATCAGTGTTGTGGCATTGCAGAACAAACCCTGCCCTTTACCTGCTCACCCCAAAGCGGGTGGAGCTTGCAATGCCAATACTGCAATGCTGGTTTTGACGGAAATCCTTCAGAGACTGCTGAAAGATCTCAGTGGATCATTTAAAAGAATCCTAGCTAAGTTGACCACATCATCTTTATTTGAAAAGACATTAGAAACAAGACATTAAGCCACTGATGACACCTGGCCCTACTGTGATGAATCAGCTTATTTTCATCTTCGTTTAATGATCACAGAAAACAACAGCTGAATGAGAAACTGCTGGTGACCTTCTACTGCTGCACCAGAGAGAGTACCTTAACTCACTGCACCTCTGTAGGGTTTGCCAATTGCACAGTGGCAGATAGGACAGCACTCCAGAGGGTTAACATCATTGGCCAGAAGATCGTGGGTTGCCCTCTCCCCTCTTTGGAAGAGCTTTATAGCTCCCACTGCCTTAAGAAAGTTCAAAACATTCTCAAAGATCCATCTCATCCTGGGAACCCTTTTTTTGAACTATTACCATCTGGCAGATGGTACAGAATAATAAAAACAAGGACAAATAGGCTGAAAAACAGCTTCTATCCCAGGGCAGTAGGTCTTTTGAATTCTACTGCAAAGCGCGGTGTTGGTGTGGAGTCGTGGATTTCCAGTTCAATGTGTGAATGGTGAAGGATGTGTGTTTGTGTTTATTTTCACGGTCATGGTCATGATATGCACTGAAGATGGTGTTTGATTTCGTCGTACGAGGTGCAATGACAATAAAGTAAAGTAAACTAAACATAATCTCTTGTGGGGTGGAGTCTGGGCAACTGAACAGAGTTAGCAGAGTGTTTTAATGGCCAGATACCCTTCCTGTTGCCAATGAGGAGTTTTGTTGGGCAGGGAGATTCTCAGTGTTCTCAGAGGGAGAAATATCTGCCTCAACCTAGGATTGAACTCATAGCTTCCTGATTGTGAGGCGAGAGCTTCATCTCTAGGCCATGGCCCCGCACCACTCTATTCAGTGGTCTCATGTGGATGTTAAATAGGAGAGTAGAAAGCAGAGACCTGGTGGCACCCCACACAACAGAGGCCAAAGGTGAGGTCTCTTCTGTTGAATCTCCACCCACTGGATCCCACCCCATAGAAAGGAGATTAAGTATTCTCATTTAAAATAAATAAATAAATAAATAAATAAATAAGGGGTCATTTAGTGCTATTATCCATTTTTAACCCCCCCTTGAGTTTCTACTATGCTGTTGCATAGTTTTCATTTTTATAGTTTAAAATATTAAAAATAACACCTCTTTTTAGTATAAATAAATGCTGAAATAATATACAGAAGGTCTTCTAGATGTATGTGATTTTAACAACAGACCAGGAATTACACTGTGAAAATTTGTCATACATTCTTACCCGAAAAAAGGTAAAACCCAAGGCAATTAGTTCTACATCTGAGCAGATGCTTTAGGATTAATCTGCAAGTAACTTTCAGCTGGTTGCAAGTTCTTTCAACAGTTGCATAGCGTGATTTTTGTTCACTCTTTCAATTGCTGTTTGCTGTTTGGATGACATTTGTAAGTGTTTTAATTTACTATTGTGTGGCTACCTTAATGGTTTTCCTAGAACTTTTCCGAAGGTAAGCTTTTCAGAAATGAGATTTTAAACAGACAAAATATGGACATGGTAAAGATTAGATGGTTACTAAACACTTAAAGCTTTTTTTTCCTTTTTTTTTTCTTTTCTTTTCTTTTTTTTAGGATACAGGAATCTATAGCAGGAAAGGAGGATGAGAGGATTTGCTTCTTGGTAAAAGTTATTTTGCAAATAAATTGTCAGATTTGCTACAGGGTATTTATTTATTTATCTATCTATCTATCTATCTGTCTATCTATCTATTTATTTATTTATTTATTTGTTGCGTGACACAATAAATAAATAAATACATAAATACATACATACATACATACATACATACATACATACATACATACATACCCTGTAGCAATTCTGACAATTTAGAAGAAATAAATAACCAGTAGGTAGAGGGTTTTCTTGCCAAATCATCTCTGTTAAATGTGGAAATAAAGCTATGGAATGAATATAGTGGAATCTGCCTATGGTGTAATTGTACAGGGTGAACTGGTATTTGTGCCGTTCATTTTAAAGTTATCTATTTTCTTTTAAGGAAAGAAAATCCAAAGATAGAATTATAGTAGGAACATGGAATGACAAGAAGCATGAACGCAGGAAAACTCAATACAGTAAAAGGTGAAATGAAGCAACTACCGTTTGACATCTTAGGTATCAATGAATTGAGATAAACTGCGAATCTGATACTTTCAGTCAGAAGTTCATACAAGTCATGTGATCAACATTTTCTATCTTCCTAGCCAGATTCCAACAAATAAAGTCATTGCAGGAAGCCAGAGTCACTTAATGATGGCACAATTCACAATTAACCACAGCAGTGATTAATTTTAAAATTGTGGCAAAAAAAAGTTTGCAAAATGGAACACAATTCATTGAACAATTGCCTTGTTTACCAATGGAAATGCTGGGATCAACTGTGTTTGTAAATCGAGGACTCCCTGCGGTTGGATTGTATGGCTCAGGAAACCAAACTGAAATAGCAGGCTGGTTTAACAATTTCTGCTGCTCCAATGATTTCTTCATACCTGGCACTGTTCCGACTAAAACAATGGCATTATGCATGGACATCATTAGTTGAAATATAAAGAAATCTAATTGGTTATATTACTGTTAAAAGGAAATAGAGGAACTCAATTACAGCATCAAAGACAAGCCCGTTTATAAGTTCCAAATTAAGCTAAAGAAAGCCAGTCAGTTTCCATGATATGATCTTGAACATATATTCACCATTTTCAAGGAGAACATGAGGAATCACTTTGAAGTCCTAAACCTCAGTGATAGAAAACCAAAGAAATTATGGAATGAACTAAAAGAAGTTGTTACGGGTGAATGTGAAAAGACTGCCAAAAATGTAGACAGAGAAGAAGGCAAATTGTACGCTAGAATAAACCATGGAAATTGCCAAGAAGAGAAGAGAAACCAAAGCCAAGGACAAAAATCTCAGAAAGGAATTTAACATGGAGTTTTGGAGAGTTCTTAGGAGAGATAAGAAGTCTTATAAAACATTGAAGACGAAAACAAATATGGAAAACATGGAAAATATTTCAACAGATCTCTGAACTCAGAGATTCCAAACTCAAACTGGTGTGCTAAACATATAAATGGATAGATAGTAATTGATCCAAAAATGTTCAAAGGAAGATGGAAAGAGTATACTGCAACATTATACAGTAGAGATGTCAACATATAATATATGTTAGAACACATTTCTTGCCTACAATGTGTAATCCTGAAAAATGTAGTTAGATCAGTACTCTGGGTATTACCAATTTGGAAGATTGTAGAAACTGATGGTAATACTCACTGAAACATGGCAAGCAACAGAAGAAGAATCACTAAATGTTCCAACCAAGCTATGCCAGCAAATCTGGAGAAGAACACAGTGGCCAACTGATTGGAAAGGGTCAATTTAGATTCCAATAACAAAGAAAGGAAACTTAACAGAATGTACAAACTACCATGAAATATGCTTACTTTTAGATGCTGGCAAAATAATGCTTAGGATCATCCAATACAGATTAGAGGCTTATATAGAAAAAGAAATCCCAGATGTACAGCTGGCTTTAGAAAAGGATGAGGAACATGAGACATCATTGCTGGGAAATTGAGAAAACCAAATAATACCAAAAAAAAGTCTTAACTGATTGCCTTTGATTGTGATGATCATGTCAATCTTGACAATAGACCATAGAATTCTTTATTGGCCAAGTATGATTGGACACACAAGGAATTTGTCTTGGTGCAAATGCTCTCAGTATACATAAAAGAAAAGATGCATTTGTCAAGAGTCAAGAATCATAAGGTACAACACTTAATAATAGTCATAGGGTACAATAAGCAATCAAATCATAATAGGAAACAGTGAATAAAAATCGTTAGGATACAAGCAACAAAGTTACAGTCATGCAGTCATAAGTTGGAGGAGATGGATGAAAGGAAGGATGGGAGGATTAATAATAATAGTAATGCAGACTTAGTAAATAGTCTGACATTGTTGAGGGAATTATTTGTTTAGTAGAGTGATAGCATTCAGGAAAAAACTGTCCTTGTGTCTAGTTGTTCTAGTGTGCAGTGCTTGAGGGTAGGAGTTGAAACAGCTTATGTCCAGGAAAGATGTCCAATCTTTGGAAAGTGTTCAGGGCATTTCATTGTTCCTATGAAAAAATTATATACATGTCAGAAAGCAACAATAAGGACAAGAACATAATGAAACAGATTGGATCCAGATTGACAAAGAAGTATGACCAAGCCACATACTCTCCCTTATTTATTCAACCTAAATGTGGATTATATATTAAGATAAATAGATTGGAAGAAGATGGATTTTGTTTTAAAATTACAGGAAGAAACAATCAATAACCTCAACTATACTAAGGTTAGCACTATACTGATAGCTAGAAATGCAAAAGATCTACAAACAGAGACATAAACATTAAAGAATACAATAAAAAAGCTGATACTTTTATGTTTTGTTGTTGTGTTTTTTATGTTAAAAAAATAATAAAAATTTATATAAAAAAAAAAATGCATTATAAAGAGGACCAAACTTGTTTCATGTCAATAGGTAGAACAACCAGGCTTAGAGCTGACAATGAACATATTGAAGAGGTGGATAGCTTTTAGGATCTACCATCAACAGTAAAGGAACAGGCAGTCAAGAAATACTCTGCAGGTAGCACTTAGCATAGCAGCTGTGAAGGCCTTGGGAGGCCATGATGTGCCTATACCTACAAAGATCAGTATCATGTAACTTATGTTATTATCTGTGGCAATCTATGGAAGCAAAAGTGGAACTTTAAAGAAGCAGAATAGGAAGAGTATTGACACCTTTGAATTTTGATGTTGGAGAAGACTCCTGAGAATAACATGGACATTCAAGAAAATAAAGCAATAGATCATTCGACAAATCAACCCAGATCTCTGACTCAGGGGACAAATGACAAAGCTCAAATTATTCTATTTTGTACACATTATGCAAAGACCCTGTTCTCAGGTCATGCTGGGAAAAGTAGAACAAAAGAGGTCAAACCAACAGTAAAATGGGTGGACTCAGTTATAGTGACAAATGAGTGTGCTGTTTGGAAAAACTGTTTTTAAAAAAAGATTAGAGACAGATTGTCGTGGAAAAAAATCTATTTATGTTGTTGCTAAGGAATCAAAAATGACTTTGTGGTACATAATCAATCAACTGTATGGAAAATATTGTGCTGTTTTTGTAGCAACAGTATAGAAGTGATTTGCTAATATACAAATGTAAAAAAAAAAATATTGGAAAACACCCAACCAGGCAGGGAGGAGGGCTCTAGTGCAGAGTGAACTTGGAGTCACTGTGCAACTGCAGAAGGGCTAGGACCAACCCTTCCTCCCCCCATAGTTCCTTGGAAGTTAATCTGTTCCAGGGTGGGATGCAAATATTTTTACTACCACTTCTGTGAGCATGGCTAGGTGGAAGTTGCTAGGGGGGGCATGACCATGTGACTGGGTGGGCGTGGCTTCTTTTTTTTGCAGCAACCCCTCCCCCCCGCACTCTAATTTTTTCTCTCTTTTTTTGCTTCCTGGGCCTCAGGGAAGCCTCCTGGGTGAAGCAGTAAAACAGTGAGGGGGATATCAGCACAGCTGATCGTTGGAACAGCTGATCGTCAGGAGGAAATTTTTTAAAATACCGGTTCAGGCAAACCGGTAGCTGTTCTTTTTACTACCGGTTCACCCAAACTGGGTCAAGCCGGTAGAATACCACCACTAATCTGTTCCCAAGAGAAAGCTGCAAGTATAGGGAGATTCCTGTGTTATAGCTAGAACATAATGAAGTAATTAGCTTTGAACTCTGCACACGCGGGTTTGATTGTTTGTGCCTAAGATAAAGTACATTAATAAACACTTTTTATCACATCTCTAATTAGGTTGGACCAATGGGATGCCCATATAACACATAATGTTTCTTTGTATTATCCATCCCTCCTCCTTCTCTCCCTTCCACTTACCTGTCTATATAATATCAGCCCACCTACTGATAAAGACCTTTTCACTGAAGTTTAAGAATCATGATGTACCATTATGAATCGATAGATTTCTTTTTCCATTTCTTAATGCAGGTTTAGGAAAAAGTAGCTGTTCCAGTCACCTAGCTAGCTCCCATGCCTAAGGCAGAACCAGAATCTGGAATTCCCCATTCCTAGTCTAGCACATTAATCACGACACCACATTGTCTCATATGTAGTGTTCTTCATTTAACGTGATGGCATGTTGATGAACAGGAACTACTATTATACTATATGTCGAGGGAGACGGAGTGTTTTACTGTCAGAGAACCAAAATACTATTCAGGATGGATTTTCATGATCATAATTAACATATGACTAAATTTCTGAAAAACTTCAGGAGCTAAAAAGCAGAGTTTTCCATTATGGCTCATGTTAGAGTCCACTCCTTGAAGCATTTTTCCCTTTGCTTTTCACTTAGATAGTATTTAGCATTATTATCAATACTTCTTCTGTTATTTGTAGTACAAGCCCTTCTCACGATTCCACAACTATTCAGTTCTACTCAGTGACCAATAAAAATTATCTATTGCTAAATTTAGCACATTTTATGAAAACCAAGTCATCAATTATTATTTACATTTTTATGTCAAAACCATTCCTCTTCCCTTTCCTTTTTCTTAAAAAAAGTTCTTCCTAGTTAATAAACAGTGTTATCTGCTTTACCACTTTCAGAAAAAATCCTGTTCGTCATATGCTTCCTTGCTATATTTATTGAGAACTAGAAATATGAAAATAATTAATTTGATGGTGTTCATAACCCAACTTCAACAGAGCCCATTAATACCCCTTCTTCAGGAAGAATGACTCCTCACATCCTCCCCTAGTAGTAGGGGAAGAAATCTGCCAGCACATAAACACCCTCGATACCTCCATGCAGAAGTAGGACTTCCACCTAATAATGGAATGATGGTTGACTAATTATATCAAATATATATTTAAATTTCTTCCTTGCCAGCTGTTTTATTTCCAATATTCTCCCCTGTCTAGTGAGGGGAGCGGGAAAAGAGAAAAGGTTTTACCAATACTCCAAAACTTAAGAGACCTGAAATGACAAAAGAGGTATAGTTTTTGGAAACTTAGAAGAGATGAGATAGGCAGCCAAAATGAGAGTAAAAAAACCCAATGTAGGTAAAAGAAAAACAGAATGATACATATATGGCATCAAAACGTTTTAGCCATAAAATGAGAGGACAAGGGGAAGAAATTTAACTACAGCATTTTCCCAGTCATTTTCTTCATTAAAGAAGCCACTAAAACTAAAGGTCTTTACTTTTACTCAAGAGCAATAATGTACTCGGTTTGCTAAACCTTTGCAGTGCAATATTGTAGAGAGGATGATGATGATGACTTTTACTAAGTAGAGAAAAAGGCTGGGTAGTTTCCATATAGAGGCCTTTCCAGCACAGAACAGCGCAGCATTTTCTTAGCTGCTAATTTAATTCTTGCATCTACTAGGTTAATGAGGAGGAACATAATCCCAATGGGAATATGGGTCAGAATGCCAAAGAGGTGTTTATTTATGCTGAAATTTACAGGCTCAAAATCATCCCTTTTATTTCTAAGGTTAGAAGTTTATCAATATTTGAATTACAGGGTGTCGTTAGGCTTAAAATTATAGCAAGAAATAACTCTCAAACTCTAAAGAATGGGGGGGGGGTCCCAAATATAATTTCACCTGCCCTTATTTTATTTTTATTTTATTTTTTAAATAACACCTCTTCTTCAGCAATATGAGCTCTCACTTCTATTATAGCACAAGAGGTCAGAGCCAATATCATTATGCAGAACTTGCAAGTCTTAAGCCAAAATTAGCTTTCTACTTAACGCTTACCCCAGGGCACTAACCAGTTATTAAAAGGTCATTTATTTTTAATTCATTTTAATAGCACCTTGAACAATAGCAGGAAACCCAATTTTGAGATGGAAATGAAAATGGGAATAAAGTTATAATGTATAGGCTGCAGGAATAGATATCCATACAGTAGCAGATACAGGGATACTTTTGAAGGGGCCTTGAAAGCTACTCTGTAAGTGTTAGAATATTTTATTCCTTACCAAATTGGTTTCTGAACTTGGATCAAGAAAAGAGGCAGATATGCGGATTAAGTTCTTTATTCTTCACCTAAGAATGATGACAACAAGCTGTTAGGTAGTCGACTGCAAAGGCCCCCTCCAACCAGCACAGATTATATACATTATAATCAATCCCTTTTATAAAATACCAACCCTACATTCAGTAACTCATTTACCTCCTTGCATCATTCCCTATAAGGAACTTCTTTGTGTGCCGTGGCCTTTAAGTTTTCTGAGGAGAATTATCTAAAGAGAATCTTTGGAATGGACACTTTATCTCTCTTCCTCGATTAAACTACTTTCAAGTTCTGTGAACGATAAAGTGTAAGACAACCAGCTAATCTTAAAAGTGAAACAAAAGGGACACGGTTTCTGAGCCTTGATTAAAAAAAAATGTCAATGCTCAAATAATATATTCTAATACTACAGGTAGTCCTCAACTTACAGCAATTTGTTTAATGGCTGTTCGAAGTTATAATGGGACTGAAAAAAGTGACTTACAACCATTTTTCACACTTATGACCATTTCAGCATCCCCATGATCACGTGATTTACATTCGGATACTTGACAACTGGTTCATATTTATGATGGTTGCAGTGTCCCAGGGTTATGTGATTACCTTCTGACAAGCAAAGTCAAAGGGGAATCCAGATTCACTTAACAACCGTGTTACTCAGTTGGGGGATTCAAAAATGTTTACTACCGGTTCTGTGGGTGTGGCTTGGTAGGCGTGGCAGGAGAAGGATACTGAAAAATCTCCATTCCCTCCCCACCCCACTAACCTGCTTTCCAGCTCTGTTCTCCTGTGCAGGGCAACAAAAGAAGACCCAGCCAATCAGCTGGGACTCAGGAGGCAGAGAATAGATGGGGCGGGGCCAGTCAGAGGTTGTATTTCTGCTACCGGTTCTCCAGAACTGGTCAGAACCTGCTGAATACCACCTCTGATGTTACTAATTTAACAACTGCTGTGATTCATTTAACAAATGTAGCAAGAAAAGTCGTAAAATGGGGCAAAACTCACTTAACAAATTTTTCACTTAGCAACATAAATTCTGGGCTTAGTTGTGGCCATAAATCAATATGTTTACAGTAGAAACCAAACAGTGGGGCCCCATGATTTCCATACTGTTTCAATCATCTACTTGATCCTAAGGTTCTAAGTGGATTAGCTCCAAGTTATTTCAAAAACCCCATTCTTACAAGGGCACTTGCTTGATACCTGTTTTATCCATATGTTCTTACCCAAAGCATTGTTAATGATGCTTGAAACCAGCAAAACCTTTTTCTCTGCCATTATCCTAGATATAGAACTCCCTTGTTCAAGTATTTAGGCAGTTTCTGTTATTAACAGTATTTTTTTTTTTGATGTTTTCAGTTTTCTTGGATTTTTCAATTCTTCTGCTGTTTCACACTGCAATTACAGATAGCTTTCTAAAATTATTGTATGTATTTATAATTTTGTAAAATACTGATGTGTTGATTCAGATGGCTTTCATTGGATTTTTGTTTTTGGGAATTTATCTACCTGCAGAGAGAAAGTAGAGGGGGAAAAAGATCGATATAAATAAAATTATAGACGCTGATAGAACAGGTTTTCCTTCAAATCTTTAAAACAAATTATTTTTTAAAAAAATCCCAGTTACATTTCACATGATCACATGATATTATATATTTTAAGGTGGTTTGGTTATTACCTAATTGGATAAAGAGTAAGAGGAGCAGGAGAACACAAAAGAAACTTAGAAAGAATCCATCCTAATTATTCATGCAATTAAAAGAGAAGGCAGGAGATTTGTACTTTTAGATTTGCCCAATTCTGTTATTGTTGCCTTAAAATAAAGTAAATTTAGCTCATCTTGTCACTTTTTTTGTTTGGTTTACTTCTGACATCCATCTTCTGCAGCACTGAAATTGGAAGCCAAGCTTCTCAAAGCAATCATTGCCAAAGAGTTAACTTGCTCACAGCAGGATTAATTGCAAATGCAATTAATGGTATGCGTGTATCTAAATAGTGGGAAAATATTACAAGCAAACTGTTCACCTATGAACACTGAATTTTAGATAATGCTGTGGAGACTGCTAAGCAATGGATGAAGGATATAGAATTAAAATGTGACTTCTGGCACCCAGAAATTTGAAAGAGACACGTGAATTTGCAAAATACAGCTTTTTAGGATCAAGGATTTATGCTGTCTCTAGAAGAGGGAAGATACTGCATATGCTTTGTTTTTATAGTTGTATTTTAGGTATGCATTCAAATCTAAAACTATAATACAATAATTTTTAAAGTACAAACTGCTCGTTTTAGGTCCTGCCACAATATTTCTATGGAGTTTAGATCTGGACTTTTAACAGAAGAACAGAATCGGAAGGTTTTCTACCTTGGCGGTCTTCTAGTCCAATTCGCTGTTCAAACAGGAAACCCTATATACCAGTGGTAGCTAACCTTTTGGATTCCTGTGGCAAAACTTGTGCACACGTTAGCTTGTGTGCCAGCACCCAGAATGCAATGCACACACTCCCCACGCCAACCTGCACATGCATGCGCAATCCACCCCCACACCACCCCTTTACCTGCACTGTGCTCCACAGCTGATTTTTCGGCTGGTTTGAGGCCTTTTGGGGCCTCCCAGAGGCTTGGAAAAAGTTCTGCAAGACTTTTCAGGACGAATAATAGTCAAGTGACGAAACAGGCCTATTATTCATCCTGAAAAGCCTTGCAGAGGCTTTTTCCAAGCCTCTGGGAGGCCGAAAAGGGCCTCAAACCAGCCGAAAAATCAACTGTGAGGCACACGCATGCTCAGTGAGGTAAGTTTGCCTGCAGCTCATGCACCAGCACAAATGGATCTGCATGCCACTTGTGGCACACGTGCCATAGGTTCGCCCTATACTATTCCAGACAAATAGCTGTCCAATCTTCTCTTAAAAACCTCCAGTGATGGAGCACCATAATTTCTGGCAAGCAGTTCCACAAGTTAATTGTTCTCACTATCAGGAAATATTTCTTGGTTGGTTTTCTCCTTGATTAGTTTCCATCCATTGCTTTTTACCCTGCCTTCAGGTACTTTGGAGAACCGATTGACCCCCGTCTTCCTTATGGCAGCCCCTCAAATATTAGAATATGATGTCACTCCTAATCCTTTTCATAGACTAGATTCACCCCATTCCTGCAACTATCCTTCATATGTTTTAGCTTTGAGTCTCCTAATCATCTTTGTTGCTCTTCTCTGCACTCTTTCTAGAGTCTCAAGTCAACATCTCTTTTATACTGTGGAGACCAAAACTGGATGTGATATCCCAAGTGTGGCCTTGCCAAGGCATTATAAAGTGGTACTAATACTTCATGTGATCTTGATTCTATTCTTCTGTTAATGCAGCTCAAAACTGTGTAGCGGGTTTTTTGGCGGCTGAACTACACTACTGGCTCATATTTAAGGGGTTATCCACTAAGATGCCTAACTCCCTCTCGCAGTTACTGCTATAGAGCCAGACACTACTGTTCTGCACCTGTGCAGTTGGTTTTTCTTGCCTAAGTGTAAACCCTTACTTTTCTCTCCATTGAATTACATTTTGTTAGATAAGGCCCAGTGTTCTAATCTGTTCAGATACTTCTGGATCTTCAGCCTATCTTCTGGGTTGTTGGCTATTCCTGCCAGTTTAGTGTCATCTACAAATTTGATGAGTTCCCCTTCTGTCCTCTCATCCAAATCATGTATGAAGATGTTGAGGAGTACTGGGCCTAAAACAGAACTTTGGGGTACTCCACTGCTACTTCCCTCCCTGTAGATATAGTTCTGTTGAGGACTACACGCTGAGTGCAGTGTGTTTACCAGTTATGAATCCATCTGGTTGTGATGCTATCTATCCTGCATTTTTCTATCTTACGAAGACAGAGTGTGATCTACTTTGTCAAATGCTTTACTTTAACTTTACTCCTTTATAGTTTGGAGTAAAAACATACTTAACTGTGATGCACTTGTGATAAGGAATACATCTGAAGAAACGTTCTACCAAAAGTATCTAAGAAAAAGTTCCTGCAGGAATGGGATGCTAACAGTTTCTGACTAGAAGGAATGGGTGTTGTCATTTATTTTTTTTACTAAGCCTCAAACTATTGAAATGCAACCCCTATATATGTTTTCCTATTGCTTGTTTAGAATCAGATATTTTTAGCCTCTGCTAGATTAACCGTGGGTCTCCAGTTTGCCTGTTACACTTGACTTTCTTCCTGGGAAACCCTTCCACTTTGGCTGGTATTCTTGAATACTTGACCTATAAGACAGTGGTGTTTGCCCTTTGAAGCCATTAAGAAAACATCATTCATTTTTCCCCAATTTTTAAAAAAATTACAAAGTTGATTGCTAAGTTTTTATGTATGTTTTGATGCTTTAGTTTTACAACAGCATTCATTTGTTCAAAAAGTAGATATATCCAGGAAAATTACCCACCAAAAGGAAATTGCTTTCATGGAACAGATCTCTCTCTCCCTCCCCCCTCCCTCTCTCCCTCCTCACTCCCTCTCTCTTTCTCTCTCTCTCTCTCTCCCTCTCTCTCCCTCTCCCACCCTCCCACTCTCTCTTTCGTTCTCTCTCCCGCTCCCTTCCTCCCTCTTTCTCTCTCCCTCTCTCCATCTCTCTCCCCCTCTCCCTCTTTCCCTCTCCCTCTCTCCCTTCCTCCCACTCTCTCTCTCTCTCCCTCTCTCCCCCGCTCTCTCCTTCTCTCTCCCCCTATCCCTCTCTCCTTCTCTCCCCCTATCCCTCTTTCCCTCTCC
>NW_020769374.1:3721654-3774321 GCF_900518735.1 Pseudonaja textilis | reverse complement strand
AGAAAGAAAGAAAGAAAGAAAGAAAGAAAGAAAGAAAGAAAGAAAGACCTAACAGTAATAGTAAAAATGGTTAAAAATCAAATGAAAAGGATTGAAGACTGCACATTTCCTGGAAATGATTAATTGCATGGCTGTTTGCTCAAATATTTGACTAGCTTACATCCAATTATAGCTAAACAGCTGAATGAAGTGTTGCATAAAAGAGAATCATCAACTGGTTAATAACTGGAAAAATGTATCTGATTCAAAAAGACCCAGCAGAGGAGACAACACCAGGAAACTATAGGCCAATAACATGCTTGTCTATAATGTTGAAATTACTCACAGGCATTAAAGCCAACAATATCCAAGGTTATTTAGAAGAAAATAATATCCTGCAGGCTACTTCTGCTGCCTGCCGGCTGCCTGCAATTTGGCAGTTCAAATCTCACCAGGCTCAAGGTTGACTCAGCCTTCTATCCTTCCGAGGTTGATAAAATGAGGATCCAGGTTGTTGGGGGACAATAGGCTGTAAACTACTTAGAGAGGGCTGTAAAGCATTGTGAAGCGGTATATAAGACTAAGTGCTATTTGTATTGTAATCTCTCCAGAAGAAAAGAAAGGATATAAAAAAATCAACCTCTGATTGATAAAATGGTTCTGGAGAACTACAGAAGGTGGAAAACCAATTTACATATAGCCAGGATTGATTATGAAAAGTCATTTGATTCATTACCAAGTATTTGGATCATCAAATGTTTGGAAACAACCTATGTGAATAAAAATATGACAATGTTTATAGAAAAAAATAATGAAGCAGTGGAAAACATAATTGATGGTTGGAAATGAAAATATGAGTATCTTGCCAGGTGACTCATTATCATTCTTATTATTCATCATTGCCACAACCTTATTTTCAACGATTTTGAAGAAAACAAATCTTGGGTATCAAGCACAAAATGCAAATAAAATCACATTTATATGAATGATCAGAAGCTTTACAGAAAATCAGAAATTGGTATCTTGTCACTGACAAATACCATAAGAATCTTCAGCACAAATATAGCAATGGAATTTAGTCAACACAAGTGCGCTACAGTTAAAGTGGAGTTAAATCACTAACAGTAACGATTTTGTGAAAAACAGTATGTGTGAATGGGACAGCTATGCATGAGAGTCACATTACATTAAAAAGAAATGGTCATTTCCATAGAATTGGGTTCCAGGACAGAAAAACATGGCATATGAACCACTTGTTGACCTGACAAAGATATTTTTGCATTTGTTTCACCTAAAACTTGGACTGATAAAAATTTTGCGAAAGTAATGAACAAGAAAGACAAAGGTTTCTGTTTTTGAGACAGATGTTTCCAAGAATAACTAATGCCCAGATTAAGGAAGGCATTTTGTTCATCCATAGATCAGATACACAATCAATGACAAGTGGTTCAAAAATCTGTTAGTGATGCCATAGAAAACCACCAAAAGGATTCAAGGATGTCATTGAGGATTTTCTTGGCAACTACAGAGCATCATATTCCATCCAGCTAGTTGAAGAACTTTTTACAGCATACAAGACCATGAAGTATAATATGTCACTTGTGGGAAGCACCCCCTCCCCCAAGAATGAAATATTTTGGGAAATATTTAAAAAGGTAGAATAGTAGATTTCCCCCAAAGAAAAAATGGAGAAACATGCTCTTAATGACAGAAAGCAGCCCACAGTCTTTCTTAATAAGCCCACAGCAGATGCCAGCACTTAAGAGATAAAAACCTTATTGAAAGTTTATTGATGACAACTATCTAGATAGCTCTATTCATAGGCAAATCAAATATTGCCAGCAGAAGCCCATTCACAACAGGATATTTCAAAACTCCTTGCAGCAAAGTTTGACAGCTAACAAAGGCAGAATGGTAAGATTAGAAAGCAGCCCTTTACCCAAGATCCAACACAGGACAAAAGTCATTATCCACAATAGGAATTTCCCAACACCCTTCCAGAACACAAGCCCCTTCATTGCACCACCCCAGAACAGTTCAAACTTCAAAGTCACAGAAACCCATAAAGATCCATCTTACTCATTCATTGAATGAGTGGATGGATCTTTATAGCGGACCCAGGACTCCTGTTGGTTCTATTCATCATTAAACTTTCTTTCCAATCATCCTCCATTTTATTTTATTCCCGGCTTGGACTTGAACCAGATGGATTTTCCTTCTGATACACTGAAGTTTCATTTTCTGCATTCAAACATCAATCTCTTTTCCAAAAATCTAGGTGCATGACAACATGGTGAAAGATTTCACTAGGACATTGTCACAATGGAAAAATGTATCAGAGCAACTAGAATCCATCAAGGCTGGCTGACTATTGTTGGCCAATGTTAATGAGATATTGTTGGACAACAAGGTGCATCAGATGCTGAGTACCAATGAAATCAGCAGCAAAACAGTTTTGGCCCTTTTGTACTCATGCAGCAGGTCAGAAACATTATACAAAAAAGGGCTGAAGAGCAGTAATTCAACGGCAACGAAGCAGCAGCAGCAGCTTTTCCATATTTCATTCCCATGGGATTCATAGGCATTCTGTAAATTAGTCTGTTCAGGTTGCCTTGCTTCAATAATTGTTCCCTTATACCTTCCAATTTCACCCAATTGAAGGTTAGAAACAATTGGACATGAGAGTTTTAGTAGTATATAGATGAATACCAGCCTCATTTCTAGTTTAAGTGCTACTCATGAATGAGTAGCAGATTGAGTGGAGAATTCCTCCGAGAAATCCTATTAGAAGAGTCCTTGCATACCATTAAGCTCTAGCCATGTCTAAGGAGAAGTGTTTTGACTAATAATTTGGAAACAGGTATGTGTCTTTGATTGTTTCTTTTTCCCTCACTAGCTCAGTCAGGTCTGAGGAGTGCTCGAGGACTATGTGAATTCGAGTCACACAAGAACACGTGCGTTTATCTGCACTCTTATGGTTTTCTATTCGCATTGCTGGGATGAAACAAAAATGAACTCTTTGAGAATGAGAGCTTGAAAAATTGGCAATAGATGTTTTAACAGCACAAACCTGAAAAGGGCTTTGGCAATTTGGTGTAAGACTATAGTTATTATTAATCTGATTCTTCTCTATATCATCCCACTGGGAACCCTTCGGTGACTGATTCATAATAGTTTGGGGGGGTGGATCAAAAGTATGTCATACCCACCCCAGTGATGGACAATGGATGATTTAATTCTGACTCACGAATCCATCCTGATTCATTATATCATGTTCATCAATATTCAAAGCAGTATTCCACCTGCACCAGAAGCTATCATTCCAGCACGAGCGGATTTAAATTGGTTTCATTTCAAAGCATCTTCTATCATACAGCTTTGGAGCATAGCTTAAGACCACAGAATTGCTGGCGCTGTCTTGAAGCTACTTGTACTTCTTGATGCTACAAAACACTTCAGAGAAACTAGCCTTAGAAAAGCTACCCTGAACTGTGAAAAGAAGTGACTATTTTTGTAATGCTGACGTTACAAAAAGTCTACACAAATCATCTCAAGGCCTTTCTTTCCTATTATGCTAGACTGCTTACATCAGTGGAACAATGTTATTTTGTCTGTATCATAAATGTGAAGGATATCTGAATTTTCATTCCTAGCATATTAAAACTATTGACTAAAACTATTCAGCTGTTAAGTAAACCTTACCAGAATCTCTCTCTCTCTCTGTGCGTGTGTGTGCATGTTTAATGTACATAATCAAGTACCAAGCTGCAGTCATATGTAAGTATTTATCAGTGGTGGTATTCTACCGGTTTGGCCCAGTTCTGCAGAGCTGGGAGCAGCAATGAGCAGCGGAGACCAAACCGGTTCTCTCCAACGCTCTGCTGTTGGGCACACCAACCCCCCCGGGCTCCCATACTCATCTTTACCCTCTGAATTTGAAGCGCAGCTGCTTTGCGCGGCACAGAGTAGTGCTGCACAGCAGCTGCTGAAGCCACCGGGATCGTGCAGGCTTGCAGGAGGTGAGTTAGAATGCCTCTGCGCCTGGGCAAACGCCTCTGCGCCTGCGCAAAGTACATGTTTGGCATGCATGCGCAGGCAAAGTGTGTGCATGTGAGCAAAGCACACCCACCAAGCCACGCCCACCGAACCGGTGGTAAAAATATTTGAATCCCACCACTGGTATTTATATCTCCATTCTCTTTCTCTCTTCTAATTTTAACAAAGAACCAGGGGTTTATTTATTTAATAAGGAAAGGGAGCAAGAAAAGAGAGAGACAAATCTCCAGTCCATTGAGATTCTGGGTTGTGGTCAATTTTTTTAAAAATGAAAATCAACAAAATATAACAATAGCAACAATAATAACTATGCCCAGTACCTGCAACCGTTCTTCATGTGTTTTAGCCTCCAGTCCTCTAATTGCTCTTCTCTGGACTTTTTCTAGAGTCTCAACAACTTTTTATAGTGTGGTGACCAAAACTGGATGCAGTACTCTAGGTGTGGTCTTACTAAGGCATTATAAAGTGGTATTAGTACCTCACTTGATCCTGATTGTATCCCTCTGTTAATGCAATTTAGGATTGCATTGGCTTTTTTGGCTGTCACTGCACACTGCTGGCTCATATTCAGCTGGTTGTCCACTAAGACTCCAAGAACCCTCTCACAGTTACTACTGTTAAGCCTCGTTTCACCCAGTCTATATGTGTACTTTTGGTTTTTCTTGCCTAAGTGTAGGACTTTACTTTTCTCTACATTGAATTTCATTTTGTTAGGTAGGGCCCAGCATCCTGCAAACTATTTTTTTCTCCAGATGGGTGGGGAAAAACTATTATTTATTTATTTGTTTATTTTATTTGTCAAGCGATTATAAGATATAAGATAACAGGTATAAGTATAGTTATGAATACATGAAATGGATACATGTAAGAAAAATAATAACTATGATGCTACGCAAACACTTCTCTTTTCACTTAGTCATGTTCCAGATGAGGTGTGATCACAGTGAGAACCCCATTGGGGCCGATGACTTTTGAAATACTTTCATCCGTATAGAGGCTCATTTACTCACACCATTCTTACACACATTTTATTCCCTTACACACACTGACATACATTTGCCAACTGGGCTTTAAAAGGTCTCCACTAAAAAGACAGATTATTTTTGAAGAGTAATTACCAGGCTATTACAATGAGTTTTTGAAAGAAAAGCCAGAGATTGAAGGGGAAATTAAAGTCTTACACGGTGTGGAAAGGTTCTTATTGATGATCAGCTAATACTTTGAAGCAAGTAGCACATTGGGAATGTTCTAGACATCCCATAGAGACTCTGGTAAAATGGTGGCATGTGACCATCTATAAGACAACTATTTATGAAGTATAAACCAATGGGCTTAGGTGACCATGGGTGGTACTTGCATCAAACACTGTGAGTCAAGTTTTGAATTTCATCTTTTGGGTGATAACAATATAGTCCATGTGTCATCATTTTGGAACCACTACTGCAATTTATTCAAGATTTGGTGTTGCTTTTCTCTGGTACGTCTCTAATGCAAAGTTCCTTAAACTTTCCGACTTTGTGGACTGACTGGATGGGAGACAGGATGATTCCGCACGAGCAGTGGGCAAACACGCATGTGCGGCTCCACTTGTGCAAGCAGCAGCATGCACACCTGATGCTCACATAAGTGGAACATGCATGCACACACTCCCCCATTGTTCGCACAAATGGCATGCGAATGTGCTCGCCTGCCACTTCTGTGGCCTGGTTCAGAACAACTCAAGGCCCGATGGTGGACCCTTGCTCTAAGGGGCCTTGATATTTTCATTTAAACCAGATTACTTTTATTTTCTGGACTGGTGGTAGTGGGATTCAAAAAAATTTACTACCAGTTCTGTGGATGTGGCTTGGTGCGTGTGGCTAAGTGGACATGGCCATGTGACTGGGTGGGCATGACTTTTTTTTTTGCAGCACCCCCCACCCCATTTTTTTTGGGCCTTCTGGGCCTCAGGCAAGCCTCCTGGCTATAGCAACCCACTACTTTCCCCCAGGGGTGGGATTCTACCAGTTCATACCTATTCTCTAGAACCGGTTGTTAACAATTTAAGCAGTTTGGATAACTGGTTGTTAGAAGAAATTACTGGTCTAATCCTGTAAGGAAGGCAGGAAGGAAACATTCTGGTGTTGCTGCCTCTCCATTAACATTACATTCTTGGCAGGACTAGACTTCCTGTCTCTGGAACTTTTCTGGAGTTTTCTTTCCCCACCTTTGCTGATACTTTACTTGTGTGGAGTGACCATTCAATGTTACAATGGCACTGAAAAAAGTGACTTATGACCATTTTTCACACTTATGACTGTTGCAGCATCCCCACAGTCATGAGAGGCCAGGCAAGGAGATCCGTGCCTCAATGTGAGTGATATTGAGTTGGCCACGCCCAGCCAATAGCATGACCAGCAAGCCATGTCCACCTAGTCACATGACCACCAAACCACACCCACCAACTAAGCCATGCCCACAGAACCAGTTGTTAAAAATTTTGAATCCCACCCCTGCTTTCCCCCTAACATGCAGGATCAGAGGCATTCTTTGAAACAAAGATAAGCCCAAAATCTTTTAAAAGCTTCCTATTTTAAAAAAATTAAAAATATCAGAAAATGATATGAAATAGGGCACGGATCATAATGGGCTCCTAGTCTAAGAAGTTGTAAGTGGATTATAAAACAGGAGTTTTGAATTTGATGTTTACTGCCCATCAAATGTTTTATCTTGAATTTATGAATTTATCTTTTCAACAAACCGCCCTTATACTTCAGTGCTGAAGCAGGTTCTTCTTCAGGCACATATTTAACTTTTTCTTTAGTACTGTTATTCACACATTTAAATGTACATGCACCTCAGTTGCACCTGCAAGGGAACAGGTTAGAAATCCCAAGAATCGATATGTACATCCCACCTGTGATGAAACTGTAACACAAGAATATCAGCGTGATTCATCCTCAGCACATCACAATACTGCATGTTTACCCTGAAGTGAAACGCCAGCATACATTCTGCTACAATTCATGGCCCCTTTCTAAAAAAAGATATTATTTGGATTCCGTTAAACTGCCTGGCTGTATATCAAAGGCGTTATAGAAACGGGGGCCTTGACTTCAACATGTTTGGTTTGGATCAGTGAATTGAGCACTTGCTGAGCTCTGGAATACAAATGCTCAACTGCTCTCAGCAGTTTCCCTATTGGTGCCATCTCTCCCCTCGCCTCCTGCTAATGCAGTCATATGTATGCAGCACGCAGCCATTTTATGAGACTGCCACTTGACAAAATGTGCCAGCTCATCATCGCCTCCAGACGAGACAGATTTATTATAATTCAATATGTTCCTCGTAAGCAATCCTTTCTGTCTGGCCCAGCCTTCAGAATAACAACGCATTCCTATGACATGGCACCAAAGATTTCCTGCGCCTTGGAGAGAAGGAGGAAAAAGGAGAAATTTCTCTCACTTACTGATTTCCTCAGTTTTGATGTGGGAACAAATAACCCTCTCACAGTGGGGGAAAATTAACTTGAAATACCCAAATTACAAGCATCAAACAGATGCAACTTAATGTTCACTGGCTGAAAAGAAATTCTCCTGGTAGGGTTTGTTTTATATTCACAAAGGAAATGCAACACGCTGCAGATGCCTTATCCAGGAAAGCTACTGCAGAGGGAAAAAAAACCCTGTTCACAAGGTAGGAGAAACCTGGAATGTTAAATTCTTGCCGCAAGCAAGCTGAAAAAAAAAAAAAAAAGGAGTCACACAGCAGTTCTGTGATGTACATGAGGAAAAAGAATCACCTGGTATTGGAAATCAAATCAATAAAATTGGATGAGCACTGATGCACAGGTGCTCTCATCCCAAAATCTAAAAATAAAATGTACTGCACATTTTCTAATGCCAGTCATAAATCTCTGTCCTTTTAATCAAACATTAAACAGGCTGCAGAAATGATAATAGCTGGACATTAAATCTTCCAGACCCTCAAATCAGGTGCCTTTTAGCTCGTAGATATGTTTCTCTGTGGGCAAATGTGCTTGGAAGGCTGCCAGGGATTTCCCTCCTCTTAAAAGCGAACAACTAGGGTTGTGGGGTTTTGGTTTTTCTTTTTTGGTAGGGGAAGGGTGTCATCCAACCTTTGCTTTTCTGAACCTTCAGTTGCTCACTTTCACTACATGTTTCCTGTACCTTGTTCTTCAGCTGTCAGTTCTATTATTTCAACATCTCCAGATCCTCAAGACACTGAGAAGCTGACACGCACCATGTAATTAAATCAGTGTCCTAAGTAAGCCGGACCTTCTAAGCAAACACTACAAGTAGAAAGTTCTATTGTCAAATATTCCTTATCAGACCTCAGAAATCTGTTTCTTGCACAGTATACCTACCAAGTGAAGGTCAAAATGTTCTCCGCCATGCAAACAGAGACCTCATCAAATGGCTTCCTGCCCCAGCACGAAGACGCCCCAATAAACTTCAAGCCAAGGCATCTGTCTCACCCTAAACCCACAGCTAAGGAAGCCTGATGACATTTTCAGATGCTCTATTTTGGAAGTGGAGTTTTCCCTCTGGCTCCAGCAAAAGACTTTCCCTCATACAATCCACAGTGCTGTGTGACAGGAGCAGGGTGGGCTGTTGGGAGTTCGCAGGGGTTCAGGAAAGCCCCCAGCTAAGATTCTATGCAATTCAGAGAACCCCCAAATTCCACTCTTTGCTGGCCCCACCCACCCCAGCCCTCCCAGGAATACCCACGTGGCCTGTTTTGGATACAGGTAAGTGCAGGGCGCGAGTAGAGGCTCAAATGGGCCTCCCAGAAGTTTGAGAAGATTAGAAATGGACCCATTTCCAGCTTCCAGAGAGCCTCTAGAGCCTGGGGGGCATTTTTGCCATCCCAGAGGCTCAAGAAAAGCCTTCGGAACCCGGAGAGGGCAAAAATGACTCCCCCCCTCGCACTGTGGTGCAGGAAGCTGAGTAGGTCACGCCCACCATGGCTACGTCCACCCAGCAACCGAGCAGAGAACCTGTGGTTAAAATTTTTGAAGCCCACCCATGGACAGGAGGCTTGAGATGATGGTCAGGAGTCTGCTCAGCTTTAACTGATCCAATAGACCTGCTAAAGAACTACTCCACGCTAGGTATTCCCCAGGGGTGGGATTCAAATTTTTTAACAACTGGTTCTGTGGGCGTGGCTTATGTGGTGGGTGTGGCTTGGTAGTCATGTGACTGGGTGGACGTGCCTTGGTGGTCATGTTATTGGCTGGGTGTGGCCAACTCAATATCACTCACATCGAGGCACGCGTCTCCTCGCCTGGCCTCTCATGACTGTGGGGAAGCTGCAACAGTCGTAAGTGTGAAAAATGGTCATAAGTCACTTTTTTCAGGGCCATTGTAACTTTGAATGGTCACGCCACACAAGCAAAGTACCAGCAAAGGAGAGGAAAAAATACTCCAGAGAAGTTCCACAGACAGGAAGTTTAGTCCTGCCAAGAATGTAATAAGGGTTAACGGAGAGGCAGTTTCTGTAAGCAACACCAGAATGTTTCCTTCCTGCCTTCCTTACAGGATTAGGCCAGTAATTTCTTCTAACAACTGGTTCTCCGAACTGCTTAGAATGTTAACAAGCGGTTCTAGCGAATAGGTGAAAACCTGTAGAATCCCATCCCTGGTATTCCCTGCATGCAGCTCATATTCTGCAGTGCTAATTTGGCCACAAGGGAGACTAGAATTTATTTTGTTTTTCTTTTTTAAATGGGTTGTTCAACCACTCCGAGGGTACAAATCCCTGAAACAAACTTATTAATCCCCATCCTAATACATATACATTAAAGATGGGCTCTTGCACTACTGATTCTCACTTTCTGTCCTCATGCAATGTTCTTAAAATAGCTTTTACTTTCAATTTAATCCCAACAACAAAAGCGAATTCTCAAACTTTTTTTTTTTAAGTTCAACCAATCAGCACTACTGTTTGGTTTTTTAAGGCATAAGGCATTGCATGCAGAGGTGGTATTCAGCAGGTTCTGACCAGTTCTGGAGAACCAGTAGCAGAAATTTTGAGTAATTTGGATAACAGGTAGAGGAAATTTTGAGTAGTTCAGAGAACTGGCAAATACCACCTCTGACTGGCCCCGTGCCCATCTATTCTCTGCCTCCCAAGTCCCAGCTGATCGTCTGGGTCTTCTTTAGTTGCCCTCATAGGAGAACAGAACTGGAAAGCAGGTTAGTGCAGTTGAGAGAGAATGGGGATTTTGCAGTATCCTTCCCCTGCCAGGCCCACCAAGCCACACTCACAGAACTGGTAATAAAAATTTTTGAATCCCACCACTGATTGCATGTATTAACCAGATGGTTTCCACATGCCAACTGGATGATTCTTTTCACATGTTAGGTGACATTTGGCAGGATAGAAATTTTAGCCAAGAGAAGTGCAAATCATTGTCTTTTAAATGTTGCACAGATTAGAGATATCTGGATAGCAATACAGATGAAACCTGTTTCTGGGCGCGTAAAAATGAAATTCTACAAAGGCAACAAGATTTAAGGCAGCAAGGTTGGTACACTAGGGAAGCATCATATTTCCCAAAGTCAGTTTTGCTTCTTTCCTGTCCCAGGTATGGGCAACCAAGGGGAAAGAAGGCAGGTGCCCACACTTGCCAGGTAATAAGGATGGCAAATATATCTGACTATATGAAGAGAGTAAGATACGACTGTAATCAGCCTGTTTAAGTTGTTCTCTGTAACATTTGTCTGTTTTATATTGAACAAATAAAATGATAGAGTTGGACCACATATCCTGCTGCAGAATTAAATTTTGACATAAAAGTATGCAATCTCTCTGCCTTTTGGAAGGCACCATTTCTCACATTTTTTTACACATTCTCAAATGCAAAGCATCCTTTCAAACATAGATGTTTACTTATCCTAAATCTTAAATATAACTTTTAACTAATTAGTTTCTGTGGTGAAACATTCTGGGGAAAATAATGCAGCTGGAAGGAAATAAATTGATGTTGTGTCCTCCTTTTGCTATTTTATTCGACTAGAAGTGAACAACTTATGGCCTACGGACTGTCTGCAGCCTCCATCCTGAATCCCTTTTTACACTCCACTGGAGCTTCACAGGATGATGTTGCCAAATGCTGGTAACAAATCCGTGGTTTTTAGTAATCTGATTTATTTCAACAAAATAAAGCAGAAAATACATCTTTTATGCTTCTGCTGGTTTAATGCACCACTTCTGAGTCAACCACCAATCCCAACTCCCAAATACTTGGAAATGTTTCAATCTTGTTTTCGTGGGTACTTACATGTATGGCATTCAGCTTTGTTCGGGTATTTTCCCACGTCATTGTAGTTGTGCTTTTAAAGTTGTAGCAATGTTTCGGCAGAATCTCATCTGCCATCATCAGGCTTCTGTATAGTGTTCAATATTCCAGCACTATACAGAAGCCTGATGATGGCAGGTGAGATTCTGCAGAAACGTCACTACAACTTTAAAAGCACAACTACTATGACGTGGGAAAATACCCGAACAAAGCCGAATGCCATATATATATTGAGATTACAAAAAAAGAAAGTCTCCTTTCTTTATTCGTTACTGATAACCCATTACTTTTAGCATCATTGGAACAACTTGGCAATCCTTTGACCAAGACCTTTATGTAGGCTTATCCTAAGTTTTCCATACTGCAAAACAGCTGGCAGCTTCAAAATGTGCCAGACTAGTACGTAATTTCAGACTATCATTATTCCAATAGCTTTGATTCTAAGCAAAGGCTAAGTTCTTTAAAGGGTTTCTCCTAATAAAAGACTTGTAGATCTGGAAAGCTGCATTGGAAAATGACAAACATGGTTTTAATTTTTTTGGGGGGGAAACATCAATAACCTGTCCTATTCTGATGATATTCCCTGGATAGCCGAAAATGCAAAGGATTTGCCGGCCCTATTAATAAAAGCCCAAAAGCACTGTGGAAAAAAAGGATCTATAATTTAATATAAAGAAGGCTAAATTAATAACAATGGCATAAGCAATGGTATAAGCAGCCTTAGAATTGACACAGAAGATAATGAAGTGGTGGATAGCTTCTTCATTTTAAGCTCAACCATCAACATTAAAGGAACAAACAGTCTATGCCTACAAAGATCAGAACCATGCAAGACATGGAATACCCTATAAATGTAAAAGTTAGACTTAAGCGTTGGAGAAGACTCCTGAGAATATTATAGAAAGCCAAGTTAAGACTTCTTCCCCAAGAAATAATTTGGCAAAATCCTACAGTTTTTCTGTTCCTATGTATAAAAGATTTTGAGAAGTCAGTAGCACACAGGTAAAATAAGAGGCATAAAGATATATGCATATATAGATGATAATTGTAACCTCTAGGTAGCAATGCAGCAGCTTTTTTCTTCTGTTGCCCAAAAATGGAGAGACCATCTTAAAAAAAATCTAGATTGTTTAAAGATAAGTAAAATAGAAATTATGAGTGGAATTAAACATTAATTAAACTTTGTGTTCACATATTCAGTAACAAAATGCACTACTTAATCTTTCACATGTCATCCTAGAATTCTACTTAATTATATATTTCATATTATGTGTGCGCCACCACATGGCAAATCTGAGTAATTTTTCTTCAGAAGACTTTCCTCCACCTGTTCCCTATGTTGTAGTGAAATATGTTGTGTTTTATGATCTTCATACTAATCATTTAGGATTCCACTGCAAATATATACAAGGAAGGAAAAATACAGTTTCAAGAGCAATGACCTAGATCAACCCTTAGCAAAGCAGGCCCAGAAATGCTGTTTGAAGCAGCCCCAGCCAATGAGCCTTGGAGTAGATTCTATTTAATGACCCACAAGGAGATCTGGAATGATTTCAATGAATTATTATTTTAGTACTGAAGACACATGTTTTCTTGCAGCAACAATTCCCAGATAGAGAGGAGAATTCTCCACAAAATCTTCATTCAGTTCAGAAGTTCAGCTAATTAATACAAAAGTGTACAAGTTCAGTGTCTCCTAACAATGTCATTTTAAATGCTAGATGAAGAACTCCATATGGCATTTCTTGAATCTGTACCAAAAGAACAAAGCAAGGACAATAAGAGCATCTTACTTAACCCTGACAATCTAGGAGTATTTATATTTAGGGGAAGGCAGGGCTGGTTGTCATGGCGGTACGACGTACAATCTTGTAGCTCCAAGATCACCATCGATATCTTCATTGCTGGACGGTCCTTTTGGACCTAAACCATCCTGAAGAGATGGTGAAAGTAAAGAGCACATCCTGCTGATCCCAGGGACACTGCAAAGTCCCTAGTAGATCCAGGAGAAGCTACTTTTGCAGGCAGCAATGAGGCAGCCATCAAAGCTGCTGAAGCTGGGACAGCTCCGAACGGAAGAGAATGGAAAGAGAAAGTGTGTCATTTTGGTGAGAGGATTTTTTAACTTTATGATTTGAGAGAACACCCTAAGAAAAAGAAATTGTAAAATTGAAGACAGAAGTGGTTAAGTGGCGATTTTAAACAGGAAGTCAAAATTAGTGGGGTGGGGTTTAATTGCTGGATTCTTTATGTATGCTTTTTTACTTTGAAACTGGACTGTTTTTTTATTTTATTTTTTCTCTTTTTCCTTTTTCTCTTTTGTCTTTATAATACTTTATGTTAGAGATTCCTTTTTAGCTTTTCCTCCTAAGTTTTTTTTAATTAATCTTTTACTATTTAAAATACTTTTAACATTTTTGTTTTGGAAAAGGAGGGGGAAAGTAAAAGTAGAGGAAAATTTGTAACACTGCCACCCAGAGGCTTGGAAACATTGTTTTTCTTTTACTTTCTAAGACCAGACAAAGCTGAGAAAGACCTGAGGCTTTTCTTCAAGGACTTTGAGCCTGTTTAATAAGATAGAGGGAAGAGCATGAGAGAGTGTTATTACAGGTGCTCTTCTGGGTTTCTATCAGTGGCTGGAGTCTGGTGTTGAAAGAAAGTTTGGAATTTACAGAAGGAAGATTACAAGACCCAAGAGAAGAGAGTTATAAAATTGTTTGGAACTTAACAAAAAGCCTTGGATATTATACAGGCACAATGTTTTTTTTTTACTTTTCTTTTATTAAAAGAAAACTGTTTTTTTCTTTCTTTTTGACGTTGGACATATCCTCTACTCACCCCCCCCCCCTCCCTATTAGCTACTTATTCTTGGTGGATACTTGGGATTTTGGCCTTTTGAAATTTACTTTCATCTTCCTTTTTTTAAGTTTATTTTTTTAAAAAAAAATCATTTTTCTTCTACATGTTTCTTTTTACTGTTATTAGTATTATTTTTGTTTTTCTCTTCAAGGGAATAGCTTTTTCCCACTTTCTTCTACCATCCTTTTATCTCCTTTTTATATTGGATTTTTTTGTGGCTCCTTTTTTTGTATCTCTGAGATTTTTTATGGAATTCTTGGACCTATATTATTTTGATTAATTGGATTAAGGTGCTGAAGAACCTGAAGAATTTTATTTTTTCTTCCACTCTCTATATTGATTGACCTGATAACTTTCTTTTTTCTTTTTTGGTTTTTTTTTTCTCGCCAATTGATCAATTGATTGGATTAAGGCAGAGGTGGGCAAACTTTTTGGCTCGGGGGCCTCATTGACTTTTAAAATTTGACAGACGGGCCACCACCTGGTGTCAAAATGCCTGTCATTACAAGTCAAAATCAAATGAATGCAATCATTCAGTCATTCACATCAAACCTTAATTCTGTACCAATCTTCGGCGGGCTGGATTAAAAAGACCAACGGGCCAGATGTGGCCCCCAGGCTGTAGTTTGCTCACCCCTGGATTAAGGTGTACAAGAACCTAAAGAAATTTTTATTTTATTTTGTTTTGTTTTTCTTTTTCCTTTGCTATTTCTATTTGGAATTACAATTGTTCATTATACGAGTGGATTAAGGTCTAGAAGAACCTGAAGATTTTGAATTGTTTGCAACCTCATACTTTTTTGTGAAATGAGCAGGAACTAACAACAACTGGTTCTTCAATTCCTACTTCTTCCTCTTCACCATCTGGAGAACAACAATCAATACAGACAATGTTACAAGAAGAAAAAGAACAGGAAAATGTGGCGCTGAAGATGATTATGCAAGGAATTCAAAACATACAAGCAAGAACAGAGAATATTGAAAAGAGAACAGAGAACATTGAACAAAGAACAGAAAACATTGAACAAAGAACAGGAAAAACAGATGAAAAGGTGGAGAACATTCAACAAATGATGATGAAGTATGAGGAGAGACTCCAAAAGTGAAGAAGAAGATAAACAAAGAGATAAGAAGATTGGAGATATTAATAGCAGATGAAGCATAGTCGAACAAGATAGAAGTGGGATGGTGGGATGCTGAGATGGGAGATTGACAGATCATAATTTTATCTTAGATTCCAAAATATAGATGAAGAAAAGGGACAAAATTTGGCAGAAATAATGATAGAAATCTTGGCTGAGGCATTGGAAATAACCAAAGAGAAGATGATGGATGGAATAGATGAGGTCTTTCAAGGTTTCACAAGATATGCAATGTGAAATAAATTGCCAAGAGAAGTTCACATTAGATTTACAAAGAAAGCTATTAAAATGCAAATATTACAGGTGGCAAGAGAGAAAACATTGAAATACAAAGATAAGGAGATTGTAGTTCTGAAACAAGTACCCAGAAGAGTGAGAGAGATGAGAAGAGAAGAGAGTATCGATTCTTGACTAAAATACTACTCAAAAAAGAGGTGAATTACAGATGGCTGATACCAGGAGGCTTAATGTTTACATGGCAGGAACAAAGACATAGAATTGATTCAATTGAGAAAGCAGAATTAATTTATACAGAATACTTTGGAGGGAAAGAGGAGGAGACAGAAAAAGAAGTGTCACTGATTGAATTCCAAGAGGACTGTCAAGCAGTGATTGAAAAAGAAGGTGCAGTAGGTGGAAAAATGGAAGTTAGAGAACAATGAGAACCAAGATCTACTAGGGCTGCAAAACCTACTTATAAAGTATAATCATGGAAGAGAAAAAACTGGTTACAATTAATATAAATGGACTTAACTCAGCTGTTAAAAGAAGGAAAACTTTCCATAAATTAGAGAAATTAAAATTTGATATAATCTGCCTACAAGAAGTACATATTAAAAAGCAACATGAACAAATATTGACACAGTCAAAGCTAGGGAAAATATTTACTGCTTTGATACAATGTAAAAAAGAGAGGAGTGGTTTTATATATTAAAGATATTATTCCAGCAGAATTGATTTATACAGATGATGATGGAAGAATCTTAATGGTGGAAATAATGGACAATAATATGAAAACATTCCTGATAGCAATCTATGCTGCAAATGATAATCAAGAAGAATTTTTTAGAAAATTACATATGAAAATAATTGAATTGGATTATGTTAATATTTGTATGATGGGAGATTTCAATGGAATAATAGATGATAAACTGGACTATACAACACAGAAAACAACGAAGCAAAGTAGAAAGACTCTCCCTAAATCCTTTTTTTAAATGATAGATGAAATAAACTTAAAAAGAGAAAGAAACGCTAAGACCAAACAATACACGTTTTACTCAAACAGACACTCATCATGGTCTAGAATAGATATGATATGGATGTCAACAGAATTGATTTCTAACCTACAAGAAATTGATATAGAAACAAGTACCTGGGCAGATCATAATCCAATAACAATTAAATGGAAAGGACAAAGAAGAAGATCCAGATGGACTTTAAATAATACTATATTAAAAGAAAAAGACTTTATACAGAAAATGCATAAAGAATTGGGTTTTTTTTCCAAAGAAAATAAAAAAGAAGATACATCAATGCAGAATCTGGGACACAATGAAGGCTTATGTCAGAGGTTTGATAATAGACTATACAAGGAAAAGAAATATTATGAAAAGACAAACCTCTGAGGCATTAGAGGATGAGTATAAAAGACTTGAAAAAGAGTTACAGAAATTGCCACAGAAAAAGGACATTAGGTTAAAAATGGATACAATTAAACATAAAATGGGATTAATGGAAAAAGAAGAATTAGCACAAAAAAATAGGGGTGCGAAGCAGAACTATTTCGAAGATGCAAACAAACCACGTAGATGGTTAGCATATAAATTGAGAAAGGAGAGAGAATCAAGAAAAATATCACAATTAATAGATGATCGAGGCCAAGCTTGTTATGGAAGTAAATTGAAGAAAAAAAATATATGAGACTATCATGGGAAATTGTATGAACAAGAGAATATAGATGACAAAAGAGTTAAACAATACCTGCACAATGCCAATCTACCCCAGATACCTAAAAAGACTGAAATAATGCTAGAAAGTAACATAACAATGATGGAGTTAATTGAAGCACTTAAGAAACAAAATAATGGAAAGGCACCAGGTCCGGATGGACTTCCAGTGGAGTTTTACAAGACATTACAAGAATCGTTGAATCTTCCATTGTTAGAAGTTATGAATGAAGTTATGTCAAAGAAGAGGATACCCAAATCGTGGTCAGAAGCATATATTACACTTGTCCCAAAGGAGGACGCTGACCCACAACAAATTAAGAACTGCATTTTTTATTTGAAAATTCCAGTCTGGTTATCGACTATTGAAACATTTTCTTATTCTATAACATATAAAGAGGAACAAACAGTTAGATATGGTGAAATATTGAATGAAAAAGGTGAACTTAAATCTATGCAAAAACTAGAACAAGGTATAAAGATGAATTGGTTTTCATATGAGCAAATACGCTCTAGTTATGATAGATTCCAAAACAGAAGGTTTTTATCATAAACTGACTTAGATAAGATTTTGACAGGTACTGATGAAAAGGTGATTAAAAAACTGTATGGATATTTATTAGAAATTAAACTAGAAGAAAAACAAGTTAAAGAAACTGTTTGCTTGGGGGAAGAATTTTGGATATGGGATTGATCTAGAGAAATGGCAAAAATTGTGGTCTCAAAATTATAAAATGACAATGTCAACAGCATATAAAGAAAATTTATATAAGATGTTTTACAGGTGGCATTTCCCCCCAACAAGAATAGCAAGAATGTTCAAGAACAAATCTGAAAAATGTTGGAAATGTCATCAGATACCTGGCTCATATTACCATATGTGGTAGACATGCACAGACGCTAAAAGATATTGGACTAAAATTGACACATGGTTGGAAAAAATGACAAAAAAACACATAGACTTGAAACCAGAGATATTTTTACCTGAAATATACGGTAGGGAATTGAAATATTTGATTGTAAATGTATTAACAATGGCTAGGATTGTATTTGCTAAAAATTGGAAAAATGAGAAAATACCAATGCAGGAGGAAGTTATTAAGAAAATACTGGAATGTGCTGAAATGAATAAATTGACATTTGAAATTAGAGAACAAGAAGTAAACAATTTTATAAGATTTGGGATTTATTTTATCAATGGTTAGAAAATAAAATATGGTAATGAAATATGTAGAACTTTACAATATAAGGAGAATAGAACTATATAGAATATATAAAGATGTATTATCATATTATAATTATGGGATGGATTTAGAATGATAATATGAATTGTTATAAGATAAATCAATTTAAAAATATGGAATATCTTGCATAACATGAATGAATAATAGTATAGTCAAATGATTGATTAACAATGATAATAATGTATTTAGGAATATTTGATTGATAATGTGAGAATATATACAAGTAATTGTAAGTGAGGACTATGGATAGGATGCACAAAGCAGTTTGTAACCAAACCGACAAACTGTATGTATGTAAGCGGAAGATAGCTTGATGTTTTTATGTTGTGTTTGTGCATATTTGTCTAAAAATAAAATTTTGTTTATAAGAGTATTTATATTTGAAATCGAGTACAATAAACATATAGGTGGCATATTTCAAAGGATTATATATATGCATACAGTACATGTATGCACACCCATACTAATTTTCTAAGAAAAATTACCATGTTGCATCAAGGATATTCTTTCATTTCATGGTTAGGAAGTCAATGCATGTGAAGATCAAATCCCTGTTTCTGCATTGCTGAGAAGGGGAACATTTCAGGGTTTTAAGGACATTGGACATATCATCTGTACATACTTTAGGGTTGTCCATGCTTTAGACTTTCCTGAACTGCAGCACTTAAGCTGTTTGACTCACAAGTGCAAATTGTCTAAAAATAAAGCTGGCTTAAGCAAACTTTTTCTGGAGTTCTGCTTTGGCCAAGTCGATAGATCTTTGTTCTGTCCATATAATGCTTAGAACAACCCAGATTGTGAATTTCTATCTTTTTTATCGCTTCCCATGCTCTGTCAGAAAAATAAACACCACCGTTTTCTTTTCCACAGAAGGATGTGTGAGGGCATATACAGTAGTTCCTGTTGACAGAATTTCCATATCAGTCGTTCTTTATTTTTACTCTTATATGTAGTCCTTTCTGTCTGGTGAGTCTACAGATTTATTGTTGTTCTTATCATTTGGATCATAAGGGAAATACAGTATAAAATGGCTGTTACTGGAGAAGGGGAGGACATAATGGTCACAATGAACAAAAGCCAATTGGAGTAGGAATTTGTCCCCAATGAAATGAAATGCAGAAAGCAAACCAAAAATGAATGTATATACCCATCCAAGTGGGAAAATATTTTTGTAAAATGGTACTAGGAAAACAATTGCATTCCTAGTCAGCTGGGAGCAAGCCAAAATAAAATGTCATGCATTCCTGCTGTCAAGAAATGGATAGCAATACATATTTATGCTGGGGCAATCTGGCTGGGCAGATCAATTCTTTGAAAATTTATTTGGAAGCACTTCACATTCATGCCAGGCCACATTTCTCTCCCATCTATTAAAGCAGTCTTTAACTTAATCTGGAACAAATTCATTTTTTTCTGATTTGGAACTTCTAAAATTTAGGTTAAAATTATTAACTTGGTGGTCAGAGTTCATCTATAAATCTTCAGCAAATCCACAATCTGATGCCTTGGCTCATTCTTGCTGCTTTTAGCATGAAGTTCAGTTTTCAACAAAGTAAGTAAATATGGTTAGTTTATGTTACAAGCAGTGTGCAGGCACTTGTTATGCAAACTTTGTAATTTTAATGAGGCTTCAAGTGAAGCTCTGCCCTTGGTTTAGTAGCTCCAGAAGCTCCACTGAAAGTAGCACCAAGTGGAGATTACTCCTGACATTATGCCAAGACGGGAATGGGTTAGTACCAATTATGTGCCTTTCTCCAGTACTGTTAGCCAAAGCTTCTGCCCACTGCATTCCAGATAGAACTTTTATCAAGAGAGTATTAACAAAAAAAAACAGCTATGATGTTTGATAGCTATGTGAAGAATGGTAGAAATTAATAGCAGTAAACACAGCAAGTGAGGGTTTTTTTCATAAAAAAAAAATCTCATTAAAATTAGCTAATGCTGCATAACAAGGCACATTTCATAAAAATCAGTTTTACAAAATTGTCTAAAAAATTTCCCTGGAAAATGTGCAATAGGATTGCAGCCTAAACTGTTTGAGCTGATTCTGATCAGAAACATCTACTGCAAGATTAGCAAAACCCACAAGAGAGAGAGAGGTTCATCCAAAGTTTGATGAATAATATTTTTAAAATGACTGTTGGAGAACATTATCACAAAGAACACATACCTCATCTGATACTGTGATAGTGAGTCAGTTTTTAAAACGTTGTTCTATATTTTCCATTTGTTGTATGTTTTAAAATAATTGCTACAGAAATTGAAATCTGGGATACAGAGTTTTATACATTCACACTATTTTTGTATGTCTACACATATGTCAAGCTAATGGAGATGACTCTATATAGTCAGTCTTGCTGCTGTGTGATCAGTATCTTGTTTAAACCCTGCATATTATTTTCAGGCAATTGTTGCTTGTTCCTTTTCAAGCAATTGTTCCTTATTAAGGCTACCAGGTCTGGGCTGCAACAATCTAGAGCAAGGCCGGATTAGCATTGTAGTTCTCCTCTGCAGGCTGGCAAGGGAGGGAGAGAGGGAGATGGAATGGACACGCCCTTCAGCACCCTGCCAGCCAAAATGGGATGTGGAGGGGGGACATGTGCAGTGCCCTGTGCCCATTTTTTGGCCCGGATGGCCTCCTGCAGCACTTCGCCAGCCAAAGGGGGGTATGGGGGGCTCATTCCCGTTTCTGAACATATTCTTTACTGGTGATTTCCCCCTAAAACTCTGAATTTCGGTGTGCTTTTCCCATACTTTCTAATAGTGATGGAAATTGGATTTTTTTATTAAAAAAAACCTGTAGTATGTAAATATACTACTGTACAGACTGAATATAGTTTTTGTTGTAGTTGAGCAATGAGAGGCTAGACCAGGGCATGGATGCAACACATACTTTATTATGGTAATAAAGGGCTGAACGTGCTAACCCAGCCTGGAACTGGCTCGCAGTGATCAGCGACTGGTTGGACCCCGCAGCCTGCTTTTATAGCCGGCTGCTGGGGAGAACCAGCCAATGAGAGAGGGCAAACGCTCCCGCAGCGCGAGCGGACCTGGGTGGGGACTTCTTTAAGTTCCAGGGACATAACATTTTTGGGAAGTTCACACTGGATATTTCAGGTTAAAGTGTGAACTGCAGAAATTGTTTTCTTAGTCCTTGAGGGATATTTGACTCAGAAAATTACTGACAATCAGGGTAGACACTACCAAAGTTGCTGAATCAAGTTTAATAAAATAAATAAATCTATTTGTACCAATTCCCACATCTTACATAATTTCATACTGAAATTCTGCTTCTAGAAATTTGTGATCCTTCAACTGAGAACTTTAAAATTTCAAAAGAGAGAGGAGGGGGAAGGGAGAAGATAATGGATATAAATATTATCAGTGCGACAATGTTCAATTATGACTACTACTGTGGTATTGTGTAAAATTCACAGGAAGATCATAAGCACAGGGATAAAATCTTTGCTTCATTTCTTTTCTCCCTCAAATACAGATGTCAGTGCTACCAATAAGATGAGCCACAATGATTGTTGTTCTAAGCAGTTTGCCAGAGAATTGGGTCTCAGACAAAGCTACTGTTTTAGCCTTTTCCTGCCAAACGCAGCTGCTCATCATGACTTGAAGCTCAGAATGCTCTTTTTGGGCTTCTCCAGAAAAAAAATCATCAGTTACATTGCAAAAATCTGCAAAAATGCAGGCAGATGTTAGAATGTCAAGGTGTCTTCTGCAAGCCTTTCAAAACTTGCCCTTCATTGTCTTGTCCTCTCTGCACAGGTAGCTGCTTTATTTCATTGGCATCTCTGGGGGGAATGCTATATGCAAAGTGGTCGTCTGTAAAGGATGCTACAGCTGTAATGCTTGGAAGAGAAATGGTTGGTTCACTCTGATACACAGTTCAAAACATCACCTTTGAATGACGTACTTAAACTAGATGGATGGACAGTGAACTAAAAAAGACTTGTGGTTGGTTGGTTTTATACGTGATAGCTGCAGCGAATCTATTATAAACACAAACATAGAAAAATACAGAAATAACCACAATAGAGGAATAGATCGGGAAGATGACAGAACTTGCTGAAATGGCCAGATTGACTTGTCTGATTAAGGGAAGAACAATAACTACTTTTATAAAAGACTGGGAAACCTTTCAGGGATTCTTGCTGAAATAGACAAAACTGAATTTAGGATTATGGGATTTACTATTAAAAAGGATTGCTTATATGGGGAAAAGGGGAACCATGATATATAATGGGGGGGGGGGGGCATAAGTGGTAATAATCATCTTTGTAACTGCTATAAAGAAAACTGGAATATCCCATCATCTTATCTCTCTTCAGTTCTAATTCTGAAATTTTGCCAGACTTTCACTTTGGCTAGCTTGGATGCCCTACCTTCTACAGATCTTATATCCATGTGGAAATGGTGCTGTTAAATCCCCAAGTCATAGGCTCCACTGTTGCTCTTTCTATAGGGAATCAAGGAAAATATCTAGTTATCCCATTTTAAAGAAATATCCTTGCTGAGAGCAGAATTAATATCTGTCACTGCTTCTATCTCATATATCTTTACAGGTTGCCCAATTTTGTACTATCATTTGTTTTATGTAGTGTTATCTGGAACTCAGAGTGGACTAAAAACTTGGATCTCAACATCTACCCCACATTTGATTAAATTTTCCTTCCCAAATCCATATAATGGTCTCTTCGAATTTTCCTATTCTGCAGATGGGGTAGATTATGTATCCTTATGTAGATGACATGAGGAAACTATGGGAAAGACCTCCATCAGAAATCAGCGATATCCACCCTTCCTTGCATGATGCAACTGCTCCATTGCAGGAAAACTACAGAATAGCAGCCTTTGATTGCTTATGGACTGAATTCACAAAGCCCAATCTAGTTTGTCCAGATGTTGTCTTAATGAGTTAGGCGAACCCTGACATTTTGATTTCTTAATTGTGCTTTACAATTATAGCATGCTACAGTTTATTCAACTCTTCCCCATTAAGCAAACTAGTTTACTGTGCTGTGCAGTTTTGTGATAAGTTTGTCAAAGGACAGCAAACGCTGGCTCCTTTCATTTAGAAGTAAGTATCGCATTGCAGCTGTTTCCGGTGGGGTTTAGTTAGAGTATTATTTTTGCAGCCAGAAAAAAAAAATCCATTGTGAAAAAGCAGAGATAAGCCATGTGATTGGACAGTGATTCTCGAACCTTTAGGTGATAATAAATAAATGCATTGGTCTCAAAGGTGCCACAACCTTTCTTCCTTTTGAACATTATGGAACTGTGTTACATTGGCATAAGGGACATATACCCACTTTTGAGCAAGTTTCTGACAGATTGTTTTGCCACATCAACACAATACAGTTCTCAAAGCAGGTCAATTTCAATTGTTACAGACTCTCAAAGGAAAGATCAACCAGCAACATCCATTCCCATTTCTACCCGCCGTCTAACCCACATGTGTGTCACAGTGCAATTACATTAAGTGCTTCCCCTTTTAGTTTTTTGCAGAATGTCTTCAGAGAAGATCAGAATACATTCAGGTTCATCCTATTTTCCCTCCCCCAAACAGGAATAATTCCACACACATATACTCAGTTTTCCACATCTTCATTTCCGTTGTGAAACAACTTAGTCCCTTTAAATAACGTGCTTGTCAGTCACATTGAAAAATGAATGCCCAGGGCTTTGCACAGGTCACGTTTCCCCTCCCACAACAGCTGTTGTGTTTTTCTTCCTTTTGCTCCCTGTCTTCATCAGCATTTGAACTGCTGACAGAGTAATCATATTACATAAGGATGGATGCACTTTAAACTCTGTGGAATGCCTTTCAACTCCACTCTCACTAGTTTTTGAACATTGCAACATTTTTGCCAAAAAAAAAAAACCCAACCCAATCCTTAAATAAGAAAAAAAAATCATTTTATTATATTGGACCAATACTGAAAAAAGATAGAAAGTTCATAGGAAGAAATAAATTTTCCGTTTGGATTAGCAGCAGTCTCTTACTTAAAATGTTTTGGGTTGTTTTTTCCTTGAAACACAGGCATATAGACTCAAATACCCACTGGATGATTTATTTAAGATTTGTTTAAAAAATATCTGTATCCCATTTTTTTTATCTTAGAAAGCAGTGAAGAGGATAATTAAAAATAGAATTTAGTTCAGTTATGTGATAATTAATCTGTGGCAGGCAGAATATTTTCAAGAATAAAATACAGCTTCAAAAAAGTAGCCATTGCAAAAATTAAACCTTTCATTTAATTCATTCTTACAGCTGCAGAGAAATGAAACTTAGAAGCAAGCTGAAAATAGGAGCAGCTTTGAGACTCCTCAGTTTGCTATCTCTACTATCAGTTTATTATGAGAAAGGAGCATACTTTGTCATTCCTGTTTAGAAAAATCAATTAGGATAATAATGACAAAGTGAAATAATAAGGTCAGCTGACTTTCAAGTAAAATTTATTTTGCAATATCTTGCAAGAAGAAATGTATTTAAGTTGTGTTTTACAGTGAATTTATCTAATTTTAGTTTTCTTGATCAATCTGCAAATTGCCCATTAACCTCATTTAAAATGTACATTTCCCTGAATGTATGACCGAGTTTTCCACATCAGATTCCCTCCAAAATCATAAGAGCAAATTTATAGAAGACTGAAAAGAACATACAAAAATGCTTCAAGACAGGAAAATTATCTGTTGAACACACGTGTATTTGGGGGAAACAACAGTATAGAAAAAAAAGTGCACTAGTATGCCTATTAACTTTCCTATAAAACCTCTTACTAAATATTGATGTGGAAACAGGAATAACCTACTTTTAAGACTTTAAAAATGTCAAAACTGACAGTCACTAACACTTGCAAGTTCTGTGAATTTTTGCTGTGTAAAAAATACTTAAGGGCATCAGCTAGCACACTTAGAACAACTAATAAAAAGCTCTTGAGATTCTCTGGAAAAAGCTGTTATCTAAATAGCTTCCCATTTTTCTGCTGATATTGGGCTCTCTTGTACATTTTACATTTCAAAGACAGTAGTAAGCTTTGCTTCAGTGTTTCTTTTTTAAAAAGTTGGTGGGCGTTTGTTTTTTGCACTTTCAGTTTAAGTGGGTAGCCAGTATATACCTACAGTGATTGAAATAAAAAATCAATTGAGGAAAAAAAAACTTACCAAAAATTAAAGGAGGAAGCACTTTTGCACAACTTCTGTTATGAACAATCGTAGGCCATAATTCAAGGCATGTATAACTTAATAAGTTTTCCCATTTACTTCAGGAAATTCTGTGTCAAAATATAACACTTCAATGTAGGATTGTGTCTCTTGAACTGGAAAAATCAAGGCAAACTGTAGATGGCAGCAAAGAGTATGTGATTTTTGTAATGGTACCTGGGAATGACCTTGGGAGATAGGAGGAAGAAGCATAGATTAGATTAAAAGCATAGATTAGAGACAACAATAATACAAACCACAGCAAAGACTGCAGAAGGAATGGGAGCATGGAAAACATCTCCAAAGCGACCCTCCCAAATTTCTTGGACTGTAGAAGCAAGTGGGGAGCGGGGGGAATATGCTGTGCAAGATTCTATTGATGTAACCTTAAAGTTAGAGCTAGTCATTCTGGGCGTATTTCCTGTCAGGACTACCTTGCAAGATTGACATCATTCATCCTTAAAATATATAGAATACTACCAATACTCTGATATTTTGTTTCCTACATGCACACTATGATTTGCTATAAATTGAAAGCACATGCATTTACTTATCTCCTCTTCTGGGTGTAGGAAGTTAGCGCCCACCCCTCTGCTAGAAAATGGAAATTTCCTAGGAAATATTAAAAAGGCAGAATATTTCCCCCCAAAAGAGTAGAAATTCAAGAGCAGAAACTCACCTCAGAAGTAGAAGCTCACCCCGACCTTTGTTAATAGCTGGGCCATAAAGGCCTGGGCCAGAATACTTTACATAACAAAGATCTCCAGGTAAAGCTATAGAAATTGCCAAAAGCCCTTTTCAGTGCGTCATCATCCAGCAAGGCTCAACCAAGCCTGGAACTCAGGACAGCCTATGGAGTTGCCCCTGCATGGCCTCATGGGAGTCTGACAACCAATCAGAATACAAGCTCCAATTCAAATCCCAACAAAGGTTATAAAACCCAGGCACTCTCAGCACCTCAGCCCTTTCTGGATCTCTTCTTTCACCTCAAAGCATGTGATCATTCTTCCTTTTCACTTTGGAGCTTCAAGCCATGTGGTCCTCCTGTCCACCATTAAACCTTCCAGCCTCCATGTTTCCAGTGTCTTTTTCCCCTTTTGGAACTGAATCCAGAAGGATTTTTCTTCCAACATGGGTAAAAAACAACAACAAAACACCTCTGAACCTGAAGCTTGGTGTAATCATTTGACATCCCTTGAACCAAAACAGAAGAGTGAAATATAACTTTGTCCAGAAATTTGAAAAAGGCACACTCTGCTCCAGTCATTGCCATTCATACCCCATCCAAATGCTTGTTCAATTCTCAGTTTCTCACCTTCTCTCCCACACCTGGGCATGTTTTGCTTTATCAAGCAACCCCCTCCTCTGATTCATTTCTCCATCTACTCATCACCTGATCCACTACAGTTTGACATCTAACAATCCCCATGCGTACTTGCCTTTCCTCTAGTGGTGGTATTCAAAAACTTTTACTACCGGTTCTGTGGGCGTGGCTTGGTGGGCGTGGCCATGTCACTGGATGGGCGTGGCTTTTTTTGCAGCCCCCACCTGTTTTGGGGAGCTTCCTAGCCTCAGAGAAGCCTCAGGGGGGGCGTTTATGCTCCCCTGAGGCTCCTCTGGGGCTCAGGAAGAAAAGGAACAGAGCATGGGAGGGGCATGCAGCACCCCTCCAAGCTCCGTTTTGGGAGCTTCCTAGCCTCAGAGAAGCCTCTGGGGGCCGTTTTTGCTCCCCTGAGGCTCCTCTGGGACCCAGGAAGGCAAAAAAAGGAGGGGGGGGGCTGAGCTCCTCCTCCATTTTTTTGCCTTCCCCTTACTGGGCCTCAGTAAGGGGAATCCTGGAACAGCTGATCTTATCTACAGCTGATTATCGGGAGGGAAAAAAAGAAATACCTTAGACGAATGTCAGGCAGGCAGGCGGGGTGAGCGAGCATCGGCCAGGAGGGTGACCGGGTGGGGGGCGTGGCCAGCCAGAACTTACTACCGGTTCGGCGACCCATGCCAAGCTCTTGCTACCGTTTCGGCCGATCCATTGCGAACCGGCTGAATACCACCACTGCTTTCCTCCCATGTGTGTCCAACCTCTCCCGCTCCAAGTGTGAGCAGGCTACACCCCCTTGTGCATAGTTAGCTTTTGCATGTTCTCCCACTCACATTCCCTGTGTCCACTCAGACTCTTATTCATTATCAGCCCTACACACTTCATCTCTTCCAATCATCCCATGCATGCATTCGTTCCTCTTCTTCTCTGCCCACCCACCCACTTTCCCTCTAAACCTCCATATGTCAGAGAAAGTGACGAAGGAAAGCAGATGTAGGTTTCCTTATGGCAAACAATGAGCCCCGAAGGTTGTTTTACTAACAGCGACAGTAAATCAGAACAGATTTATACCGAGCTACACATCCTTAGCCGCAGAAGGGGCAAAGGCGAAGAGAACAATTGATTTGCACAACTGTAGAAACCAGCCTAGTAGCATTTAAGTTAATTCTTAAGTGCAGCTTGGACCAAATCCAATTCTAAGACTGTATTTCAGGCAAGAAAGAATAAATACAGCCAATAAATGCACCTCATACACAAACTCTGCAATTACACTTGTTACTGTAATATTATCATTACTTTCACATTTATTATCTGCAAAGAGCCACCCAAGACTATAAATTACCGTAATTTCACATAAAATCATTACTGTTCAAAACCGCAGCTTTTGTTATACATAGTCAATAGATAAGACAACAAAAAGTATATTGTTTGGGGGTGTTTTTTTTAAAAAAAGAAGTCCTATTCCTGTATTTAGAATGCATGGTATGATTTATTAACTCATGCAGGTCTTCATGTATTTAGCATCATCCCCATGATAATTCTGGATGAGGTATTGAAACCAGAAGACTGTTTCCTCTTGCATTCCACTGAGACTTGTTTAAGGAATTCTGAGATATTTACAGTAAATTAAAGGCTAATTAGTTGGAATGAAATGCCAGAACCTGCTCCTGCACCATCTTAAAATATTTTTTTACAAACTGATCTTTCAGGACCTGGCCTCCAAAATGTTTTTAATATTTTAAATCATATCAGAAAATGCAGCCTAAAGTGTTAGGATTCTTGGGGTATTAATTAGCTTCTCCCCTTTCAGGGAATGAAGAGTCTTTATTGTATTAACATGCTGGAAATCAAAACCGAGAGTACAGTATTTATGATTACTGGCCGGGCATTAAAAATGCATGTCCCATTCAGATTCTATGAATCACAACATGAAGGAGGAAATGAGCCATTTAAATGATAATTTACTTGTGTGTAGCTTTGAGGTCTGGTCTGTTTCCATTCGCGTAAAGAATAAGTTCAACTGATGCTTTACTCCGTAGCCATTAATTCTGCTGGGCACTCACTAAGCCAAATGAAAGAAATTATTTTTCACTTATCAGGCATAATGGTTTGCTTGGAAATACCATTTTTACGTTTGGTTTAAATAGACAAGAAAAGAGGAAAATATAAAATCTATAGTAGCTGTGCGTCAGAAAATCCGGCTAATATTTCTAAGGGAAATAGACACCCACCCTGTCAGTCTATCATGTTAATAACATGAAAGAAAATGCTGTTGTTGATTAAAGCCCCTACTCCATAATGGCAGATAAACAAAACAGGAGAATTAAGACTTTGGCAGAGATCTATACATGCTATTGTCTGAACAACAAAGTCGCCATAACATTTGGAGAACATTGAGTATAAACAAGAGAAGGTGTAGGAGGATATATAGTAAAATGAGACCTTTAACATCTTGTTACTACAGCCAATCTCAATAAAAATACAAAGTTTTATTCTTCCTGTGAAGTTGATTTCCTGATCTGATCTACCTAGTGGGTCCAACATGGTCTCACCACAATACTCTCAGTTGGCCTCTGAACTATAATTTACCTTCTGCCATTACCGCCTCATCACTGCCACCATTTCTAACATTTCTACAAGATCCATAGAGCTGAATACCCACTACTATTGCCATCAGTGCCATAACCATTGCTAAAGTCATCAGTCCATAAGACCAACAAATGCTAGCCACCTGCACTGACATAACAACCTCTTGGGTTGTTACCACCTTCAAGACTGCCACCAGAACTCACTGGGTGGGAGGTAGATAGATTCTTATTCTTTCAGACAAAAACTCAAAACAGAAAAATCCCAGATCAGCTCAAAATATACAGACCAAACCACCAACCCTATAAATAAGTATCCAGGTAGTGGGCTTCAAAAATTTTATCAATGGGTTCTCTGCCTAGTTGCTGGGTGGGTGTGGCCTAGTTGGCCTCCTGCACTACAGTGGGGGGATGTTTTTGCCCTCCCCAGGCTCCAGAGGCTTTCCTTGAGCCTCTGGAAGGGTGAAAACAGCCTCTCCGGGCTCCGGAGGCTCTCTAGATGCTGGAAACAGGCCTGTTTCCAGCCTCCCCAAATTTCTGGGAGGCCTATTTTTGGCCTTTCGAGCCTCCGTTCATGCCCTGCACTTGCCTGCATCCAAAATGGGCCACATGGGGATTCCTGGGAGGGGGCAGGGTGGGGTGGGCGGGGGCCAGCCAGGAGTGGATTTCTCCAAACTGTGCATAATCTTAGCTAGGGGCTCTCCCAAACCAGTGGTGGGATTCAAATTTTTTACTACTGGTTCTGTGGGCGTAGCTTATTTGGTGGGCGTGGTTTGGTGGTCATGTGACTGGGTGGGCGTGGCTTGGTGGTCACATGACTGGGCGGGCGTGGCTTGGTGGTCACATGAGTGGGTGGGCGTGGTTTGGTGGTCACATGACTGGATGGACATGGCCAACTCGACATCATTCATGTCAAGGGACGTTTTGCCCAGTCCCTCCCCTCCCAGCCACTCGTTGTCACCCCCAGCCTCAATGTATCTGTAGTTCTGTCAAAAAAACACAAGTCACCTTTTTTCGACTTTATTATCTGCATCCACATACTATGGATGTACTTTTATGGACCACTGAAAGGAGGAAATGGCTCACATGCTTTGTCCAAGAGTGTGATAGGCAGGTCACAAAACAGGGTTTTGAGGGGTTGCCACAAAGAAGTGGGGTGGGGGCAATGTATTTTCCAAAGCAGCAGAAGGCAAAACAAGAAGCAATGGATCGAAACTGAACAAAGAAGACGAAACCTAAAACTAAGGAGAAATTTCCTGACAGTGAGAACAATTAACCAGTGGAACCGCCTGTCTCCAGAAGTTCCGGGTGCTCCAACATTGGAGGTTTTCAAGAAGAAACTGGACAGCCATTTCTCTGAAATGGTATACAGGGCAGGCAACCTTGGCAACTTTAAGACTTGTGGACTGGGGGGAATTGTGATTCTGGGAGGAATTCTGGGAGTTGAAGTCCAGAAGTCTTAAAGATGCTAAGGTTGGAGACCCCTGGTATAGGGTCCCCTCCAAAGACTATTCTGACACCTTTGCCTGGCCCTCCACCCAGACTTGGCATCCTCCGTTTTCCTGCCTGAGCAGAGGGTTGGACTAGAAGACCTCCAAAGTCCCTTTCAACTCTGTTATTCCATTATCCCTAAGTTAAATAGCTAAGACCTTCATTGGGACCCTCTCTCTTTTGCTCCCTCTGGGGCAAAATGGGTTAATAAGATGTTTAGAAACCTGCAGTTGAAAGTTCTTTATGTCTCCTTACTCGGAAGATCCAATTTCATTTGGAATTTAATCCCGAACTGATTGCCCTTTTAGCATTTCTCTTGACACTTCTCCAAACTGCACACCCAAGAAGCCACATCTCTCCCCGCTCCACACACACACACACACACACACACACACAAACACCAGAGGTTGGATTGGATCTCTCTCTCCCTCCCTCTCTGCTTTAGGCTTAGAAAGTCTGCCAGTGCTGCTCCTCATTTGGCAATGCTTAAGGAGAAATAGGGGCTAGAGACAGTTGACATTCTCATCTCTGCTACAGGTGAGGCTGTAGACGTTTTGGCAGGCAAGCAATGCCTTCTCCTCAGCCTCTCAGCACTAATGAGAGATGCGGCTCTACTGGCCAGGGTGGGCAAAGCCTCTCATTTTGTACAAACCCTCTGCTACCGGCAGATACACACTTATGGGTGGCACGGGAGGGTCCATTCAGGGCACAGAGGTTCTGCTGCTTAGCCTGGCAGTCCGGCTCAAGCCACAGGGTGTGTTTTTTTAAAAAAAAATTATTTTCCCTACGGGAAGTTACCGAAATGGGAAGCGTGCCTCTGCCTGCATCACTAGAGGGAGATTCTCCACTCCGCAAAAGCCAGTGGCTTGAAAACAGCTCTTCTGCTACCCTCACACCCAATTCCCCTGCTGCCTACCCCAGGGGCAGGGGGATTGCAAATGCAGTGTGCTATTTGGGTGGGAAATGCCTGGAACACAATAAAGCCCACCCTCTCACCTCCTGCTGGCAGGCTGGCTAATGGGGTGAGAGGAGAGGCGGGGAAGGGGAGCCGATTGGAGCCCTCCAAACGAAGGGGTTGAAGGAAAGTGCAGTTTGCTGCGGATGCCCTCCCTTGCCCCTTCCCTCCTGTGGTCTCCTCAGTGTTTCCCGCTCCCCAGTCTATCTTGATTGCAGGCAGAGCCACATTGCCTTTTGCAAGCCTGCTGTCGGTGAAGCTGGGTGCCGGCGAGGGCTGGCTTTTTGCATAGCTTTGTCCAGCTATGTGTGTGTGGGTGGGGGGGAGAATGGCTTCTTCCCCAGGCCCCCGTCCATTTCCCCTACCCAACTGGGAGGGAGAGAGTGTGAGCAAGCCAAGGCCTTTCCCTCCAGCCTTTGCCCAAAGCCCCTTGCCGCACCAGGAGGTTGAAGTTTGAATTTCTTCACCCCCTCCGACCTGTGTGTACCTTGGCAACGGGAGTTTCTCTCCACCCCCTTTTCCAGCTACTAGATCAGGGGAAGAACCTAGCTTTGCTGCCCATTGCATTGCAAATAGGAATCTAAAAGCCGAGAAAGAAAGGGAAGTTCTTGCACAGTAAGGCCATCGCTACCGCCACCTGGCTCTGTGGGCCTCGTGTAAGCGGCTGCAGCGGCACTTTGCACAAACACCCCCAAGCTCTTTTTTCTTTCTTTCTCTTTACTCTTTCTTTTCTTTCTTGTGTCTCCCTTCTTCTCTCATTCCCTCTTTTTCTCTCTTTCCTTCTTTTCCCCCCTCTCTCTCTCAAAGCCATGGCTGGCCATGCGCTCTTCACTACTTTCATTTCTTCTTTTTGCAATCAAGACTGGCTGAACATGGATCACCAGCCGCACTGGAAGCGTCCCTTCAGGTGACCCTCCTCCTCCTCCTCCTCCTCCTCCTGGGGTGTGCATGCCATCCTCCCGGCCCTGCCACGGCTGCCAGTTACGAGAGGAGGGGAGAGGGAGATGGATTGCCTGAAGAGACGCTTCCAGAGCAGCTGGCAATCCTTGTTCAGGCAGTCTGGATTCCGTAAAGAAGAAATGAAAGTGGCAAAGAGCACCAAGGAAAGCCCAGCTGTGGCTTTGAGGGAGACACACACACACACACACACACACACACACACACACAGGGGGGGAGAGAGGGGAAGATAGGGCCCCGGCCGCTTTGCTATCCTCTGCCATCACCCTTACCTTCTCAGGCCAGGTGAAGGAGGGGAGGGTGAGGGGCAGGAGGACCAACTGCGTCAGGCAAGGTGAAGAGGCATCAATCAAGCACAGGAGAGTACAAGACTGGGAATGGCGGCTCCTGGCTCAGCCTGCCCGAGGGGTTGCTGCAGGCATATCGGGACAAAGGTGGCGAGAAGCCCCGGGACATCCACCCACCCATCTGCTGGCTGGCCAGGCCAGGCTGGGCTGGAAGAGTCATGTCAGCTGGGAGAAGGCAGAAAATGTGCTCCGGGAGGGCAGGCAGGTGGGCAGGCGATGTCCCGGGGCTGTTGCACATGCATACTGCATGCAGTGCGCATGTACAGCAGCCCTGGGACATCTGCCTGAGATGTGCCATGGCCACCATGTGGTAGGGTAGGGAAAGCTAAGAGAGCGACTGGGACAAGCGGGTGACCGGGTGACCTGGTTCAGGGGCAGGGGCAGCCAGGGGTTGCCACCAGTTCTGTGACCCATGCCAGAACCCTATTGGTTCTCCCGAATAGGTGCGAACCAGTTGAATACCACCTCTGTCCCAAACCCCTGTGAACTCCCAGAAGCCCACCCCTGCAAGTATCTGTTACAAGCCTACAAAAAAACTGGGGTTTTCAGATTGTGTTGTGCTTCAGCTCCAAACATTCCCACCTGGTCTTTCCAGCCAGGAATTCTTCACACTGTGGTTTCAACACATTTGACATGTATGTATGTGTTGTTGGAGGGGTTTTTTTTTTTTGGGGGGGGGGGGGGTAGATGACTAACAATGCTTTATAGAGTGTGCTAGCCAAATTTATAAAGTCCTCAGATGCCACTAAACCACTACCAATGAAAACTGTGAATATCTAACAGACGTTTTATGTGTTGAAATGAAGTTTTTCTGCACACTGCTGTGAATCCAATACATGAGAAATTTCTTCTTTGTTGTAATTACCAGTCATCTGTAAGGGGCTCGCATTTCTCACTTTCTCAAGGAATGTAGTTTTCCAGATTATGACAAATCTTGAAATATATATTGATAGGGCACAGTTATACAGCGATTTAGTTACAAAGGAAGAATGAAATCAATGGAGACCTTACCCTTCAAGAGACCTAGCTTTGTGGTGGCCTGTGACCTCTCATACTGTAGAGCTCAGCTGTTTAGCTACAAATAGTTTAACTAAGACCATTTTATTTTATCTATAAAAAGTGAGGAGTGAACATTTGCACATTTAATGTAGAAGATTTTAGCCTCAGGTTATATGTTGATAGGCACAAGCTTAAAAATTTACAGTTGCAAATCCCAAGGTCTCTTAAAAATTTACAGTTGCATAACTCCAGTGAAATTTGAATCAATGACAACTAAATTTTTAATGAAACAATAAAGTCCCAATAATGTTTTAATCTTTTTTTTTTCATTTTCTGGACCTAGTAAATAAATCTCATATATCAAATAAGCAAAACAAATAAACACAGAGATGGAGGTGCTTTTCTCATAAAGGTAAGCAACTATATAAAAACGTCCCCGACCCATATTCTAGATTTTTTCCTTCTTTATCTTTTTAAAAAATGACTACATAGGAATCCGTTCAAAGGTGGATTCAATTTTAATTTGCACCTTTCAGATTGTGCTGGCAAAGTCTTTGGTTCAATAAATTTATTCTAACATATTTCATCATGGCCTTAACGGCTGCTGGCATAAGCATGTTGAAGAATGAATGACATCATAAGTATCATGACATGAAGCCAATGACAGAGTGTACATTATATTCATTTGTTCCTTTGTTTCTTCTGTGGAGATTCATGGCTATTTATGAAAGTATTTTCAATGGGTAATTTTTTGAAATAATGCATAGAATTTGCTGAATTAACATGCAAGTGTTATTTAAGCTCTAATAACAAAAAGCCAAATATATTATAAAACTCTTACCTTCTTCATATTGAGCCGTAAAATCCAACCTTGTTTAGTGTAATCCTTTTAGTGTTTATAACAGAATAAGAGTTGGAAGGGACCTTGGAGTCTTCTGATCCAACCCCCTGCTTAAGCAAGAGATCCTATAGAATTCTGGACAAATGGCTGCCCAGTCTCTTCAGCAAGTGGGGAAATATTTCAAAAATCAAGACTAGCCAAAATTCGGTGGTTTGTCTGGTTGATCTGTGCATGTGAATGTATGGGATGGATAGAAGGAAGGAAGGAAGGAAGGAAGGAAGGAAGGAAGGAAGGAAGGAAGGAAGGAAGGAAGGAAGGAAGGAAGGAAGTTGCTCTATAGCAGGCCCATAGTGTTAGAGACACTGAGAGAAGAGCTTCTCTGTTAATAAGGTTAGTTGTAACATCAGTCTTCCCATCTCTCTGTGTTGTGTTCTGTTGTGTTCTGTTAGAAAGGAAGTTTTCCCTCCGGTCCATCAATTAGGCAGGAAAATACTAAGAGCTGATTGGTTGGCCTGTCTGACAGCTCCTATAAAAGGAGAACTGTCAGAGGGGGATTTTGCTGGTTGTTGTTGCACTTGAATAAAGAAGTTTCAGTGTTGCCTTGGATCTGAGTCTTCCTTGCATCCACAATTTAACACTGGTGACGAAGTTGGGATTCTAGGAAGAAGACACAAAAAGAGCTGATTGAAATACGGAAGAATAGTGGAGCAACTGAAATGATTATTGGAGAAGAAACTAGCCTCCACATTTGGCAAAAATGGCCACCAACATGTTTCAACCCAGCCATCGAACATTGGAACCCTTATCTAATCTGATTTGAGTGTTTCCTGGAAGCCAGTGAGCTGCAAGCAATCTCAGACAATAGAAAGAAAGCCCTGTTTTTGAGTTACTGTGGCTCAGAAATTTTTGACATGGCTAAAACTCTGGTCGCTCCCACAGCTGTTCAGACGGTGCCTTCGGATACAATCCAAAACACACTCAGGACTCATTACACACCCACAACCTCAAAGATCATCAGGCGACATGAATTTCACCACCAGAATCAAAATGACGGTGAATCGATAAATGACTACATCGCAGCCCTGCAAAAAGCTGCTATGTATAGCGAATTTAGAGACCTCGAAGAAATATTGCTGGACAGGTTTGTATGTGGGGTGAAAGACCTACAACTACAATGGCAACTACTCGAAAAACCCAACCTCACTCTGAAGATGGCAATAGATGAAGCCCAAGCCACCAAAACATCAATTAAAGCAATGGCAGCAATCCAAAAAGAAAAAAACCTGAACACGTGCCACAGTAGCACAGCCTGGCAAGATCACACTGAGCTGGAAAAGTCAACAGATGATAAGGAAGATGTCAGCAGACTCAAGGTTAACAAGAAACCAATGAAAACAGATGCGGGGCAGTCTGCATGCGCTGGTTGTGGCAGGAACCATTCAAGAGTAAATTGTAGATTTAAGGATGCCATCTGTCAGTGTTGCGATCGCAAAGGACATCTAGCCAGAGTCTGCAAAGCCAGTCAGCCAGTAGCACACAGAAACTACCCATCTACCCTACAGAAATGATTCAAAACTGAATAAGCATGGAAACTGAGGAAGAAGGACAACCAATACTCCGAATCAACCATGACTTTCCAGACAACTATTGGAAAGACCATTTCACCCAAAGCAAAGAAGATTAATATAACTGTCCACATCGAAGGAGCACCATGTAACATGGAAGTGGACACATGTTCATCATTGTCAATAATCTCATGGGCTACAATGAAGAAAATAAAGCCCAGCATCACCAAGAACACATTAAAGACCCAGAGAATTTATTTAAAAGATTATCAAGGAAATCACATCCCTGTCGTAGGGATGGGAACTTTCCAGGTGGCATTTAAGCAGTTTCAAGAACCACTACAGCTTACAGTCATCAAAGGCAAATTACCCAGCTTACTTGGACTAGACTGGTTTGATGCTTTGGGACTCAGGGTGACCGGCATCAACGTAGTACCACATGACAGCATCAAGGAACTGATCCAGGCATTTGCGGACATTTTTGATGATGGATTGGGCAAGTATGTGGGGACCCCTATTTCATTTAACCTAGACCCCCAGGTTGCCCCAATAAGGCTCAAGCCACACAAGGTGCCATTTGCATTATGACCAAAAATAGACAAACAGCTTGACAAATTAATAGAGCAAGGCATACTGGAACCGGTAGACCATGCTAAATGGGAAAGTCCTTGTCACCCCAGTCAGATGTCACCCCAGCCAGATGAGTCAGTCCACATCTGTGCTGACTATAAATGTACCCTGAATAAGGCCCTACAACAAAATGCCTACCCCATCCCAGTAGTGCAACATTTACTGCACTCACTTGGAAAAGGAATTTTTTTTGCAAAATTAGACCTGGCACAGGTGTACCAACAACTCCCGATGGATGATGCCATGGTTGAGGCCCAGACCATTGTGACCCATAGGGATGCGTTTAAATGCTGCCGCCTCCAATTCGGAGTGAGTGTTGCTCCAGGTCTTTTTCAAAGCCCCATGGGGTGCCTCCTACTAGGGATTCAGGGAGTCATCCCCTATTTCGATGATGTGTTAATTACCACTGAAAATAGGGAAGATTTGCTAACCAGAATACGAGAAGTGTTAACAACATTCAAAGAAACTGGGTTAAAAGTAAAATGAGAGAAATGTAAATTTGCTGTTCCCCACAGTCAAATTTCTAGGATATCTGATAGACAGCTCTGGAATACACCTGACCAAGGAAAAAATTAAGGCTAAACAGAACGCACCCACTCCCAAGAACCAAACAGAGCTACAAGCATTCTTGGGCCTCCTCAATTTTTATAGTATATTCCTACCTGGGAAAGCCACCATAGCAGAGCCTTTGTATAAACTCCTAGGGAAACAGGTTAAATGGATTTGGGGAAGAAGGGAAGCCATCTCTTTTGCTGCTGTCAAACAATTCTTGTCTTCTGACAGCATACTGGTGCAATACTCTCAATCGCTTCCTGTCACCCTTACCTGCGATGCCTCACCTTTCAGGATTGGGGCTGTCCTAAGCCACCAAATGCCTAATGGGACCAAGGCTCCTATAGCCTTCTACTCAAGAAGTCTCTCAGGGGCTGAAAGAAACTACAGCCAATTAGATAAGGAGGCGCTGGCTGCAGTGGCTGGCATAAAACATTTCCACGAATACTTATATGGCTCACATTTCCACCTGATCACAGATCACAAACTGCTGTTAGGACTACTAGTGGGGGACCGTCCCACACCACCTATTTTATCTCCCCGCCTGACACGATGGATCATTTTCCTAGCTGCTTATAACTATACACTGATCCATTGCCCAGGGAAATCCCTGGGAAATGCCAACACTCTCAGTCACTGCCCATTACCAGAGACTGTTCAAGACCTGTTCAAGACAGCAGCGACCATCCTCCTTATTGAGGAACTACCCAGCCTGCTCACCACAATAGAAATCACCCAACACACAGCCAGGGATAAATCCTTGGGACAAGTATTGAGTTGCGTGGGAAGGGGATGGCCTCAGGGGCCAGTATCTGAAGAATTGAAACCATTTTACAACTGTCAACATGAAATATTGCAAATCAAGGGATGTTTATTATGGGGGGGAACGTGTTATTGTTCCACCTAAACTACAGGAACAGGTACTAGAATTATTACATACTGGGCACCCAGGGATCATAAAAATGAAGGTGCTAACGAGGAGCTGTGTCTGGTGGTCTAAAATAGATAAGGATATCACAGAATGTATAGGGGCCTGTAAGACTTGTCAGGAATCCAGGCCAGCCCCACCAGCAGGCCATCCTCAGGAATGGGAATCCCCAAAATCCCTGTGGGATTGAATACACATAGATTTTGGGGGACCATTCCATGGACAAACCTTCTTAGTGGTTGTGGATGCATACTCTAAATGGCTGAAAATTATATTAATGCAATTCACAACCACTAAGGCAGTTATTAAGACCCTAAGAAAACTATTCCCAACACACAGCCTACCAGACATCTTAGTGTCCAATAATGGACTCCAATTTACAGCCACCCAATTTGAAATGTTCCTAGCGGAATTGGGCATTTGCCACATGCTAATCGTGCCCTTCCACCCCTTGGCGAATGGTCATGCAGAGAGAATAGTGAGAACTACCAAAGAGGCTTTAGCAAGAATGGGTCCGGGAGCCTGGCAGAAGCATATACACACAGTCCTACTCATTCAACATGTGACACCAAATGCCACCAACATAGGAGCCCCTCTGAGTTATTAATGGGACAAAAACTTAGAACCAGGTTGGACAGATTGCACCCCAGTTACACTAGTGAAACACCTTCTAACTCTACCAGCAAGATCAGGTCATTTAAAATAGGGGATGGGGTATATGCACAAAGCTATACGGGAGGGTCTCTATGGATCCTGGGACAAATTATAGCCATCACAAGCCCCTGATCATGCAGGGTAGAATTAGAAGATGGCAGGATATGAAGGAGGCATATAAATCAGTTAAGAGGGAGGATAAATAACCTCCCTCACAATCAAAACAATCCACAAACAAAAAACGACATTCCACTAGAAAATAATAAAAACCTTGACTTCCCCATTGCAGCTCGCTCAAACCCGAAGATTTCGCAACCACACATACCTGGTGGATCAGGACACCAACGGAGAGGCATCTGTAGTTCCATTCCTGAAGAAATAACCATGCCCCATGGGGAGTTCCAGCAAGTTCTACGGGCTGGACAAGAAGCAGCAGCAGACCCCACTGGTCTGACCGCTGCCTCAAACCCGAATGATCTGTGCAGGTCAGAGTGGGTGTATAAACGCCCTGCCTATTTGCGTGATTATGTAGAATAATTCATTTTTTTTATTGGTTGTTGTCAGGGGTGGGATTCAGGTTTTTTAACAACCGGTTCTGTGGGCATGGGTTAGTTGGTGGATGTGACTTGGTGGTCATGTGACTGGGTGGTCGTGGCCAACTCGACATCACTCATGTCAGGGGGCGCTTCTCCTTGCCTGGCCTCTCATGACAGAGGGGATGCTGCAATGGTCATAAGTGTGAATAATGGTCATAAGTCACTTTTTCAGTGCCATTGTAACTTTGAATGGTTACTAAATGAACTGTAGTAAGTCAAGGATTACCTGTACAAAAATACAAAAAACTTCTTTGCTTTCAAAAAGCTGCCCTAAATACCAATCACTAGATTAAAAATATCTGCAAGCCAGAGTTACAAATCAGGCAGGCTGCCAGAGCACCTTGAGGAATGAAAATAGTTAAAATGCAGTGATAACTATCAAACAGCCAACTCTTGCTCATAAAGTGAAACCCTTTAGTAGAGAGGTCATTTAAACTCTCCAGAAAGAGCACACCCAGGGAAAGCAATCCTTAGATCCATTTGTACCACTTAAAGATACCATCTGGTCTCACTCACCTCACAAGATATCCTAAGGAAATCATCCAGATTTAAGGAAAGGTCATATGCCCCCCAGAAAGGCAGTAAAAAAAATCAGTGCCAAGTTTTCATCCTGCCTCTTGGAAGTATACCCCAAAAGGACAGTGCCACATACCACTAAAGCAGTGAAGGAAGACCCGCTCCCCAGATAGAAAAAGAAACCATGAGGCAGGAAAAAATTCAAACACAATACAAATAATTAAATCACAACAATAGCTGTTGCTTGTTGAAGCTGAATAGGGAAAATTATCCCATCAATAAACACAGGATTAAACATCACCAAGCACAGGATTATGCTTCACCAAAAACTAGTTTTAGGCCAAAACTCAGAAAGGGTATGGAAACTCACGTTTGAATGTCAATCTTTCTAGCTAGCCAAGAAACCTTGCTGGATGTCACTCATCTTGGTTCCCTGTCACTAAAAGCTTTGCTTCATTATTCAATTATATCTTTAAAGTGCTGATTATCTGGGGGAATATTTCCTCCCAATAGCAGTATAAAAATCTTAAAACAACCCTTCCCCTTTAAGAAAGTCAAGTCTCACAAGCTCTGGAGACAGGAAGTCTGGGCTGTTTGCCAAGAATGTAATAAGGTAGAAAAAAAGAAAAGGAGATTGCTTCTAACTACAGGTTCTCCAAACTGCTTATAAAGTTAACAAGGGGTTCTATAGAACCGGACAGAATTGGTAGAAGCCCACCCCTGGTTGTTGTTCAAACTAAGAGGGGAGAAAGAAAGGTTTCCCTCTGCTCCACCAATTAGGCGGGAAAATACTAAGAGTTGATTGGTTGGCCTGTCTGACAGCTTAGAAGTTTCAGCGTTACCTTGGATCCGAGCCTTCCTTTCACCCACGATTTAACACTCTGTCTAGCCCACAATCTAAATTTCCAAAGGAATTAAATATTTGAGGCAGGTCAAGAAAAGGACAATGCAAATTACAGCTGGATCCAGAACCACTTAAGAATAAATTTCAATAGATTTAGCCCCATCAAAGCTAAGGAGCCTTGAAGGAGTCCAGCTGTGTTGAATCTCAGTTTGTCATGAGTTTTTTTTTTTAGAAAGCCACTCTCAGTTATACAGGCAGCTGCTTGTTGAACTATTTTTGCCCAAAATATAATGGTTGTTAAAAGGAACAGAACATGTTTGATTGCTACAACACCTAACATTTTGCTTTTTGACAGTTGTGATATGCCCTGCAGTCTTCCTTTTCTTGGTGTTAAAGGCCATCTGAGAGTGAGAGACAGTTGATAATGGTGGAGCTTGTGCTAAGGGAATAACTCTGACTTGACCATTCACCCTCCTCCTGCAGAGTGTTATGTTTTCTAAATACCTGCAATAATATTATTGCACGTAGAAGAAAAGGTTTATCCATCACTTAGCAGTCTATGGTATCCTTATTTGACCTCGGAGAGTATTGCTACAAAGCACTGCCACAAGAAAAAAAAGGAATACTTCCATGATTGATTACCCCATTTCTTCCTGCCTGGCTTTTGAAAAAAATATATACATAGCAACCTCCATTTAAAATAAATATAAGATACTTACAGCATGGGGAAAAAGTAGTGCTTCTTTTTATGCACATATAATTTTAAGCCATTTTTAAGTTTTAAAAATTGGACTCAGTGGTAAGTGTTGTTTTGTATTTTGTAGTTTATGGCTTTCTTTAGAAAAAAAAACCCGGGTAATGCAAAAAATGAATTAAAAAACTGATCAATTTTTCACCCTGGCACATTGCATCATCTTTTAACTAAATAAATGAACAAGTGTTAAGCTCAGATTCCCTGTAGTTATTAACAAGACCCACCCAAAGCTTTGCTGACATCTAGTAGTAAAGCTATGAAAAATTCAGAAAATCCAAGATAATTTTTCACAGAAATATTTCCTTTACAGAACGATAAAAAATTGCAATGTTCACACACACACACACACACACACAGAGAGAGAGAGATACTTTAAACAGAATGTCTGCATAGATGTTTGATCATCTACTGTTATAGGTATAAATGATGCTTTCCTCAGACAGCAGCTTGAGTGTCAAGTAAGTTAGATTAGATCCATTGACAAAATTAATGTTGCTGCCTTTCAGCAGAGGGATTGATATTGATTTTCTTTTTGAAGTTTTAAAAGCTTGTGATACTCTCCATGTCAATTCAGAAATGCAAGCAGATCATTCCCCAAAAAACATCCGCTACCTTTTATGATTAATAAATTGATACCTTTTTAAAAAGAAAAAGACAAACAAAGAAGTCACAGAGATATAGTTTTACCTCTAGTGAAAAATGTCAGATTTCTAACAAAAAAAAAATGTAACAGAAAGTAACATAAAAATATAGTCATGCACCATCAACCGAAAATGTTTTGCAAAATATTCAAAAAGTTGCAGTTCTTTGAAGTGTCCTCTGAATGTAACTGCTGTTTATCCTCAAGTTCCTGAAGTATACAATCTCGTGAAATGTGTGGGTGTTTGTTTAGAACATGTACAATATATATTGAATAAATTTCAAGAGTTCCAAGGCTAAATCATATTTCACATACACAAAAATCTGTATTTATGTGTGTTTATTATGAATATATATAGGTTCATCTCAGGATTGAATTATACAACTTGGCTAAGATCCTTTTTGTGTCTCTTGAGTGCATACATGGAGTTCAGCACACAAAGCTTTAAACTGAATAGATTGGTGGATAAACTTCCACAACCTCAAGATAATGAACTTGTGTTCACATGTTGAGGGTGGGCACAGGTGGGCACTCTTTAGATTACTGTACTGTTTCCTATAAAACAACTGTTGCACTTGGATTGGCTGCAAATGATGCAGAATGCAATAGTTACCTTTCTTGATGTGGCACTTACTAAGTGCAAAAGCATTTACCTGGAGACAAAGAGAGAAAAGTGTCAGATGTGGAGATTCAGGTACATAAAGGGAGGATTTGGTTTATGATATCACTTTATGATAAACCTGGTTTTTTTGTGGATGTCTTTCACCATGCACATTTTGTTCCTCAACTAAATCAACTGTAAGGTTGCCTGATAACTACTGTGTTTCCCTGAAAATAAGACTCAACTGGAAAATAAGCCCTAACATGATTTTTCAGGATGCTCATAATATAACCCCTTTCCCATATACAAAAAATCTGTATTTATGTGTGTTTATTAACCCCAGTCAAGCTATTCAGCCAGATGGATGCATTTAGTATGGTATTTCCCTCCCAAAATAAGATCTAACAAGTAAATAAACCCTAATGCATCTTTTGGAGCAAAAATTAATATAAGACCTGGTCTTATTTTTGAAGAAACGGGGTGCTAAGTTGAGGTCTTGTTTTTTGACTATGTGAGAATTGGCTAAAATGGTAGAGTACCACAGGCAATTGATATCTTCAGACCTACCTGATTTCATTGTTCTTCAATAGTCCTTGTAAGACTGTGGTCTTTCTGGTTGTGGCTTAGTGTTATGTGTGAACTGAGATACCTTGGTTTGTAAACTATAATTTGCACTTAGAGTTACTACAATCCAATACACTGTAGCCTTTTCAAAAACCAACACTATTTTATATACTCTTTGATAAACTTGCCTAGTGAGTTCATAATTTGTTGTTCAGTCACTAATACCGTAGGATGCCAGCCTCCCCTCTCCTTCACTGTCTCCCAGAGTTTGCCCAAATTAACACTCATTGTGTCAATGACACTGACTATCTCATCCTCTGCCATCCCCTTCTTCTTTTGCCTTCAATCTTTCCCAACATTTGGGGGTTTTTTTTCCCGGTGAGTCCTCTCTTCTCATTAGGTGGCTAAAGTGTTTGAGCTACAGTATTTGTCTTTTTGAAGAACATTCAGGTTGTGTGTCCTTTAGGATTGACAGATTTGATCTCCTTTGCAGTAAAAGGGACTCTCAAGAATCTTTCTCCAGCACCATAATTCAAGTGTCAATTCCTCAGCACCCAGTACTCCTTATGGTCAAACTCTCACAGCCATACATTACTCCTGAAAAAACCATAAGCTTTTACTATATATACCCTTACTGGTGATGTCTCTCCTTTTTACCATGCTGTCTAGGTTTGCCATAGCTTTCCTCTCAAGAGAAAGTATCTTTTAATTTCATGGCTGCAGTCACCATCTGCAGTGATCTTGGAACCCAAGAAAATAAAATCTGTCAATTCTTCCATGTCATGTTCTTAGGCTTTTTTTAACGCTGAGTTTCAAGACAACTTTTGTATTCTCCCCTGTCACCCTCATCCAAAAGCTCTTTTGTTTCTTTTCACTTTCTGCTATTGGAGAGTTCATAATTAAGTGAGATTTTAGCTAAGAATTCACAGTCTTTACCTCTGCAAGCAACATTTAAACTGTGTGGCAGCCAATTTTGCCTGATGACATTTCCATTCCATGAAATCATGAAATCACCACCGGTGCCCAGAACAGTTACCTTATGATGAGATAGAACAGGAATCGCCAACCTTTTGGATCTCAGGGACCACCAAACTCATATTTTAAATCCCAAGGCCCACTAATATGAATTTTTTAAAAAACAATATATTTAATATAAATTTTTTATTTTTTATATTAAACATAAACATAAATGGGAATTGTAGAGCAGAGAGAAGAGAAAGGAAGGGCTTCTCTCATCCTTTGGGTTTTGGGGGTATCCAAAGTCCTGGTGTTTTGTCATTGTTAAGAGTAATGTGTAACTATAATTTTTTCCCTATACTTTCACACTTACAAAAGCTTGTCAGCAAGCACAAAATACCCATTTCCACTCCATTTTCATTCCAGTCATTACAGGACAAACACTTGAATGCACAATACTATAACATTTTCCTGATATAGGTCACTCTGCAGTAGTCAAGCCATGCAAATCCCCCCCCCCAATTTAATTCCCCAACAGCAATGGATCACCCCCTCTTCTCTCTCTCTCTTCCTTCCACCCACTCTCCACCTTGAGGCTGGAAAGAAAAGACACAGAGACATGCAAATTCCCCCCATCCTCCGGTGAATTTAATTCCCCAGCAGTGATGGATCGCTCTCTCTCACACACAGAGAGAGATCACACACACACACACACACACACACACACACACACACACACCAAGGCAGCCCCATTCCGAGCCTGCTTTGAGTTCCATTCTCAGGCTACACGCAAGAAAAGCAGCAAAAGTCTTCCTTTCTCTCCCACAAACTCTGCCAGAAATGAGTCTTTGCAGCCTCTTGGAGCAGGATGCCTTGCAGGGTCCCAAAGACTTATTTCTGGCAGAGTTTGGGGGAGAGAAAGGAAGACTTTTGCTGCTTTCCTTGTGTGCAGCCAAGAGCAGAAGACTAAAGAAGCAGAAAGAAGCAACCCGGTAGCCAGGCGAGTTCCCCCCTCCCCTCACTACCTCGTGTTGTTCCTAATGAAAGCGGTGCAAGCCTTGTGTTCCCGGGCCATGTGGGCAGCACAGGCTTGTGTTCTCCTGCAGCCTGGATTAATTGCTTTGGGGGGGGGCGTGCTTTGGGGTGGCATTTCTCTGCAGACCACCAAAAAAATTTTGTGGACCACCAGTGGGCCGCGGCCCACCGGTTGGTGACCGCTAAGATAGAAAATACATTGTCTGAACCAGACCAGTCAAATACTGATCAGGTGGTCCATACTCTGATACCTGCAATGCCATTCTTTACATAGAAGGCATGTTTTCTTTTTGCATGTTCCATTTTTGATGAGTTACCATAGTAACCCAGATGCTAATAGTTTATAATATCCTTCCTATTGGATAAAAATATCATAAAATTGAAGGATAAGTTGTTTAGGTAGAACAATAGGGCATCTGATATGAAATTTACAAGGCTTTAATAAGAAGCATGCCACATAATGGCACAGTGCTATTATCATATCACTTAGTAGAATGGCAGCAAATTATTGTATTACTCACATCTCATTGGGTCTATGCAAAATGATCAGAGAAATACCTTCAAAGATGACTTTTAGCAGGTTCCTTTTTATGCAACAAAGTGGTTAAAAGTACATTCCCATTTTAAAATGTGGCTCATCTCTTGACAGCTTGCTGATGCATCACCTCTAGAGTTGTTAACCATGGCTTTAAAACTTTTGATAATTATAAATCCTGCAGTCACACTAAACTAGATTGGCAGATGAAATACTGATTACTAAGGGCTTGTTAAGGCCTACTTTGCAACCAATTATGCTGACATTTGACTTGATTTGACAGTTATATTGTGCAAAATATTCCTCAGAACAGAACAATTTTTAATCCTTATCATTCATGGATAACTGTTTGGAGTATGTTCATTAATACACCACTACAAAATATATTTTATCTAGCATGGAGTACCCTTAATTATAGCTGTTGAGAAATACTTTGCAAACAAGTCTTATGAAGCATTTTGTTTTCTATTAGGTTTTAAATAAAGGGTATTTCTCTTTAACATTGTTTTCTTGGAATGCATATTGATAGTAATGACAAAAGGTACCTCTTATTTGTAGATATCAACAGATATACTTGTTTACAGCATTTATCTGTAACTTTTCTAGAGCAGTTTAGAATCTAAAAAGAAAGAACACTGCAAGAAAAAAGGATAGAGGCCTGTTCTTAATACTTCATTATTTTCATTATGCCAAAATATGATAAAAATGAACTTTGCATGGTAATGCAGTGATATAATCTTCAGAGTATCTGTAAAATTACCTTAATTTTCTAGCACTACAGATCTTACTATAGTCTTGAACTAGACATTCAGTGTAAGTTAGAATCATCAATATGACTCTGATTAGGAAATCACAGGCATATCTACTAAAATTATGTTCTTAAGAGAAAAAATGTTTTATCTTAAATGTATGTGTAACTTGTGTTCCACCAAGCCAGATAAATTATGTCAACCATGGATAGAATTTTCTGATTTTTGTTTTTTGAAAATGGAGATTTTAATGCAAAAGTCCATTCTCAGTTTGTATATAAGATTCCAGAACCCCAAATAGGTCAAGAGTCCTTTTAGATACATCCAAACATATTCTCCCAGGTTCCCCACTTTATAAGCAGATCTATACTAGAACATGGTTATTAGGCCTGTAATCATAAGAACATAAACCAATTCTATTAGAATTAGCTGAAGTGTTATCATTCTCCCAGTGAAAAATATGCTTAACAAATAACCCTTTTATCTCAAGATTTCATTTGAATTCTTTCTTACTTCAAGGCACAGCAGTACATACAACCAAATTGTTTGGCACTTGTCTGCTTTTCGTTTCAGCCAGAAAGGCAAATGGCAAAATAAGAATTTCTTTTCTTTAAAGCTTGCTTAACATGAATGATGGCAAGGAAGCAAAATTCATCCTTCATCATGTAGAAATCCAGTTCTCTCTGTTCTCGTGATACTATTAGGATAAATTTTTCTGCTAATGTTTCTAATCATTATGAAAGAAACTTTAGAAAGGCAGACAGACTGCTAAATATAATCAAGTTAGATTAACATGGCCATCTAGCTGTTCTGACCAAGGCTTCCCAAGACTGCAATTAAGCACACGCTTAGTTAAAACAAGTCTTGTTCTATTTCAACACTGGGAATTATTTTCATTCCAGCCAGTACTGAGTCCCAAACAGTCCCTTCAAGATAAGCACCCACCTTTCTCTCCTTTAAATTGCTGCCAACAACTAGAGTGCCAAATAAATTATACAAAACCAACTGAAGTACAAAGTCCACACAGAGCTTCAAGGATTAATCTGAACAGAATGAACCACTTTGCTTCCTGCAAAGGTTTCTTCACCTTTGCCTGTCCTTTATCCCTTATGGGAGGGGCAATCGCTTCCAAGCCTTACTCCCAAGTCACCCCTTTTGTCTCAGTTGCTCTTGGCTTCTAGCAGCTCTGCGCACACGCACACTGGGAACAGGCTCTCCTTGTTCCTCTGCTTCGTTGCAGTCAGATTCTGGAGGCTCCGGAGTCAGCACCCCACTCCCAGATGGTCCTCCCCATCTCTGCATTGGACACCGGACTCTCGTCCGAGTCCTCTCCAAATTCCCGGACTGGTCCCCATTCTTCCCCACTGTTCAATTCCATTGCCGTATGCACAGGCTGCTAGCAAACCACAATACTAGCAAACTTTAAGCTCTTTGTTTGAGATGACAGAGTTGCGCCATGCATTTATTCGCATCAAACCGTTTTTTTTTTCAATGTGGAATTTAAAAAATAAATACAGAATGATGCATTAATTCAATATATTTGCAAGGAGGCTATAGGCTTATTACAGCCCTATACACCACAAAATGATGACTTAAGAAAACAGTACTGATGTCATAATGATATCCAGGATTAGATGGAGCCATGGTGTCTACTGTAGCTCTCAACAGAGCCAAGTTTCACTTCAATCCCGAACATTGGGCTTCCTTCTCCTGCCCTCCCTCCCAATAAAAATATAAATCACACAGAAGTCTGAATTCATTTCTAACTACCTGTGGTATATTTTTACTCTTACCTTCTCACAATCTACAAGAGCAGCTTTCAAGTTGAATTTCTTGCAGAATTAAAATGATCCTATGTCTTACTTTACAGAGAACAGGCCACTGTTTAAGCTTCTTCTATTTAGAGAGCTGTGGAAACCATCTGGTATAAAGATTTTATAAAAAGAAAAACTAAAACAAACATGAATTCTAGGGCTTTGGAGTTACCACTGAGCATATATTAAGGTTAGTGAGTTACAACCTGCCCCACTGTCAAGAGATATATTATTTCTTCTACACAGTTTTCTTTCATTATTATTTTTAGTTTTGCATCTTTGCTTAGAAAATCATGGATAAATCTGTAATCTTTCTTACCTTTGAGGCAGGCAACATGGAAGCAGCCACCTTTAAAAATAATTTTATGATAAAATATAACTATGTGTTCACTGGACATTTTAATAGAAGATCCAAAAAGTTGTGTGGAAATATCATGTTATAGAACCAACTTTGACAGATTAGATAGATTATATGCTAACAACTCATTGTCAGATCTTAGCAACTGCATATATAATATCCATGATGATCTAATCTGGTCTTTCTGCTCTTCTAATTGCACTCCTATTGCCTCTGTAATCAAGGCTGTCAACTTTGCTGTTGATCATCTCCTCTTTCCTTCCACATTTCCCAGTACTAGAGCAGTCTTCAGATAGTCTTCAGAGCAGTCTTTGTATAAGGTGTTCAGAGTAGGATATTTTGAGCCTGGTCATTTGTGCCTCTAATGGGAACTCTGGGTTAACTTGTTCAAAAGTCCATTGGTTTTCTTGGCTGTCCACAATACTTCTTCTCCAAACCAGAGTTCAACACCTTGGCAGAGATACCCTCCAAAAGAGGGCAGATTATTAGACTATTAACAATTGTGAAGCAGAGAAAGCAGTGCATTAAATAATTTTATCCCTCTGTACAAGATATATGATTGCGCAAAGAACATTAGCTTTTCACATATTGAATATCTGGAAGTATCTAAATGAGCTTTTCTTTGTTTACTTTCATGACATTAACATAAGACTGATGGAACTTGCTTCCTTGGATATAAACTTCATCAAAATCAACTCTCCTTACTTTAAAGGTATCTGTCCTTGAGGGTGAAGATTCATCTTCCAAGCTTGTGGATTGGTTTCCAAATATTTCATTACCTAGCTGGTAATTTAGCAGAGTTTCCAAATAAAACGTTCAGAAACCAATCCACAAGTTTGGAGAACAAACTCAACCTCATCCTACATCCAAGCTACAGATATTTGCCACTATTGTGAATTGGTCCTTGTTAATAAAGCTTATACCACCCAGAAATAGTTGTCTGTTTGTTGCCATTCTCTCGTATAATCTTGTTTTCTTTAGTTCCATTATGACTGATTCAGGCACAGGCCGATATACTGTCCTGTCTAAATGATATTAAGTCAAGATGCTTTAAAAATTTCTTTTTTAGTAGTGATTTCCAGTTGTTTTCTATTAACATGATTTTGCATCCTGTAATGACAAGTGATTGGAAGCAGTTTCTTCTTTAAAATATCATTTTGCCACTAACATGACTCCTAGATTTTGTGTTGTTGTTTTTATGCAAAACCTTTTTTTGTTTCAGGAGGCTCTGGTTAGGGCAGACAGGAAATTACAAGGAAGTTGAAAGGATCAGTTTTAAATTGGAATTTGTTACTTGTCTGGAGAAAAGATGAAAATGAATATGCTCTCCATGCATTCAATCCAATTTGAAAGGAAGTTTCTACTGAAAAAAAAACCTACATAATTCAAAGGAGCAGGGTCAACCTTGCAAAATCAGTTGCAAACATTATGTGACAAGTGTTTAAAAAGTTATAGATGGCCAAACAAGTGACCCTAATCAGGTTCTGATGAAAATAAAAGGTCATAGCATGAGTTAGGAATCAAATCTGATTCAAGAATCAAGTTGTCTACAGAGAGATTGAGATTGAGATTGAGATTGAGATTGAGAGAGAGAGAGAGAGAGAAAACACCAACAAAATTTTGGCCCATATCCTGATGTTGGGTGTATAGAAACAATACCATGCTCAGTGGTGTGAAACATAAATTTACTCATGTCATATTAGCTGTCTAATATGGTCCACCATTTCAGTTTATGAAGTCTTTTTGGGGAGCCTAGAGTTGGTCGTGTTCTAACAGCATCTCTATATCACTGGAAATAAGAAAAAGATTTTGCGAAACATGTGGAGAGGTAATCAATTTTTAACCTATGAAAGAAAACTGCAATTTTAAGCTTTCATTGCAATTTACTGGGAGTCCCACAATAAACTGAAGATAAATATAGGGATTAGACCAATAACGTTAAATTTCCTTTTCCATTCCATTCAATTAATCTCAGCAAAGTAACCAGTTATCAACTGGATTTTTAATCATATTCATCCCTCTATCACCTGAAATTAGTTCAATTTGATGTATGTCAATCTTAATCAAACTGAGTTAAATTCAGTCCAGGCAACTCAAGTAGGCTTATTTGACATTTTCTTCTGCTCTTAAGAGAAGGGAATTTGCAGGCCATAATAAATATACTAAAATATATTATATTTTTACTGAGTATATATTGATACCCTGAAATTCCCTATATGCCATTTTTACATGGCATATATAAATGTATATGTATATTATATGATGTCTGTGTGATGGGGGGGGAGAGGGGGAGAGAGGGAAGATGTAAATATTCATTTTTTTATAAAAAAGAGCAGCTTTTACCTAAAAGCAGGCAAAGCAGGCAGACAGATTGAGTTGCTCACAGTATCACAGATTCACTTAGAGATCTATCTATCTCCAATCAGCTTCCTGATCTATGCTACTAAGTTTATTTCTTTGATCTTGGCCTTATTAAGCATCTCTAGGGTGCAAAATTCAAATGTGTGGTCTTCAGCTGTCTTGAATTATGTTCCTGAAAGTAAATAAGTCATATTCCCTAACTAAGGGGGAAAAATTCCATGCTCTTGGATTCAACTGAGAGAAGATGACTTCGGACAATTGAGGGAGGGGAGAGGGAAGGGACTTCATTTCCAAACAAAAGAGGAGGAAAGGGAGCAGGCATTGCACTTTACAACGAAGGGTTTAAAAACAAAGCAGTTAAGTGAATAGCCCTAATAAAAATTTTCATTGTATTTCATTGTATTATTTTTCATTGTAGTGCCTAAGCAATTTGACTTATATCATTCTTCAAAATTTCCTCAAATCTTGATACTCTCCCATAAAACTTCTTCCCAATGGAAGGAAGACAAAATAATCAAGTGTATGGCCTCAAATAAAGAGAGATTATGCCATGGTCAGAAATCGAGACAATCAATTAATAGTACTTTCAAACGAGTTTGGTCATAGATCTAATTATCTGTATAGTAAATATACACCCAAATTAAAATTCTTATTCAGCTTTTGTATTTATTAAACTATTCTCTCTCAATAGGATAGGATAGGATAGGATAGGATAGGATAGGATAGGATAGGATAGGATAGGATAGGATAGGATAGGATAGGATAGGATAGGAT
>NW_020769374.1:3697232-3721644 GCF_900518735.1 Pseudonaja textilis | reverse complement strand
ATAGGATAGGATAGGATAGGATAGGATAGGATAGGATAGGATAGGATTCTTTATTGGCCAAGTGTGATTGGACACACAAGGAATTTGTCTTTGGTACATATGCTCTCAGTATACATAAAGAAAAAAATACATTCATCAAGTATCATAAGATACAACACTTAGTGATTGTCAGAGGTTACTATTAAACAATCAAATCATACCAGGAAACAAATAAAATAATATAAATTATAAAGATACAAGCAACACAGTTATAGTCATAAGTGGGAAGATATGGGTACTAGGAAGTGTTATTATAATCTATAGTAGAGGAATAATAGTAATGAAGTCTTAGTAAATAAATTGACAGTGTTGTGGGAATTAGTTGTTTAGCAGAGTGATGGCGTTCGGGGGAAAAATGTCCTTGTGCCTAGTTGTTCTGGTGTACAGTGCCCTATAGCATCGTTTTGAGGGTAGAAGTTGAAACAGTTTATGTCCAGGATGTGAGGAGTCTGTAGATATTTTCACAGCCTTCTTTTTGACTTGGTCAGTCTTCAATGGAAGGCAGGTTGGTATCAATTTTTACATTCATTTCTCAAAACATCAGGTAGTATCGAACTGTCCTGTTCTGCTGGCACACGGAAATTTGGCGAATTTGTAATCAACTTCTTTGCATCCTTAAATGGAGTTCTGGAGTACTGGAGAACTCTCTGAAGCAAATTTGAGATCATACATATTGGTAAGGAGGAGATTATTAGAAAGTTCCAGTTACAAAATTTATTCCTGAATGAAGCCCATCACTTCCAAAATGCAGACTTTTAATGTATTTTCATATAATCCATGTGTCAGGATGTTCAAAAGCCTCAGTAGAACTAAGATCTGAAGTTCCTTGTACTGGTTTCATGTACTGGAATGTGAATCAGGTTTACGTATCTGTGTTGCTCAAACATCCCTTGTCAGGTCTTCTTGGTATTACAATCAAACGTTAGACCATTTCCTCAAATAAATCACTGCATTTTCTCTGGAGCCTTATGAAGTCTACCCCTACATAAACTTTTTAATAGCTTCTCCATGTCCTAACATCCTATAGAGCATTCCTTTCTATCCTTTAAGGATTTATACAAATCCTTATATTTTTATTGGTTTTATTTCCAGGTCAAAGAACTAACTCATAATGTGCTGTCAGAAACAATTTGTATAATGTTGTTATCATTTAGATCTCCAGATCAAAGGATGAAGGCATCCTACCAGTGTATGGCAAGAAGAAAATCTTCCTCTCATCAGTGATGAGATCATTCATGAGTATTGTTAACAGATCTGTTGCTATTTTCCAGTCAGAACTTCATGTCTGACAGGGAGAAATTTTTTTAGCTAGTAACAACTACTAGCTAATTGCTAAATATACTTCAAAAATAAGAGTATGAAATTGCAAAATCAAATATTACTTTTAGTTGTAGCAAGGATGCCTTCACAAAAAATTACACAAGATTTTTCTTCCCAATGGAAGGAACTATTCCTTCTCATTTCTAACTGTTCATTGGTACTTCTGAGCTGAGTCGTCTAAGCATCGGTGTCCAACTCAAGGCCCACAGGCCAAATCCAGCCCATGGGGTGCTTAGATCCGGCCCATGGGGCCAACCTGGAAACAGAGAAGGACCGGCCTGTGGTGCCACTGCCAGCAAAAATGGAGCCCAGGAGGGTCATATGTGGCCCTCCTGAGCTCTGTTTTCATTGGCAGAGGGTTGCAGGAGGCCATTGCAGCTGAAAATGGAGCTTGCAAGGGCTGCAGATGGCCCTTGCAAGCTCCGTTTTAGGTGTCAGAGGGTTGCAGGAGGCTGTCATGGCCAAAAATGGAAGTCGGGAGGCCATTTTAATTGCCAGAGTGTTCAGGCTACCACAGGAGCCCCCGATGAGTGATGTCGAGCTGGCCATGCCTACCCCAGCCATGCCTACCTGGCCCCTCGAAATCATACATAACCCTGATGCAAACCTCAATGGCATCAAGTTTGACATCCCTGATCTATAGGATTCCAGGTGAAGTCTGAGTCTTTTGTCATAAGATCAGCCTAACACCATGTTATAAAAGTGCTGGATAGAAACAGGCACAGGTCTATATACTTATGAAACTCACTGACCTCATAACCAGGGGTGGGATTCTACAGCTTCTCTCCTATTCTCTAGAACCGGTTAACATTCTAAGCAGTTCAGAGAACCAGTTGTTAGAAGAAATTACTGGCCTAATCCTGTAAGGAAGGCAGGAAGGAAACATTCTGGTGTTGCTTACAGAAATTGCCTCTCCGTTAACCCTTATTACGTTCTTGGCAGAACTAGACTTCCTGTCTCTGAAACTTCTCTGGAGTTTTTTTTCCTCCTTTGCTTGTGTGGAGTGACCATTCAAAGTTATAATGGCACTGGAAAAAAATGACTTATGATCATTTTTCACACTTACAACTGTTGCAGCATCCCCACAGTCATGAGAGGCCAGGCGAGGAGATGCGTGCCTCGTTGTGAGTGATGTTGAGTTGACCATGCCCAGCCAGTCACATGACCACCAAGCCATGCCCACCAACTAAGCTACACCCATAGAACCTATTGTTAAAAAAATTGAATCCCACCCCTGCTCATAACCCAACCATTCTTGTGAAGTCAAGTGGGGAAGACTACATGCCATTTCAGATTCCTTGGATGACAAACAATTTTTTTAATTTTTTCTTTTAGTTTTTTTAAATTTAAATTTATTGATCGCCCTAGTCCTGTGTAGCCTTATGTTTCTACAGCTATCTTCTTTGATTGCTAATCAAACCACTCAATACATGTATTTTTTATTTATTTTAGTTAGTTTAGTTTGTCAAGCATGTATGAGAAAACAAGCATAAGTATAAATGTAACATATAAATGTATAAGTATAAACAGGCATAAGTACTGTATATACAGAATAAATGAGTACATATAAATGGGAACAGTAGGACAGGGATGATAGGCACGCTGGTGCACTTATGCACTCCCCCTTACAGACCTCTTAGGAATGGAGTGAGGTCCACGGTAGACAGCTTAAGGTTAAAGTTTTGGGGGTTTGAGGATGTAACAACATAGTCAGGTACTGTTTGGAGTTTGGAGCAGTTTACTTTGAGTTTGTATCTATTGTTTGCCCATGTGTTATTGTGGTTGAAGCTGAAGTAGTCATTGAGAGGTAGGACATTGTAGCAGACAATTTTGTGTACTAAGCTTAGGTCAGATCATAGGTCTAAGTTGTCTAGGTCCAAAATCTGGTGGCATAAGGTAATCTATTGCGAGCTGAGGAATGGTATACTCATGAAATACCTCTGGACTCATTCAATTGTATTAATGTCCATTATACAGTGTGGATTCCAGGCAGATAAGCTGTATTCAAGAATTGGTCTGGTGAAGGTTCTGTATGCCCTGGTTTGCAGTTCAACGTTACCAGAGAAGAAGCTTTGCAAAATATGTTACAACTCAGATCCTGGAAAACAGCTGAATGATTTATGGCATCCATTGTGCAGAATTCCTGGTATTTGGGACAACTCTAGCTGCAGTTCACAAGAATCCAGATTTGCTTCTTCCGGCCTGTGCTTAATAGCAAATAAACTCTGTTTTTGTGTGCATGAGGAGGGCTAATTATTTCTGTTTATAACCCTAAATTATTAAATATACAATTACATGGAAATCAATTGTATTTTTAATCAACCCTGTAACTATAGCTTTCTACATTACATTGATAAAGATTTATGACTTAGTTCAACACATTTATAATATGCTAAGAAGTCTTTATGTAGTTCTGTAATTATTCTTGGTTTGATGTCCAGCCTTGAGACTGAATTTCAGTCATAAGCAAAATAATGTCTCAAGCAATCTGTTTCAAAGTGCTATAATTTGGAATGATTTTCAGCAACCAATCTAGTGCCAAAACTGTGACAAATTTATTTTGCTGAACCCCAAATATGCAAAAATCATTATTGGTTATATATATTTCCTGAAAGCTTTACTACATCTATTTTAAATGTTCAGATAGTCATATTTTTTTATACACACACACACAAAATACTCTGGCAGTTCTATAACAGGGCAGCTGGCATTTTAATTACTGTTACACATTTACGAGTTCAGTATTGCACATGCTGTAGACCTGAATCAAACACAATAATTTCAGGGGGAAAAAATCAAAATCTGTAGTCTACAATGTGGGCTTTGTCATAGGAATTGTTTTATTATTATAGTCATAGTTAGGCTCAGAGCCTAGGTATTGTTCATTTTTCAGTAGTTCTTCTGAGCTATAAGAGATATTTTTTTTAACAATCTCCTGCTAATTATGGCCTGCCATTTTTTTCCACACTTCCTAGCTTTCAAGAGGCCAGTGGGTCGCCACATACCATCTGTTCAAAATTATGGTCTTTGCCCTCTTTTAGGTCTCTCTAGACCTTAACTCGTTTTTGTTGTCCATTATGGAGATATCTCTCCTTCAGACATACACATTCGTAGGGTCATGTCCTTTCTATATCCCGCAGCACATGCCACCATCCTGAGGGATTCAAAAGCGAGGCTAAAATTATATCTACTAAGCTCTCTCCATGCCATCTCAGAATAAGGACAAAACTAAATTCCCTTTTATCTTATAGTCATGTCCATAATTTGCCCATGAAAGATTAAATATGCACACACACATACATACACACAGGCAAAATATAAGATGCCATAATTTAATCTCCAAAAGGACTCCAAAACAATTCCAGAAGATTCAGATTAAAAACCTAGTGCTAGGGCAGGACCTCAGTGTAGCTTAGAAACCTGCTGGGCCAGCAACCTTCAACGCTTGAGAAGACTTCTCCAGCGCTGCACATGAAGGGAATGTATGCATCTGTAATTGGGGCATGGTTGCATAGATGTTCCTTTTACATGTCAGTGAAATTTAACATTTCCTGTTTCAATGTGCCTTGTCTTCTACTGCCTCAGAACCAATCAGCATGCAAGGTGCGCATCTCCAGACAATGTGGAGTTAGAATTTGGGAGATGCTTGCATCAGCCCATCTGAAGCCACCTGCAACCTCTGTTTATCCTTCAACCCCGTCACAGCACAGGCTTGTGGCAATAGCTATGGGCACTTGTAGGTAACTCTAAATGAGCTTCTGCCATCATTATGCTCCCTGGAGTCACCTTCACCACAGCCATTCTCACTGTTTCCTGCTTCAGCCAGAGGTGGTATTCAGCAGGTTCTGACCAGTTCTGGAGAACCAGTAGTGGAAATTTTGAGTAGTTCGAGAACCGGCAAATCCCACCTCTGACTGGCCCCACCCCAATTATTCTCTGCCTCCTGAGTCCCAGCTGATCAGCTGGGTCTTCTTTGGTTGCCCTGCACAGGAGAACGGAGCTGGAAAGCAGGTTGGTGAGGTGTGGAGGGAATGGAGATTTTGCAGTATTCTTCCCATGCCATGCCCACCAAGCAATGCCCACAGAACCGGTGGTAAAAAAAAAATTGAATCCCACCACTGGCTTCAGCTAAGAGGGGGAACAGGCACACCAAAGTCTAAGTATCTTTCTTGATAATATTCTAATGTACTCTATGTGAAGCAACTTTTAAGATTATATAGAAATGGCAATTGCTGACAAATATAGCTGCCTACCTACTAGCAGTAACAGCCTCTTTAGCCCCACAAAACCTACAATGGAGGAAATAGCAGGGGCTACCAATAGGCTTCCAGGTGCACTTCTTCCAAGTATTGTTTTTGACATTTAAGCATTACACACTTAGGTTTTTCTTACCTGCCATTTTACAAAGATATTTCTGCTTCAGAAACACATGATCATGTGGTCATATCTGAATAGAACTGTCTGGTGTCACAATCCCAGCTGGGAAGAAGCTTCTTGGATGAGAAGCAAAATATCTTCAAAGAAAAACCAGAAAGCCCAATTGCTCCTTAGGAAAAAAAATAAAGCACCTGTGGGATAGCATCGGAAAAAAGCAATGGTAGAATCGTTTCTCCAGCACCAACTCTGACTTTCAAGTTAAATGCCAAAGAAGTACAAAATGAGTTCCTTCCACTAAACCTTTTCAAAGTTAGGACATGCGGTTAACCAGGAAAACTTTAGAGTGATGGAAAGATATACATAGATTGAACAAAAGTAATGCGGCCTCCTCCATCCTTTTAAATAGAGATATTTTAATAAATAAGTTCCTTTGTTACCTATATTTATTTCTCCACAAAATAATCACCATTTGCTACCCAATCCTATCAATGATTGATAAACTTTTTAAAGCTTTCACAAAAGAACTCCACGCGTTATCTCTTCGATCACATTCTGACAGTCCTTTCCACCATTTTTGAGTCAAATATGTTACAATACTATTTTTAGGTGAAACAAGTAAATTTGATTATATGTTCTGCAAGAAAATGTAACAAATTTAACTTCATATAACAGAGCTATTCTACCAAGAGTTGCACTCTCAAGAAATCTACCAAGTGGGTTTAGCAGGATTTTTTTTTCTCTGCTGTTTTTTTTAAACATTTTTTCCAGGATCAACATTAATTCCCCTCCCCCCCTTTGCTAAGAGCTTATCCAGGAACTAGGAAGCATTAGGAATAGATCTGCCCTGTTAAAGTAATAGATGCCAAAATGCACATGAGAATATTTTTCTTCAGTTGTATATTGATAGAATAAACGATAAGGAATGTCTTAATCCATACAATTTCCTATATGGAAATTGGACTAACATAGATTGAAAAAATAGATTCATTCATTAATTCTTAATTATAGCCTAATCATAATGTTTCACAAACTCTGCAGGATTCCCAGCTCATTTCCTTGCAGCTTGTACCTCTTTGTTATATAAAAAAGCAAACGCAAGTGGGAATTGTCAATATCCATTGCTACACTTCTCAGAAAAAACAGACAAACAGGCCTGTGACCTTCCACATCTTCCATATAATAGGGATGAGATAAAGATATAAGAATGCAGAACCACTGTGAACTCCTTCGCTGAAAATAAAGGAAAATCAGAAGGTTACAGCAATTATATTCTGACTAAACAGAAATATACTTTTTTTCTCATAAAAGTTTTTCAGCAGATTTAGCATACATTACCTTTCCTTGTATAGAATGCATGTCAGAGAGGATTGTTTAAGGACTGAACCAGTACTGTGCAACTTTGTACAATATCCAGATCTTCAAAGAGCAACATTTTCCAGTTGTCAGGCTGGTCAAGAAGAAAATAGCTCTCTTATTTTGTAGACGAGATCCAGCTTGGAAGGTCATAAATCAAACTACAGCATCCAGCTCAAAGCTCTCTAACATGGGTCACTGATCCTTCTTTTAAAGGCTGAATTATTCCCCAGGGATTAGTGGTGGGAAAACTCCTTTTATATTAAAAATAATTTTATTCCTACCATATTTCTCATTTATCACCATCACCATCATCTTGGTTTAGACCAGGGATCTCCAAACTTTTCAGTCTGAGAATCACATTTGACATTTTGAAGACGGGGTGGGGGAGTCCATTTTATAAATGAGTGAATAAAATTTAATTTAATGAATATGTTTCATTTTGCTCAATGTGATAGGATTCACCACAAGAGCAAAAAAAAAGAAATATAACAACTACAACTTACGAAGAAACAATGCTGTGCTTGTAAGGACAAATGATATAAGAAAAATGTTGAGCATTGGCAAACACACTGAAGAAATAATAAATTAATAACTGTGGGTGAGAAAAGAAAGCTATTCTTTTTTTTTTTCAATAATTTTTTTAACTTAAACTTTACCAATTTACATTAAATGAGAATCTGCCCAATGTTGTGATGCAGAATACAAATAATAAACACAATAATAAATCCAAAAAGATCTCCAGTAAAATAAAGCAAAGCAATCCTGGCAATGGCAGGTTTTAATCAGCATGAAGTACAGCACAGGATATAGATAATCAGTTGGGAGGGACCTTGTAGGTCATCTAGTCCAACCCGCCTAAGCAGGAGACCCTACACCATTTCTGACAAATGGCAGTCCAATCTCTTCTTGAAAGTCTCAAGTGATGACACTAATGGGAAAGATGAGGCTTATTTTTTTTTTAATTACAAACTATATCACTGAACTGAGGTTTCAAGCTTCAGGAGCCAATGTTCAGAATAGACTTCAAATGCCCATCACATAATTTTGCTTGATAGATGACTTGATTTGCTTATGGATTGGCATCAGTTTTAGGCACAACATACCTGTGTGAACAAACATTTTGAAAGATGAAATATGTCGAGTCCAAATATTCCAAAGTCCAAAATTTCAAGTTCAGAAACTGCTCAGGGGCAAATTTTTTATAGAATTGGATTTTATTGCAGATCAATAATCAATGATCTCCAGTTGAAATTGACTTAGGAGTTTTTCAGCATAGCAGTCAACCCTCCAGCCGGCTTCCTATTCCATGTCCGGCTGGCCCCGAGCCAGTTCAGACAGGGCTTTCTTTGTGCAGGGAAGGGGGGACAATCCAAGGGACCCCCTTGGACACTCCCAGCAAAGGAAGCAACCATCCAGCAAGCTCATACACCCACCCATTGGAGAAATCCTACCTTCCTTTCCAAACAGCTGTGCTATTTGGAAAGGATTGGAGCACAGCACATGAGATGAGCCAGCAGCCCAGAAGGAACCTTTTGGAGAGCCAGATTATTTTATTTTATTTATTTATTTATTTTGTCAAGCGATTGTTAAATAACAGGTATAAGTATAAACATGGTTATGAATACATGAAATGGATACAAATAAGAAAAAAGAAACAATAGGACAGGGATGGTAGGCACGTTGGTGTGCTTATGCCCGCCCCCTACAGACCTCTTAGGAAAGGGGTGAGGTCAACAGTAGACAGTCTAAGGTTAAAGCTTTTGAGGTTTGGGGAAGAAACCATAGAGTCTGGTAGAGTATTCCAGACATTGACCATTCAGTTGCTGAAGTCGTATTTCCTGCAATCAAGTTTGGTGTCATTAACCTTGAGTTTGGATCTATTGTGTGCTCTTGTGTTGTTATGGTTGAAGCTGAAGTATTCATTGACAAGTAGGACATTGCAATATATAATTTTATGTACTATACTTAGATCGAACCAAAGGCGACGTAGTTCTAGGTTGTCTAGGTCTAAAATTTCAAGTCTGGTGGCATAAGGTATTCTGCTATGAGTAGAAGAGTGGAGGACTCTTCTTGTAAAATATTTCTGGACTCTTCAATTGTATTAATATCAGATATGTAATGCGGGTTCCAGACTGATGAACTGTATTCAAGTATTGGTCTAGCAAATGTTTTATATGCTCTAGTTAGTAGTATGATATTACCAGAGAAAAAGCTACGCAGGATTAGGATAACAACTCTTAATGCCTTTTTGGCTATGTATTTACAGTGGGCTCTAGCACTTAGATCATTTGAGAGGAGTATTCCAAGGTCCTTGACAAAGTTTGTGTCATCAACAAGCTCTTGATTATTAAGCTTGTATTTTATTTTCTGATTTTTTTTTTTGCCAATATGTAAGACAGAGCATTTATTTGTTGAGATTTGAAGTTGCCATTTGTTTGACCATTCTGACACATAGTCAAGGTCTTTTTGAAGGGTAGCAGTATTGTCTGTGGTGTTGAATAGCTTTACATCATCAGCAAAAAGAATGCAGTTGCTCTTAATATGGAAAGTCAGATGTAGCCTGCAGGGTTTGGACACCCCTGGTTTAGATCAACAAAAAAAAAGCTTTATTATACATGGTCCCTAAGCATCTATACCAGGGGTGTCAAACTCACATCGTCATGGCGGCATCACGTGACGTATCGGGATGTTTTTCCCTTTTGCTAATCTGGGCATGGGAGTGGCCAGCTCATGACACATCCAACCCATGGGCTGGGAGTTTGACAGCCCTGATTTGTACGGTCTATGTGTATGTGTCCTAGGAAATATTATAGTATGTGTGATGAAATCCATTTAAAAAGAAAAGAACACAGTCCATCTTCCACGACAATTTCTTTTATTTAGAAAAGCATCAAATTGGCAAAGACACAAAGATCTGACACAACCCAGAACTACCCCACAATATCAAACCCCCAAAAGTCACATTCTCCAATAGAAGGAATTCAACGTTGCTTTATGTCATAAATCTCCACCTCAAGAGGCCTAAGCATGGACAGCTCATTTTCCCATGGAAGAAGAACCACCTAGCCTAAACAACTCTCTCTATCTCCACTCCTCCCCCCCTTAGGAATGTGGCACACCCGAAACCCTTCCCCTCATGACTATCACAGAGAAAGTAAGAAAAAGAATATATACTAAGCCTAACTAAAACGTCTACTCATATGTCAATTTCGGGTTTGACAGTATGAAGCAGTGCTATGGAACATTTCTTAAATACAGCAGCAACTTACTTTTCACTTAATTCTGCTTTCTTAACTTCATCAAGTCTACACATTAGGATTGATCATATTGCCGTAACGTTGTTTTGGCATGAATTCAAAATGAAATGTTTTAGACCTGAGTGTGTGTTATGAGTTTTGTGTCATTGTTTATATTTCATAGTTTTTAATCCTCTATGAACCACCCACAGACATTGTGAGATAAATAAAATAAAAATAAAAAAATGAATACATTTTATCAGGACGCCAAATTATTTTGATTGCAATGTCTTTTTCAAAAATGAGTCTTACCAAGTTGATCGGACTTGCTGCCAGCTAAGTGGATATAAAGTTGGTCAGCCATGCATTTTATGCAGGCCTACAAAATGCATTACTGAGGACAATCCATTATTTATGCTTCAGTAACGTGAAATGATTGCAGAATAATATAAAATGGAATTCGTCTATCATTATGCACATGTATCAATGACTGAATAATTTTATTCCACTTTGCTCAAGGCAGCAAACAAATATACCATTTTTATAAAAAAAACAACTTTTGAATGTTTTCTGCAATCCTTTTCAGTTTCCTGAATGCTTCATATTGAATCTTTCTGACCCTACATTTTTACAGACATCCACTTTTAGATAAACAACAACAATATCAGGATTTCCCACCCATGCATATAATCTTTTAAACAGCACAGTGTCACTTATAAACTATTGCTGGCAGGTTACAAGCAATAAGCTACTTTGCAGTCTGGGCAACACAGCATATTTCCTTCCTTCCTTCCTTCCTTCCTTCCTTCCTTCCTTCCTTCCTTCCTGAGGAAGGGCCTGAAGGAAGTCCTGCTTTGGCACTTGGCCACCACAGGTGCCCCCAAAATGAGTGATGTCAAGCTGGCCATACCTACACTGGCTACACCCACCCTGGCTCCGCAAGATCAAACACAACCCTGATACAGTCCCCAATGAAATTGAGTTTGACACCCCTGCATTACACAATTCAGATCACTTGAGCAATTACATTAGGAGACCTGTGACATCACTGTGGCTTCTAGCAGATTCCTACATTTTTTTTAAAAAAAAATCTCCCTTCCCTCCATGGGTATAAGAGGAATAAAAAAAACTTCTACAAACAGAGGTAAAGTGAATAAAATAAAATGAAGGAGAGAGACTCACAACTAAAGATAGAACCCAGAGCCTTTACTATCTACATAATCTACACAATAAGAAGATGCTCTGAAGGGAACAGTAATTGTAGAAAGCAGCCTACTGAATAATTTCCAGAACAAAAAGTTATTTTTGTCACCCCAGTTCTGGTAAGACAAGTAGAAATACAATATTTGCAGTCCTGAATGTCATGGGGAGCTCTCTTTTTCATTTGACAAGTAATTTCTTCCAGAAATAGGCAGGAAAACAATTGTGGAGTTGATTGTGTGTCAAGCTCAACTGTGAGAATCAACGTCCAAAACCACATCCAGTGACAAACTCGTCTCAGCAGGTAGGAACAGCTCTGCAGCTTATAACACGGGCCTATTCACGCTGTTAACAAACTTGAACGGTACTATGAATTCCTTGGGGACAGAAAAGCAATAAATATCAAATAATCTTTATGGTGAACAATATGGATGTTCCCTGGGAAAACAAAGGGTAGGATATGATTGCTTCAGTATAATATTTCTTATTTAGTGAAACTATCTACTAAAAAAAAAAGTCATTGATTTTGTGGCAATAAATGAAGATTTAGAAGATGTAGACTTAAAGGATAGTACCACTTCAGTTCCCTGTAGTACACTAATACAAATTCTGGACACATGAGTTGTTCTTTGATGACTTACTTTATTAGGTTTCCAAATCATGCTGATGCCCAAAGGGCATTAATAGAATGGAATTCATTCTACATTGTTACAGGAAACATGGAAAGGGCCTGTTTTATGAAGTAGAAGCTGATGCTAAAATAATATCTAACAGATGGGCACTTTTTGCTGCCCATTATAGTGGACGCTATTTTGTACTGAGCAGTGGGAATTCACTGTGTGTTGTAGCCAAAAACCTATCAGCGGCATCTTTTTAATTTGTTGACAATATTTGTCACTGCAGAAAAATTGTAGAAAAAAGAATGATATACGTTAATGCTAACAAATTATTGTAACATGAGCATATTGACACAATTCCCCTTGAATCCTGCATGTATTCCTCCAACAAGGTTATTTCTATGTTTTCCACCATTTACAAATACTTTTATTGCACAGCTTATTAAAATTTGTACATTTTAATACACCCAGAACCTAATATTGAGGCAGATTTCTAATGGTTTGTCATTTTCTTCATAGATATTGAAACATGCCATTACACGGGCAATAGATCAGGGGTGTCAAACTCAAGGCTTCGGCCGATGGGGTGCTTAGATCTGGCCCTTGGTACCACCCTGCAAATGATGAAGGACCAGCCCGCGATGCCTCTGCCAGTGAAAACAGAGCTCAAGAGGGCCGCACGCCATTTTGATTGGCAGAGGGTTGCAGGAGGCCATCATAACCAGAAACAGAGTTCAGGAGCCCGTTTTTGCTGGCAGAGCCAGAGGTGGTATTCAGCAGGTTCTGACCAATTCTGGAGAACTGGTAGCAGAAATGTTGAGTAGTTCGGAGAACTGGTAGCAGAAATTTTGAGTGGTTCCGAATACTACCTCTTGGCCCCACCCCCATTTATTCTCTGTCTCCTGAGTCCCAGTTGATCTTCTTTTGGCTGGGTCTTCTTTTGTTGCCTTGCATAGGAGAATGGAGCTGGAAAGCAGATTAGTGGGGTGGGGAGAGAATAGGGATTTTGCAGGAAGGGAGATTTTACAGTATCCTTCCCCTGTCACGCCCACCAAGCCACGCCCACAGAACCAGTAGTAAAATTGTTTGAATCCCACCACTGGGCAGAGCGCTCAGGACACCACAGGCGCCCTAAATATGAGTGATGTCAATCTACCACACCTACCCTGGCCACGCCCACCCTGGTCCCCTCAAGGTCAAACACAACCCTGATGCAACTCTCAATGAAATCCAGTTTGACACCCCTGCAATAGATACATGCACAACTTTGAAATGCATTACTGGTCTCATATTCTGATAGCCATACTAGTCCGGGAGAATAATAGATCTGCCATATCAGGAACTATCACGTTAAAGATTTGGAGATGGGTTTGTATGTATCGTAGAATATTTATCCTGTGTAAAAAGCCAAAATCCATGGGCCCTACATATTATTAAAGCACAATTTCAGACAATTGCTATAGGTGTTACATGCAATTTCTGAACCGGTCTTATAATATACAGTACTGCACAAAAGTTTTGAAGGCAAAGGGTGGTGACACCAAACATTGATTTGATTTGGATTTCTCTTCTGTTCATCTGCCAATTCACGGGCAAATTATGGAAATAACTATAATGACTATAAGGCAAAAAGCCATTTCATTTTGTGCTTATTCAGGAGGAGCATGGAGGGAGCTTAGTAGATGTAATTTTAGCATTTTCAGCCTTGCATTTGAATCCATCAGGATTGCGGTATGTTCATTTACTTTCCATTTTGCTCATTGATAAAAATAAACTATTAACAGTTCTATTTCTGAAAGTATTCTTAATTTACAGCATTTTTGCACAACTGCCTAAAACCTTTGCCCAGAACTGTATAAGTGTATATTTTAATTCTTTGTACAATTGCCAGAAAGCAGAAGTAAACCTGTTTGGTGTATGTGGAGCCAATTGTAATCTTTGCCTGAGATTTAGCAAAATCTCAGTAATATATGGGTTAATTTGGGTGCTGGAATACAATATTAACTGTTATTTATCATCAAGGTAATACATCACAGAAAATAAGAGTTTTGTGAATTGTTAGCAAGTACCAGACTCGTTTTAACTCTCCAAAGAGACCCACCAGAAGGAAGACAACTAAACAATCTGCACAGGTAACAATATTAATCATGCCCCTGTCAGAATCTGATTCAGAGGGGGAGGCTGAGCAGCTGACAGGGAGTGGGAGTGTGGCTCCATTGGCTGTGGAAGAAACTGGGGAAGGGCAAAGGCCGGCTGGTCAGAGCAGGAAAGAGGTAGAACAAGCGAGAGGGAATTCAGAGGAAGACCCAGGCCCTTTTCATCCTAGGGCATGCAGGGAGGAACAGAGAAGGGAGCAACATGAGTTGTGTGGCTTACGGGAAAGGAAAGGGCCCTGATTCCTTTCATTAGCTGCAGCTGGGAACACAGTGTTTAAAAAGGGAAGCTGCACACAGCAAAGTTGTTGGGAGCAAATCGTGAATTATCTGGTATCATCGAGGCTTATCTGGGTTCCTGTCATCTTCCCATTTGTGTGTGTTTTGCTGGGCTTTCGAGTTGCAATTCCTTCTCCTGCTCTGTCAAGTTAATTTACTGCAGCGTGGTTTGTGTGGATTTTTACGTACAGTTTGTATGTTTTTGGACTGAATTTTCTCCACTTAAAGACTGTTTTAGGTGAGTTCTTTCTCCAGCCGAAGGTAACCTGGACATTGGGGGCAAAGTTGGAGGTACTAAAGGGACTCTTCTTGCTTATTTGACTGTGTTGCCTTTGTGCCACGCCCCAGGTCATCACAGTATTGCATTTGTTATTTTTTTCCCCACACTTTAGAACGGTGTTTCTCAATCTCAGCAAATTTTAAGGCTTCAATTCCCAGAATGTTTCAGCCAGCATCCACACAGCTTAAAGTTGCTGAGGTTGTGAAAGATACCCAGATGCCTGTTGTGATAAGAAATCATTAAGAATGTGCAATGAATTCAAACAAAACTGATTTATTTGGAAATTAGATAGATGGGCACTCTACTTTTGAAAGCTTATTATTTTGACACTGCATTTATGAAGAAACCCCTTGGAGGAGAAGATGGAACAAAATACTAGTTTCTCAGGAAAATTCATAGCTAAGAAATAAAGGAACCTTCCAGATTTAAAATAGGGGAAAATAAGCTTATCCATATTAAAATTATAAACAGACCTGAAGTTGATGGGCATTATAATAGCATAGATTAGCATCTTTTTTAGAAAAGAGATAACTAGGAACAAAATTCTGTTGCATAATCCTTCAGAGGATATGGAAATACAAGTAGCATGAAAATAATCCAGAAAGATATGGAATAATCATACTGTATATAATCCTATTCAAGAGTTATAAAAACACAACTCACTATATGACCAGCATTGAACCACTCTTCCTTCTGTCATAAACTGAGATAGTAATGTAAAGAAAAAAATTCATCTGCACATTTAAAGCGTGATTGTCGGCCTCTGAGTAAACTCCATATAAATGCAAATACTTTCAATCTCTGCAGAACCTTTTACTCTTAGGATCCTAATAAGTTACTATAGGCTCCACTCTTCACTGTCAAAACAGAGACCAAGCTTTTCTCTGATATTATCACCATAGTGAGAATGGTAGAGAGATTGTTTTCACTGATCCTACCAGGCAGGATGGAATATGCACCTAATGTTAAAGTATTCCAAATGTTTTTTGATTACACTCAAGGTGCCTATTACTATCGGTTTATTTTGCCACAGTTGTTCCATTTTTCCAGGCATTTCTCTTCTATTTTCTTGTCCACTGCCATGTCCACTATCCAGATTGTTTTGTCTTCCTTATTGACAATTGTTAAGTTTGGAGTGTCATGTGACAGATGCTTCTCCGTCTGAATTCTAAAATCCCAGAGCATTTTACCATGATGGCAGAAGGCTGCAGTAAGGGGGGAGTTTTGCACATGCAACCTAATTTTGTGCATGCCCAAATGGAGCTTTGCATGCTTGCCCACTGTTTGCTTAGACCGGGGGGTTGGGCTCCCTGATGTAGAGCTCTCAATGTAGGCATAATGCTACTCAGCCGCTCTTAACAACTAGTATTCAGGCCGTTCTACCTGGAATCAGATGCAGGTTGTCACTAGCCTCTAAGGACAACCTTAGGTAGAGAATGTTAGTAATCCAACTGTGAAGTACTGAAGACATGGATGACAGTCACCAGGGCCCAGGTATGGGACTCTACCAATTCGTACCTATTCACTAGAATAGGTTGTTAACATTCTAAGCAGTTTGGAGAACTGGTTGTTAGAAGAAATTACTGGCCCAATCCTGTAAGGAAGGCAGAAAGGAAACATTCTGGTGTTGCTTACAGAAACTGCCTCTCCATTAACCCTTATTACATTCTTGGCGGGACTAGACTTCCTATCTCAGGAACTTCTCTGGAGTTTTTTTTCCCCTCTCTTTGCTGGTACTTTGCTTGTGTGGAGTGACCATTCAAAGTTACAATGGCACTGAAAAAAGTGACTGATGACCATTTTTCACACTTACGACTGTTGCAGCATCCCCACAGGCATGAGAGGTCAGGCGAGGAGATGCGTGCCTCGATGTGAGTGATATTGAGTTGGCCATGCCCAGCCAGTCACATTGCCACTATGCCATGCTCATCAACTAAGCCACGCCCACAGAACCGGTTGTTAAAAAAATTGAATCCCACCCCTGGAAGGAAGCCATGGCAAATACCTCTGAAAAATCTGGACAAGAAAACTGCAAGGAGAAGTCCAGGCAATTGCCAGCAGTAAACAATGACTTGAAGGCACACATACAGGTACAGATATACACACACACACAAATAACCAGGCAGTAGACAGAAGTGAATTAAAACACTCAGCAATAACATGACCACCAAGCCATGTCCACCCAGTCACATGACCATCAAGCCACACCCACCACCTAAGCCACACCCACAGAACCGGTTGTTAAAAATTTTAAATCCCACCTCTGCCAGGGCCCCATGTTTTATAAAGGGACAGAACTTGTAAACCAATCCAGGCCTGGCAAAAGTCTCCTGGCCACCAACTCCACTGTTATTCCTGTAGGACTCATGAATGCAAATTATTCTTTTAAGGGTAGTATGAGTCTATCAGAGCCAGTGTGACAGCCCACTGAGACCCAGATGATTTATAGATAAATAACCACTTCATCTTTCAGTTTCACTTTAATACAATCTATGCAATCCTTTATAGCTTTTAGGCATGAAAATATATACTGTATCTCCAGTGGAGAGGAAGACCCAGGGTATAAATATACAATTGGGTATTATCCACATATTGGTGCTACCTGACCTAGAATCAATGAATGACCATTCTCCAAATTTTATGTAGACATTAACATCTATTTATTACTTTCATTAACTATGATGGAAAGAGGTTGCTCTCATATATACCACATTTAAAGTGACATATATGTGATGTATGTGTGAAAGATCTTAGAAGAAGGGACCAAGAAATGCTACCTAAAGAATGCAGATAAAGAGACAGCATAGCCCACAGCTAGATAGTGTGAGAACGGAGCTGGAAAGCAGATTAGTGGGGTGGGGAGGGAATGGCGATTGTACAGTATCCTTCCCCTGCCACGCCCACCAAGCCACGCCACATCCACCAAGCCACGTCCCCAGGACCAGTAGTAAAAAAAACATTGAATCCCGCCACTGGTCTGCACAGCTGTGACTGCAAGGTGTATATTTTTTATATAGTTCAGAGAAAGAAAACACCCACTCTAATAGTTCAGTTACAGAATGGTTGATGTTGCATCTTGTCTTTCCTTCAACAAGGATCTCCCCAGTCTCGTGCAATCTCCCTTTTTGGCCTTGAAGGAAAAGCTCACTTGAGACTTTCAAGAAGAGATTGGACTGCCATTTGTCAGAAATGGTGTGGGGACTAGATGACCTACAAGGTCCCTTCCAACTCTGATTATCTGTTTTTTTAAAAATCTGCTATACAGAATCAGGAGGCTTTATGGAGATACCTACATTACTGTGAATGTGTGGCATGTTCTTAATTACCAAAAAAAAAAATCTTTGTCATTCATGTTTACAAGAAGTTACCTCCCTATCAACTATTTTTTTCTATAGATCTTTAAATTCACCTGAGATTTTTTTTAAAAAAATGATGAAAAGCAGTCAATAAAATGGATTGGATTTACCCCATCTGTCCACCTATAAGATACGTGCATCTCACTCATGTTCAAAAAGGCAGTTTTCTTATGAAATAGCTCCCTCAAAGCCTAATAAGCAGTCAGACTGGATGACCCAAACCTCATTCACAGCCCAGCTGGAGCTAATTGCTGCTTCGGTTAAGGAAACTCAGTTGCATTTCATGGCCTGACACCAATTTTCCCTTGATCTAATTTAATGAGAATATGTTTTCCAAGGGCACTGTAAATGTTTCATTAGAATAAAAATAATGGCATCCTGTGCTCTTTTTTCCTCTACTTCCAATTTAAAGATAAAATTCTGATTTAGCTAAAGGAATGTAATAGAAACTTTGACAGACTTGTTTGCTTGGCCATAGTTTGTTGAATGAATTACAGGTGTCTGCGTTTGCACATGAAGCTGACCATGAATTACAGGCCACAGTGAATGGCCTGTCACCCAACATCTTAACCCTCCCACAAGAGGCCACATCCTGGCTTAATGTGGTATATCAACCTAGCCTTGTATATTAGATTCTTGATACAAGAAGGGAAAAGAAGAAATTAATAGTTCACTATCAAAATTCCCTACAGGTCATGCTACAAAAGATTCTGGGGAGATCTCTACACAGACAAGTGCATCCCAAGGTAGACATTTTTAAGAAGATTCTCAGGAAAATAATATTTTTTCTAACTAGGTGGATTTCCCATGTTGCTAGAGGATGTTATGAAAAATACCAGTAATTTCCTGTATACAGTCCCTTTTCTCTTACAATGCAACCCTTCTTATGCCAACATCATTTATTTATTTTTATTAATTAATTCATTTATTTTTGTCAATTGCTTACAAGATAATAGGTATAAGTAAAAACATAGTTATGAAAACATGGATACATATAAAAAAAATAAAAAAAAATAAATGAAACAATAGGACAGGGACGGTAGGCACGTTGGTGCGCTTATTATCTGCCTAGGAGAAACTATGAAGGAATATCCAAGTTCAGCTAGTGTATTTTACCTAACATGGTATTGTGATAGGACTGTGTCAGTTTAAGGAAGAACATAGTAGTGGTAGACAGAAGAGAATAGACAGAGCTAGGTCAAGGCCAGTATTACAGGACAATTGAAATGGCAAAACCTTCCCAATGGTGTTGTAAACAACCAATGAAAAACACACACCCTTTGATTTGCTATCTCTGCAGTTATTAAGAAAGAAATCCCTTTCTGCCCTTAAGCAGGCCAGCAAATTTATGTTCAGGTATTTTATTAAAAATTCAAACATAAATCTGCCATCCTGAAATTTGCCCTACAAAGCAGGCAATAGGGCAGATCAGATTTACACCAATCCAAACATCCCTTCTGGGGACGGGCCCTTATTAGACAGACGACACCGAATGTAGGATAAAGTTCACATTTAATATGTTAAATGTTTTTCAGTAATGTCCTGCCTTGTCAGCTGGGTATTATGTCTTCGGTCTTTTGCTGCAAACTCAGGCTCAGCATCTTCTCTACCAGTTTAGCAGTTCCAGGCATATGTGAATACTGTTCTATGAATCATTATGTGTATTTAACTATTTCTAACAAAGGGACAGGAGTGGTTCTGCTATGGATGTGTAAGGCACTCAGATTCAGTGCTGAATACTTTGGGTTCCCTAATAGAATGACATCTAAGCCTCTAGCTCTTCTACATATTTCCAGCCCACCGCTAAAGGTCCTTTGTTCACAGGGACCCAGGAAGGAAATTAGAAGTACAATCAATATTCAATAAGCTTACAAAAAAAAAAAGAACTCTAATGTGGCAAAATTGTAGGAATGGTAATAACTATCTTCTGCTATGATTCTACAATTTAACATGCAATAATGCTCTCGGGCATCAAATAAGTATTAAAGTAATTCATTATTTATATCCCTTTTTGTTATTTTTTTTATAAATAACTCAAAGTGGTACATATACACAATAGTTCTTCCACACTGAGAGGTGAGCTAGGCTGACAGAATGAACAGCACAATGTTACCCAGACAATTTTCATGTCTAAGGCAAGACATGAAAGATGCATTTAAAATCTCCTTGCTTCTAATATGGTGCCTTAGCCATTAGACCAAACTGGCTCTCAATTATATTAATTTAATTAATTATTATAAAATAATAATTTTCAATAATATATTGAAAATCAACTGTGTTTCAGACAATGCAACCAGCCAATCTGGATTTAACCCTACAGAAGTACTTGTAAGTATGTGTGCTTACTTGGGATCAAATACTTCTGAATAAAAACATTGAGGTGTTGTGGTAGCACGTTCCTTGAAGTCCAAACTGAGATTTTACAAAGCTCCCCATGTGTTCAGCCTAGGCAACACCCTAACTCCAACCCTAACTCTATCTAACACCTACATTTACCTGGCACTTCTTACCCCAGCCTCCATTCTGCTGTACTGTGAAATCAATTAAATCGGTTGTTATAGCAATTAAGTTATTTTGCCATTTGTCTGTTTACATTAGTGCTGCTCGTGGGAGGAAAGCAATGGGTTCTAATCCACTCGTTGGCTCTTCCTCATGGAGCCTTTATATCTCTGCACTTGGCATCTTGGTGCTTCAATTCTGACTGGCTGACCAGATCAGCAGCATGTAATTATCACCAATCCCTGAAGTTAGAAACTTCATGAACCTCAAAACACACTTCCAGAATATATTTTTCTCTTCATATCCATAGCCAATAGCATCAAGGGTTTTGAACGTTTGCAACTCCTACCAGTAACTGTTTTAGGAAATATGCACCTTAGACTTCAAAGCAGTTTTTCTGTACTTGACTTTTTCCTAGTCAAATCTCTGAGGCAGATGGCAGAGACTGGTTCCTGCTAACGAAAAGCATATTTCCAACAGGGAAAGGGAAAAATGCCTACAGAAGTGACTATCATTTTATTTATTTATTTGTTTGTTTGTTTGTTTGAGTGTTTATTTATTTATTTATTTTATATTGCCGCCTTTTCACCCAAGGTGATTCGAGGTGGCTTACACAATGGAAAACCATATTTAAAACAAAAAATAACAAATAAAAAACAATAAAAACTAACAAAAAGAATCAAATAAATTAATAAAGTACAATAGAACAAAATCTGGAAATAAATAAAAATATATAAAATCACCCCCCCAACTCCCACCCCCCTGCCCTAATGACAGAAGATTATACTAGCCCTTTGATGGGCTCCTTCCCACTCTAGGTTCCCCAGGCTCACTGGCCAAACCAGGTCTTCAGTGCCTTCCGAAAGAGTGCTAGAGTGGGGGCCATTCTAATCTCTGGGGGAATGATGTTCCAGAGAGAGGGAGCCACCACAGAGATGGTCCTTCTTCTGGGTCCCACCAGGTGTATCTCCCTCAGGGATGGGACCCGCAACATTCCCTGACTCCCTGCTCTAATGGGTCAGGTAGATGTGACCGGCAAGAGATGTTCCCTCAGATAACCCAGTCCCAAGCCATGAAGGGCTTTAAAGGTGACAACCAGCACCTTGAAGCAAGTCGGCAGGAAAGGTGACACGTGCACAATGGGGTCTGCACACAAAACCACGTGGGCTCCTGCATTTTGCACCAACTGGAGCTTCCGGATGCTTTCAAGAGCAGCCCCATGAAGAGCACATTGCAATAATCAAGACAGGGAAGTGAGTAACTGTGAGTAGGGACCGCTGATCCAGGAAAGGAAAAAAAAAATATACTTCCAATATCTAGCACATTCATCCATTAGAACGACACTGCAAAACTTTTCTTGTCCTTCAAGTCAGGTTCAACTCTTGGCCGCTACATAAACAAGTCCAAGTAATTTCCAGACAGTATTTTCTGAAGTGGTTTACTATTGCCTCTGTAATTTTAGGAGAGGTAATCTCATCATGGTAGTGAATACTGTAGTGAATATTCCAAAATCTAAGTCCCTGAAGTGCTATAAAGCACTATGGGGCGGTGTATATAATCCTAAATGCTATTGCTATCTATACTAAAACGTGGTTGTCCAGGTTTTCTTGACCCCTTTGAACAAATAGGAGCCTGCCACACCTCTAGTTTAAAGTGCTGTATTTCTATGTTAAGTTCAATAACAAGTAGTCCCAAAAGGATAGCACTCTGCATGGAGTACAAACAACTTCTCTTCTCACCCACCAGTGTCATTGGCCAAAGGCTACCCAGTTGTGTGAATCCAGAGTACAGAAACCAATGGAACAAAGAATATCTGCATAAAGCTAATCATGACAACTGAGCAAATTGCAGAATGTCACTCCATCCTGTAAGTTCTGCATGCCAGAAATTTATACAGTATATCATGTTTCAGCCTTTGAAGTCACAGGAGGATAGATAATGTGCACTATGTAGCTGCAGGCTAAAGAAAACTAAAGAACTTTAAACAAGCCTTAGTCATCTGATTAGAAACTGCGAAAATTGAAGCTCAACACATTTTGGTTCAAGAAAAATGGCATATTTATACACAGAAGTAATGATAGAACAAACGCTTACCAGCTACTTCAAATAGTATTTGCAAAGCATTACTTGCAGGACTATTGTGTAAAAAAATGTTTCAAATTATGGAGGTAAATATTCATCGCACACCAGTAGGCATCAGTTAGAGCTGAGGGGCTGTAATTTTGGCCAAAATACACTCAGGCATCATCTTTGAAAAGTTGAATTCAAATGAAAGTGACAGGGATGCACTTTTGACATCGTATTTCCCTCCGTCCACCTAAGCCTGAGGAAAAATCTAATACTTCAATTTTATAGTTCAGTAATTTTAAATTAAAAAATGCTTTACCCCTTTGTTCAATAGCATGAATATAAAATTCTGGCATTGCTGCCAAATTAGCATCCCCCATAATCAGCAGCTTAAGGCCAGATACTCAGGTCTCAGCAGAGCACTCTGACTTTTTCCACTTAAGTTTATCATAATTGTCCAGCCTTTGTGTAAAAAGAGAGGGGGAAAATTGGCCATATTACTATCAGTTTCCTTAGACAGAAATATTATTTTTTTTAAAAAAAAAAAAGAAAGGGAAAAGCAATCACAATAATTCCTCATGAAAAGAGAAAACTATAAGCCATTTTATTACCACAAAAGCAGAACAGCAGAGAGAATGAATTCAGCATAAAGACACACATTGACATTTGGCACGTTTGTGAAGGCATAAAATATCATCACTTACAAATGATAGGTGTTTTCAGAGCATGAATTAGTATCCTTACTAAAAAAAAAAAATACAACCCTCTCTTAAGTCAACCTGGCAATGACCCCAGGGGTGGGATTCAAATTTTTAACAACCGGTTCTGTGGGCATGGCTTAGGTGGTGGTCATGGCTGGGTGGTCATGTGACTGGGTGGACATGGCTTGGTGGTCATGCTATTGGCCAACTCAATATCACTCACATCGAGGCACGCATCTCCTTGCCTAGCCTCTCATGACTATGGGGATGCTGCAACAGTCATAAGTGTGAAAAATGGTCATAAGTCACTTTTTTCAGTGCCATTATAAGTTTGAATGGTCATCCACACAAGCAAAGTACCAGCAAAGGAGGGGGGGAAGAATCCAAAGAAGTTCCTGAAATAGGAAGTCTAGTCCTGCCAAGAATGTAATAAGGGTTAACGGAGAGGCAGTTTCTGTAAGCAACACCAGAATGTTTCCTTCCTGCCTTCCTTACAGGATTAGGCCAGTAATTTCTTCTAACACCGGTTCTCCAAACTGCTTAGAATGTTAACAACCAGTTGTAGAGAATAGGTGCGAACTAAATGACACCTATAGCTAACAATGCCTATTTTTTTACAGTTACAAATTGTTGCCTTGTGATCCCAAAACATACACTGCTAAAATGGAACAGGTCCACAACTCATAGTCATGCACCCAGGTATCATTTCTTTTGGACTGTTGAATGTGTGACATCTCAGAATGTTTCTTCTATACTTTGCAATGTTCCTTCTATCTGCAGAAAAGTTTTGGATTCATGTTATCCTCCCAACAGGCAAAGGAAATGTGGGAAAAATAAGCCAATTCTCTTCTCCCTTTGACCCAGAACTTCTCATTTTTGGATGGTAGAAAGAAAGAAAGAAAGAAAGAAAGAAAGAAAGAAAGAAAGAAAGA
>NW_020769374.1:3675783-3697222 GCF_900518735.1 Pseudonaja textilis | reverse complement strand
AGAAAGAAAGAAAGAAAGAAAGAAAGAAAGAAAGAAAGAAAGAAAGAAAGAAAGAAAGAAAGAAAGAAAGAAAGAAAGAAAGACGGAGGGAGGGAGGGAGGGAGGGAACAGCCAGCACTGACAGTGAAACACCAGCATCATCATACAAAGGCATCCACTGTTACCTGGGAGCAAGCACACTATGTTCAGTTTCCAAGGAGGAATGGGCAGAAAAAAGAGTGGAATCTGAGGAATAAGGTAAGAGATAAACAAATAAGAGACAAACAAATGAGTGGCAATTACTGCATCATGCAGAGTGAATTTCTGCTTAACAGTCCAAACTATACAAGAAGAAGTACTAGCTGAATGCTTTTTATTATAGTTGTTTGTTTGTTTATATTTCACATTTCTGAACTGCTCATTTCCATCCAAAAGAGATTCTGTGGGACTGGACTTGGCTAATTCAAGTTAAAGGAAAAGTGAGTGCAAGTATAAATGTATGTGCACCTTTCTTGTTAAGTTAATAATGCTTTATTGTTGTTAGATCTCAATTTTCTTCTTATTTGTGGCTAACTCATGATGTAGTGTGTGCATGTTTTCTCTGCATAAATGACCAAGGCTGTGTACCAAATGATCTCAAAAGAACCAATCTCAGTAGTTTGTAAGCTGTAGATCAAAACAAGTGGGAAGTATTGAGAAAAGCCAGTTTGGTGAAGAGGTTCAGGTATCAAATTAGAAATTGGAAAACTGTGAGTTATAGTTCCTTTTTAGACACATAGCTTGCTGGATTATTTTGGTCCAGTCACTCAATCTCTCTCAACCCTAGGAAAGAGCAATGGCAAACCATTTTCAAAATATTGCCAAGAAAAATTCAGGGACTAATGCAAGCAGTTTCCTGGGTATCAAAAATGATTCAAAGGCATAAAAAACAAATAAACAGAACTTGGAAGTCCATGATTCAACAGGAAGCATATCAACCTTTAAAGGTAGGTAAGGTCAGGAAACAAAACTCAGGCTATAATAAAAGAATCTTGAAAACTTGGGATCATTTCTTGAGTTTCTTTCTTGCACTTTCTTATTTTCTCAGGATAAACCCATGTTTTGCTAATGATTGCTGCATACTTTCTCCAAGGTCATCTGTAAGCCACTCTATAAACAGGAAGAATGGTTGAGTCTAAAGAAGATATCCTTAGAAAGGGGGAGAAATAAATGTAGAGCCTTTGTAACATTTCCCTTTCCACTGGATCAAGTTTTCATGGCCACAAAGAGTTGCAAGGAAAATACAAAAATGTGAAATATGAGCCTGGAGTAATTGTCCCAAGTTATGAGTAATAAGGATTGGCCACACTAATCCAATCATGTTCAGAGTCTTGGGCAGGGATGGGTTACTGGTGTTTTCAAGATTGCAAAAGAGATTGCCCTCCTAATAAAGTCATTCTTGCTCAAATTATAAATATGGCTCTACCCACTTCAGCTCTGACTTCTTTATCCTCTCACACAGATGCACAAAGGATTACATACTTTTGGCTTTTTGTTCTTTTGAAATTAACATTGTTCTCTGAGACATCATTAATCATCACTGTAATATTTTGCTGTTCTGAAAAACTTCCACCTTTACCCATGCTTTGTACGAATGCATGATGTGTCAAAGGATTCACTTGTTAAAATCTGATTAGTAGGCTTTGTTGTCAATGTCACATTTGCAGTACATAATAACACAGTGAGAAGCCATCTAGAAGAGCCTTATCTGATTTTATTATTTAATTCAGTTTCAAGGCCAGCCAATTCAACATCTCTGAGCTTACCCTTAAAAGAAAACAGCCTATATCAACAGAGAAATAGAATACACCCAATCACAAGACCAACTCTGTAAAATAAAACCAAAAATAGAAAGAATTTCCACCATTGTGCTGTTCCAGCATCCATGATTTGAACATCTCTTAAACAATAGATGGTAATATAGCATTTTTAAAAAATATGTTTTCAAAGAGCTTCAAAATCTGTCTTTGGAAATGTACATAGCTTCTTAATTTGATATTGAAATTTTTTTTCCCTCCTGTTCCTTGGTTGATTTTTCACATTTAGAAATTTGATGGGTTCAGCGGCATATTTATCAGTCTGAATTATTCTGCCAGTAAATAGAATAGTTATATGATTAAAAATGCACACACTAAATGAAAATCCCTCAATTTCAACTTGGTTAGCATATTATTATAGTTTTTGTAGTTAGTCTATTAAGTTTAGGGGAGGTTTTGGTTAACAGCTGGCATTCTAAGAAAAACTCACTAAAAAGAAAATAGGATTCCTAACCTGAAAGCAATTTTTATTTGCATTGCCTATGAACCAACAATTTTCTCAGTGACAACAAATATATCATCATTTCTCTATTGCAAGGCCTCTAGCTATTTTCTTTCCTGATACAAACAATTTTAATATATCCTTTCATATGTTAGTAATATATTTCCACAGATTTATCATGAAATCAAAACTAAATATATTTTTTCTGTCAGAAGACTAATGGCTACAATCAATTCTTGCTCTAAGATGAAAACATGAAAGGAAAGAAATGCTTCTCATCATCAATTTCTTATATTATTATGCAATGTCTTTTGTTCAGTTATGGTGGATAGTTATCCTGTTTCAGTGAATTAAAATATACTCTTTACCGCAAGGTAAGACTAACTCCTCCAACAAACAAACAACAAGCAAACACATGTTTCATAGTCAATTCTTCACCATCAATAATGGAGTTGACTGCCCTTAGTGATACCTTAGTGAAATCCAGCTTAAAATGGGAATGCTGGGAGAATAAATGATGGCTAGATTTACTACAGGCTTCAGCCTTTCCTGAAAGCAATTGAAAGAGATTAAATGCCAAGATATTTAAGCTTGCCACTTTGTTATACAGACCAATATGGAGCTAGGATCTTATTTAATTTCAAAAGCAGCGTACTTACCTCTTGCAAACATGATCAGGCCTTTCCCATGAATAGCTGCACTCATTACAAGGCGCAATATCGTTACAAGGCACACTACATCAAAATACTCCTAGACTCTTAGGGATTCCTGTTTACAGACCTACTTTGAAGGACTGACATGAGTTAATATAGAAGAAGGTAGTATATAAATCTCACGTTTCAAAGGGTAAGCATAGCACCTGAAGGACTTGTGATCATTCACTACTGTTTTGCATATCAAGCATCCAGCAACTTCATGTATGAGGCAGCAAGGAAGAAATTGTATTTTACCTGTTGCACACAACTACATGTCCAGTTGTAGGGCACAATTAGTGCAATTTCAAATAATGTAATATTCAATTTAGCATAAATTAATACTAGATCACATTTAATGCAACAGAGTTCAATAAAAGTGAGCCTTCTGTGTGCACAATTCAGCTAGCACATGTGCAATTGCAGTTGGGATTTTAGATGCTACTAATCTTCATGTCTGCAAAATGGTGAAAAGGAAAATTCTGTCAGAATTAAACAGTAATGTTTAATATTTTATTTTAAAAAGAAGAGGATTATTATTACATTAGATCAAAAATCTGATGTAATTGAATGAAAGGAAAATGGTGAGAACAGTGCTAAAATGGGACAAGATTTAGAATGCCTGAATCTATTTTTTTGTGATTTTACTTTGCTTTGTATAACTACCCATTATTTTGTTAACCATAAATTTAAATTATGTCCTTTACTGTAATAGTTCATTAATATGCAGAAAGCAAGTGACGTTTAAGAAATTTCATTGCCTATTACCATTGAGCTGGAACCAATTACTATATTTTCCATAGAAATAGCACTTCAAATAGTGCAAATTCAAATAATGCAATCATTTAATAGGATTCATTAACACCATTAATCAAGATCTGCCTATGTATTGCACATTACTTAGCCACTAAGAAAGCTACAATTTTGTCACTATGACATAATATATATCTGTTAAATCAAATGTTACTTGAAACATGTGGCAGCATTTGGAGAAATATCTAAATGTATTATGGTTTCATAAAGATGTCTTACATCAGATTCTGTCTCCCGATACCTTTCCAGACACAAAGACAGATCTTTTAGGCTTATTGAAAGACCATTACTTTCCTCAGAATAAAATAAAAATCAGACTTCATTATTGAAATTTATATCTCAATTATATGCTGACACTTTGAAATTCAAATACTAACTGAATATGTATTTCTGCTATTGAGCAAATGTGTTTTGCAAGATAAAGATTTCCATATATATATATATATATATATACATACACACACACACACCATAGTAATATCTAACATTGTTTAATGTACATACTAAGTATTACAATGTTGTTTTGCCATTATGTTTTTGAATGTGCTGTATTCACAGTAATGGGTAAATAATACTAATTTAATTTGTTTCCTCATATCAGAGAGAGAACAAGAGAATAAACCATATTCCCAATAGAGTAATTGGTTAGTTATTACTTCAGAGAATCTTTTAATCAATATATACACCTGGGGCCCAAGCTGATTCTGCATTCTGTTTTGTTCTGCAGTACAAAGAAAATTAAAGAAAAAGAAACTCTAAACACATAGCATGCAGTATTCTACTAATTTCATTAGGAATGCTGGTTTGACGTTAGCTGAAAAACAGATCCCATTCATAGCATTAAATGCATGTATGTAAAAACAAATCAGTGATAAACAATATTGTGCTAATCTTGAAGAATTTAGCATATTTTTGTCATATTAATGTCATATTAATGTCACATAAAATTCCATAATTTATATAATTTAATAACTTCAATCTACCTCACATTAACTGGACGCTAAATGAATGTAAAACTGAACCCATACAAGCAACCTTCTACAATGCTGTAACAAACCTGGGACTGGAACAACTAGTAACCAACAATACTAGACTTAACAAATGCCTCGATCTCATCTTCTGCAATAGTTTGAATTCAATTTACGGAATATAAATTAAAGAAACCGTTTCTAATAGTGACCACAACATGATTTACTTTTGTCTCAACATACGTCCACACAAAAATCAACACAATGATGTGATCCCCAATTATAACTTCAAAAAAGGGAAACTATGATCTTATTGACCAGTGGTTCTTAACCTTTTTGAAAGGATCGCCCCCTTGAGCCATTGAGGAAGTTATCATCACCCCCCTCCCCTAACATAACCTCTCGATCACAATACAGGGAAATAATTCTTCAATTTATGCAAACACATTTTTTTTGTTTTCTTTAAAATTGTCATCAGGATATATCGATGCAAATAATTTATTTCCAGTCTTTTTCCCATATCTCAACTGTGTGAAAAATTCTGATGCCACCCATCACTTTACTCCCAAACTTCGTGATACCAGTATTTCATTATTATCTTATTTATTCAAGACATTTAAATGCAATGACCACTGAAAATAAAATTCAATTGCAAGAAAATGAAATGCCCGAAAAAAACAGTAACATTTAATGATTTAATTACAAGTGAATTTTAAAACGCAAAAAGACATATAAAAAGGGCATAAGAACAAACTGCAATGCAGGAACTAAGAATTTCAAGACGAAAACTCTGAAACTAAATTAACATTTGAGAAAAATATACGTTCATGCACACTGTAAAAAGGGTTAAAAAGACACAAAGAAAAATTTTACGCAACATTTTAAAACACAGTTCAATCCACTAATAGCAAGCGATCTGATATTTTTGTACGACAGATATACAGCTGTTCACTGTACGAAAAGAGTCTCAAAAGTGTCCCCAAAACTTCTCGCTCCATCGACCCCATATCACCCCCCTTCCATTCCTTCACCCCCATGTTTCCCCTTTTCGTTCCATTTCTCCCCTGAAAAACGAAATTGCCCCCTGGGGGGTGATATCACCCAGGTTAAAAACCACGATCTCTCATCCCTTGATTGGCAATTTTTATTCACTGGATACAATACTGTTGAAGACTATTACAACATATTTTTACTTGAAATCAAAAGAGTAATCAAACTATATGTAACAATAAAAACTCCAAAAACCAGAAAAAACAAATTACTCATAACAATAAGGGAGCTTCAATCCAAAAAGAGATCACTTTGGCAGAAAAAACAAATCTGGTCATGTTGTCAACTTCAAAAGCTGAAACAAAAATTTATGCCACCAGATAAAGATTGAATGCATCAATTACACATTAAACAAGAGGAAAACCTTCTACGCACCAATTCTACCCGTGCTTTCTACAATTTTGTAAACAACAAACTAAAAGACTCAAGGTCCATCCCACCCCTGAAAGGACCTAATAGTAAAGACTGCAATGATGACACTATTAAAGTCAACCTCTTTAACACATTCTTTGGCTCAGTATTTGTAAACAGCAATGGATCATGCCCAGTATTTCCTAGTCGAACCACAGACAACTACAATGATCTAATACATATCAAGTTTACAGAAGACAATGTTGAGAAAGAACAACACAATCTAAAACCATCTCTATCTATTGGACCGGACGGAATATGTGCCTACTTTTTAAAAAAGCTATCCACTGCCATAGCCAAACCTCTAAGCATAATCTTTGAAAAAATCTTTCAGGACCAGCTCCTTGCCAAAACTATGGTCACAAGCCACGGTCATCCCCATCTTCAAAAAGGGAGACCCCAGCCTAGTTGAAAATTGCAGACCAATCTCTTTATGCTGCGTCACCTGTAAAGTCATGGAATCAATGATTAACCAATCTATTATCCTCCACTTAGAAACAAACAACCTACTCTCTAATAAACAATTTGGTTTCAGAAAAAAACTATCCTGTAATCTGCAACTCTTACACTGCAAAAACATATGGCCTACACAACTCGATCAGGTCAAAACAATAGACGTCATCTACATAGACTTCTGTAAAGCCTTTGATTCAGTGGTACACGACAAACTACTCCTAAAACTAAAATCTTACGGTATCTCTGGACACCTGCATAACTGGATAGAAGCATTCCTGTCAAACAGACAACAAATGGTCAAAATTAGGGAGCATCCTATCAAATTCTGTACCTGTCAACAGTGGTGTCCCCCAAGGCAGTGTTCTAGGACCAACTCTCTTCATACTCTACATAAATGACCTCTGTGATCATATTAAGAGCAACTGTGTTCTCTTTGCTGATGATGTAAAGCTATTCAACACCACAGACAATACTGCTACCCTTTAAAAAGACCTCGACTACGTTTCAGAACGGTCAAACAAATGGCAACTTCAAATCTCAACAAATAAATGCTCTGTCTTACACATTGGCAAAAAAAAAATCAGAAAATAAAATACAGGCTGAATAGGCAAGACCTTGTTGATGATGCAAACTCTGTCAAGGATCTTGGAGTACTCATGTCAAATGACCTAAGTGCTAGAGCCTACTGTAACTACACAGCCAAAAAGACGCTAAGAGTTGTTAACCTAATCTTACATAGCTTTTTCTCTCATAATATTGCACTAATAACTAGAGCATACAAAACATTTGCTAGACCAATACTCGAATACAGCTCATCAGTCTGGAACCCACATTAACATATCTGATATTAACACAGTTGAGAAAGTCCAGAAATATTTCACAAGAAGAGTTCTCCACTCCTCTACTCATTGCAAAATACCTTATGCCACCAGACTTGAAATTCTAGACCTAGAAAACCTAGAACTACGCCACCTTCAGTCCGATATAAGTATAGTATATAAAATCATACATTGCAATGTCCTACCTGTCAATGAATACTTCAGCTTCAACCATAACAACACAAGAGCACATAATAGATCCAAGGTTAATTGCACCAAACTTGATTGTAGGAAATACGACTTCAGCAACAGAGTAGTCAATGTCTGGAATACTCTACCTGACTCTGTAGTTTCTTCCCCAAACCCCAAAAACTTTAACCTTAGACTGTCTACTATTGACCTCACCCCTTTCCTAAGAGTTCTGTAGGGGACATGCATAAGTGTACCAAAGTGCCTACCGTCCCTGTCCTATTTTTTTTTTCTTATATGTATCCATGTGTTGATAACTATGTTTTTACTTATACCTATAATCTTGTAAGCAATTGACAAACCAAATAAAATAAATAAATAAATAAATAAATAAATAAATAAATAAAATAAATAATTTAATTGGCATAATATTCTAATGGTTTTGATTCATGTCTAACCAAAAAACTAGGAAATTGTAGTAGATAATTAATAAATTATCTTAAGAGGATGTTGAGAGTGCACAAAATCTAGATAATATCAGCAGTTTTACCCATCCAGTCTCCATAAATTTTAAACAATTAAAAAGCTGAAATGTCGTCTCTCTCATGAATTTACAGTACTCGTACATGTGAGCACATGTGATTCTCACCCAAAATCTAAGGAGGTTTGTGTGTGCATGAGTTCATGAATAGACAAAAGCTCACAAACATTATTGCCAAAAGATTTCAGCATTTGCATCTAGTACTTTATTTCAACCCCTGGATTAGATAAAACATTATAAAGAACAGAGACGTGTTGTGTAACTGCACACAACTGCCCAAACTAATTCTAGTGCCATGGTTCCCAAATCTATTTGTTAAAGACTACTGAGCTTCTCTGCCTCATGCAGCTAATCTTAAAGAAGAGTACAGTTTATAGCCCTGCAGATGCATTTCTAGTTCATGCAAGTTGTTCATTTGAACTATTACAGGGAGAAAGCTAAGTGCAAAGCCAAAGAGCATAAACTTCCCCATATAACCTTTTTCCAAGCTAGTCTAAATCGTCTCCCAAATTTGGAATGGATTCATCATCAGTATTATTATCTAAGGCAGCACTGGAAAATTCTGGGAGTGAAGCCCACAAGTCTTAAAGTTGCCAACTTTAACTCTGAACTCTTAGGGAGCTTCATTCCAGAGGACAGGAATGACTACAATGAAGAGACACTGGTGCATGATGTATGGTAGAAGCATGGTGGAAGCTTTCAGGATCAACTATTCCTAATAAACCCCTATTTGGTGTATTAAAACAGGTGTAGAAACCACAGGACCTTACTCTCCCCTACAGCCATATTGGTAGGGCCCCTAATGAATTGAGAAGAAGAGAACCTGCTGCCTACTTCTTCATTCATTCAAGTGCCCCCCACCCATTTTCAAATTTTCTTCACAATGCATTCTCCATTTGTTTTGATTTTGGTTTTGCTCCAATATTTGAGGGGCTGCCAAAAAGAAGAGGGGGTTGACCTATTTTCCAAAGAAGGCAGGGCAAGAATCAAGGAGAAAAGCAATTTATAACTAAGGAGAAATTTCCTGACAGTGAGAAAAATTAACCAGTGAAATGGTTTTCTTCAGAGGTTGTGGTGCTTCAACGAAGGTGGCTTTTAAGAAGAGACTGGAGACCCATTTGTCTGGAATGGTATAGGGTCTCCTGCTTGAGCAGGGGTTGGACTAGATGTCTTCCAAGGTCCCTTCCAACTCTATTATTCTGTTCTGCTCTCCATTCCCAAGAGTGACCCAAATTAAAGCTTAACTATCATTGTTTCTAACTGGCAAGCCTTAGGAATAGGACTAAAATGGCTGGAGGTGAAGAAACTATGTCTTGTGATGTTTTCTCTAATGTATCAAGAATGCAAAATGAAGAGAGATGCATTAAAGTGGACCAACTCAGACCTAAATTAAAGAAGATTGAGTGAACTCAATCTGAACTGAACCCATAGAAATGTGCTAATCACTTTGAGCAGGAACTGGGCATTTGGGTCTGAGATATGTACTCCAAATAATTGAGATGTATTTGTTTTTACCTGTGCCGCAATGCAAATAAGTCCTCCTATTTTAAATGTTCTGGTGTTGTCCATTTTAATGTTGTTCTAAGATTAAAGGAGAGTTAGTCCAGCCTTAACATGGTGTTCAGAGACTTAAAAGCAGATAGAAACTAAATCATATTCAGGTTTACATAAGAACACTCCCATTTAATAAAGAATGAGAGTGCAAGTTTCTCATAATATAGAAATGCTATAATATACTGAAAGAGATTAATGAGAAATATATGCAAAGCAAATTCATACTAGAACAGAAGCAATTTAACCTTAGCTTGTTCTTTGACTCATGGACATTGAAGAGATTAAGATGGCCTAATTCTAATTTGTCATATTGCCATTCAGTGATTTTTACAAACACTATGAATGAAGACCCACATCTTTAAAATTTCCAACTCATACTTCAGGAACCTAACAAGTTTTGCCTCTATATTTCCTCTCTACTCAGATCAGTATGACCCTAGAACTTTTACCACAAAATCTGTTGAAAGGCTGATAAATGGTGCTAGGAATAAATTAATATCACTGCTGGTATGGTTAATTTCCTAAATATTCCAGACACAATACACATTCTCCAGCCACTAAAATATTGCCAATGTCCTTTTATAACACATGCAAGCTTTAGGAAGCTCTTGTGATGTTGCAATGCCACCATCTGGTTGGGGAATAAAAGCATATGGCTGAGAAAGGGAAAAAATGAGCATTATGCATTTAAGATGTGGAAGGAAAATGTTCATTGAAATATTCAGTGACATGCCAGCAACAAAGTCTTGCAAATATACAACATGTAGACAGCGATAATCTTATTCATTTAAAGACTTTAGGAAGTCAGAATATAGAAAAAACAGTTAAAAGGAGGTAAATATGCTTTGCTTGCTGTTACATTGCTATTCCAAGGAGCTGTGTCATTAATCTTAATCCTGCATGAAGATCTGTTCCCCAGTTTCCTGAAAATTCACATTCCCTGAAAAAGTCTTCTCTTTTTTACTTATTCCAATGGAAGAGTTTTCTATACTTTTTATTACTTTCTCAGTTGTCTAGTTTTTGATCTGAAAAAACAACACATGGGAGATATTCTTCATGAAGTCTTACTTTGGGATTTAATGGAATCAGATAACAGATAATCAGAGTTGGAAGGGACCTTGTAAGTCATCTAGTCCAACCCCCCACCCAAGCGGGAGACCCTACACCATTTCTGACAAATGGCAGTCCAATCTCTTCTTGAAAGTCTCAAGTGATGGCTCTCCCACAACTTCCAAGGGAAAGCTGTTCCATTGGTTGATTGTTCTCACTGTCAGAAAGTTTCTCCTTATTTCCAGGTGAAATCTCTCCTTGTTCAGTTTCCATCCATTATTCCTTGTCTGGCCTACAGGCACTTCAGAAAATACCTTGACCTCTTCCTCTCTGTGGCAGCCCCTCAGATATTAGAAGACCGCTATCATGTCAAAGCCAGACAGGTTTCTGGTAATGAAACTGGTGATCTCTAATGAAAGAGGAGACATTTGCTTGCAGAGCAAATGCTTGACTTTCTTTTTGAAGACATGGGCTTTGAATAATAAGGAAAAGATAGGGCCAGGAAACACGAAAGCCACTCCCATTGCAATAGTAATATCACTAGAGCAAGGTGTCAAAAGTTATATTGCCATCATGTGAGGTTTTGTAACATTTTTCCCATTTGTGGAGCTGGGGTGGGTGTGGCTTGCAACATGATGCATCCAGCCCATGGGCCGCCAGTTTGATATCCCTGCTCTAGAGCATGGCTTCTCAACTGTGGAAACCTCAAGTTTTGTGTGGACTTGAATCCCACAATTTCCCAGCCAGCTTGCTGGTTGGGGGATTCTGGGAGTTGAAGTGCACACATCTTCAAGTTGCTTAGGCTGAGAAACACTGCTCTAGAGCCGTTACCTGTTCCATTCCCCTAACAGCAACATGCTACTGTATTTAAGGAATGAAAATATATGTTGATTCTATTCATAGGAATCAACTATATGAATTAGAAGCGATTGGTTTTATTTCCCATCCCAAGTCTGGCATGGAACTGGAAAGATACTGAAGATACATTTGGGGATTTAATTTCCGAAGCATCTCATAGAGAATGCTCAGTCGACCCTTTTTTTTTTTTTTTCAAAAATAAAAGTGGGAATGGGACAAGAAAATTCTGGAAAACAAATTATTCCCATTTCCTCCTTTACAAATCCCAAGCCAAATTGACAATCTTCTTCCTGAATTTCAGGAGTGATAGAGGTGCTGGCAAGGAAAGAAGTTCAAGAAAACCTATGTTGTTCACCCCTAATTTAGTACTAGCATCTTTGGACTTGAAAGTGGACAAACCATCATACTACCTTTTCAGAACTAATGTCACTCTACCAGCAGAATTCTTATTCTTCAGCTCTATCAAGTTATCTTAACTATTTGCAAGATCAGTTCTTATATATTATAATACTCCATACTGAAGCATTAATAACTAACCAATCCATACAGATAATGAAAGTTTACAGCTGATAAACCAAATACAGAATGCAAAATAGCAGAGATGCAAGGGGCTTTGGAGGTCTTCTAATCCAACCTCCTGTTTAAGCAGGAGACCCAAACTATTCTGAACAAAAGGATGTCCGATATCTTCTTTAAAACTTTCAGTGATGCAGCACCTACCATTTCTGGAGGCAAAATGTTCCCCTGACTGTTTTCATTGACAAGAAATTTCTCCTTGTAAGTTGGATCTCTCTTTGACAAGCTTCAATCTGTTATTCTTGTCCAGCCATCAGGTGCTTTGAAGATTAGGTCGCTCTCCTGTGCTTTATGACAGCCCTTCAAATATTGGAAGACTCATTTCATATCATCCCTAGTTCTTCTCTTCGTTAGACTTGACATACCCAGCTCGCACAACAGTTCACTGTAAAATTTAGTCTCCAGTCCCTTAATCATATCTGTTGCTCATCTCTGTGCTCTTTCTACAATCTCAACATCTTTTTTGAATATTGGTGACCAAAACGGTGCACAATATTCCAAGTGTGGTTTTACTAGTGCAGCAGAAAGCAGTACTAGCACTTTGTGTGCTCTTGATTCTATTCCTCTGTTGGGCAACCTAGGACTGTGTTGGCTTTTTTGGCAGCTGCGGCACATTGCTGACTCCTAGAGCAGGAGTCGCCAAACTTTTGGACCTCAGGGACCACCAAACTCATAATTTTAAATCCCTCAGACCAGAGACCCTGGGAAAATCCCCCAAAAAGTCTGAGGAAAATTCCCCACCCTGTTTTCCTACCGATCGATCATTCTTTATTTGGGATTGCAGGATACATCTCCAGTTCTGTTCTCGGTGTGGGTGGGGGACAGGTAGAGAGAGACTTTTGGCTTCACGCAAGGAAAGCAGAAGTCTTTCTTTCTCTCCCCCAAACTCCACCAGAAATGAGTCTTTGTGAGACTTGTCGTGCCGGTGCAGCCTCTTGGAGCAGGATGCCTTGCAGGGTCCCAAAAACTCATTTCTGGTAGAGTTTGAGGGAGAGAAAGAAAAACTTTTGCTGCTTTCCATATGTGCATCCAAAAGCAGAAGAAGAAAGAAGCGGAAAGAAACAGCCTGGTGGCCAGGCCAGGCACGTGGGGCAAGTTCCCCCCTTCCGCCCTTTCCCCCTCCCCCCACTACCTCGTATTATTCACAATGCAAGTGACACAAGCCATGCAGCCTGGATTAATTGCTTTGGGGGTGCTTTGGGGGTGACATTTCTCTGCGGACCACCAAAATTTTATCACAGAGCACCAGTGGTCCCTGGCCCACTGGTTGGTGACCACTGTCCTAGAGTATTTAAATCATGGTCCACTGGGACATCTGTATCCCTCTCACAATTACTGCTGTTGAACCAGGTACCACTTCTTATATATTTGTTCATTTGGGTTGTTGTTTTTTTTGCCAACATATAAAAACTAGTTCTCACACAGAAAGACAGTGGTGTCCATCATGTGTCTGTGTGCCCATACAAAAAGAGCAGAGCTTCAATTTGTTGCCATGATCATAATTTTTTTTTTTAATTCCCCCAATGGACACTTCTGTAAAAACGTAGTTTGACATTTTCTTCTGTTTCTTTTGTTCAAAGACTTCTGCAGCCTGCAGTTTATGGACATGTAGGTTTCTGAAATTCTTGTTTTCAATCCTTAATATTCCCTATAATGAATGCAATTAATCAGAGTTGTTCTACATATTTTCAGCCTCCATAACAAGATGGGAAAAGCTAACACTAAAGTTGAAAAAGCACTGAAGTAAAAGGCACTCTAGAATATACACAGAACCAGTTACAAAGAAATCAATGTTTGTTATTGATACATGGACCAGGTTAAAAAAACCTAATTGTTCACTTTCAGGTATGAAAATAAATATGAATTATTCATGGTTTAGTGTGTTGCTATAACCCAAGGGTCTTCAAACTTGGCAAGTTTAAAACTTGTGGACCTCAACTCCCAGAATTCCTGAGCTAACAGGACTAGAGGAAGAATTCTGGGAGTTGAAGTCCACAAATCTTAAAGCTGTCAAGTTTGAAGACCCCTGTTATATCCAAATGCAAATGCCAATTTGTCCAAACCTAGCCTTGTTAACAAACCAGGTTGTGAATCTAGTTTGATAATTAGCTTATATATAGGGCTGTGCAACATTTTGGATTCAGTCTCCAAAACGTGTTTTGAAACACTTGCGAGTGAAAACACAGCACCAGATTGTAAAACCTAAAACATCTGTGTCTCTTCCTAATTATTGTGTATATCCAGGGCAGTTATGTGATCTCAGGGAAAGACACATCCAATTTTAGCTGTTATATTCATGCTCCTGTCAGTCCAAAAGACATTTTGAACTTTGAATCATTGCACACTATTAAAATGTAATATTGACTCATTCCTTATTGAGTCTGGATGCATGCTACAACTTGTTTGATCCCTCGTTTGTTCATCAATATTACATACTGCTTTTCTTCAGTAAAACACACAAAGCAATATTTAAAAGTTAAGAACATAATTTAAGCAGAAGAACCCTTTATTCGCATCCAAGGTTTCTCTCTGAACCATTAATGTGATACTATAAAGCAGGGCTGTCAAACTCACGGGATGTGGGGCGCAGTGGTGGGATTCAAAATTTTTTACTACCAGTTCTGTGGGCATGGCAGGGGAAGGATACTGTAAATTCTCCATTCCCTCCACACCCCACGTACCTGCTTTCCAGCTCTGTTCTCCTGTGCAGTCAATCAGCTGGGACTCAGAAGGCATAGAATAGATAGGGGTGGAGACAGTAAGAGGTGGTATTTGCCAGTTCTCCGAACTACTCAAAATTTCCACTACTGGTTCTCCAAAACTGGTCAGAACCTACTGAATACCACCTCTGGTGGGCCAGATGTGTTACGTGCTGGCCACGCCCATGCCTGATTTAGCAAAGGGGGGGAAAAGTCCCAATGATGACATGAGTTTGACACCCCTGCTATAAAGAAATAAACAACTTTTGATAGATTGGGCTAGCTTTGAATGAACGTTTGTATATATGAAAATGGATGTGTATATACAAGCATATGCATATACACACATACCAGTGGTGGGATTCAATTTTTTTTACTATGGGTTCTATGGGCATGGCTTGGTAAGTGTTGCATGGCTTGGTGGGTGGCTTGATGGGCATGGCAGGGGAAGGAACCTATAAAATCTCCATTCCCAGCCCACTCCAGGGGGAAGGTTACTGCAAGATTCCATTCCCTCCCCACCCCACTAACCTGCTTTCCAGCTCCGTTCTCCTGTACAGGGCAACCAAAGAAGACCCAGCTTGATCAGCTGAGACTCAGGAGGCAGAGAATAGATGGGGGTGGGGGCCAGTCAGAGGTGGTATTTGCCAGTTCTTCGAACTACTCAAAATTTCCACTACCGGTTCTCCAGAACTGGTCAGAACCTGCTGAATACCACCCTCTGACACATATACAGATTGATTCTTGGCAGATAATAATCACAATGACTTTACCTCAATCCTATGGGCTACATTTTGAGTGTCCTTGGGGAATGTTCTTTACATGTATTGAACTTAGTGTAAAGATTACAGTTTTTAATTGTTCTATCTTTCTTTACAGATGCAGCAGAAATTTCCACATTCCACATTCTTGTAGCTGGCTAATGAATTTTAGAGGCACAATAGCTGGAGGTGTAAATTTACTAACTACCTCAGCTAAGCAGCAAAACACATGAAATAAAAGCCCACAATAAGAGTTCTATCTCAGTTACCTCCACCTAGTGATCATGTGGATTTTTGTAGCTCAGATAAGGTAACCTTATTTAAAGTTTTGTCACTAACTTTTCCATTATATATGTTTTGTTGTCTCTCACTCTATAACTACTACAAAGGATATGGCTTTGTAGCATTTGTACTTCCTCAAAATAACCCTGTGGGAGCCCTGGGAACTATTAGATGAAGAGATCTCTAGTAAAATGCTACAGAATCATCATGGATAGAGAACAATAATCATTGATAATCATTATAGATCAACAAAATAAATAATAATTGGGACATTGATGTAATCTTGGCAGATACACTTGCTTTGAAGATGTAAAAAAAAGCCACACTGGCCAAAACATTTCCACCTACACCCTGTGCAAGAGATAAAACTTTCCTTCTTGCTTTCTAATCACCCTATTTGCAGGAGAAGCCGTCTGACCTATACTATCTTATGAAATGATTGAGTGAAAATTTAATGCCGGATGGGGCAGCTTATAAATGAGGGGAAGAGGAGAGGATGCAAAACTACAAATATTTTATTTCTGTACTAGAATTCTGAAACGGCTTATCTGGGACTGAATGTCATCGCTTTGAAATGAAAAGCTTGGCTAAATTAGTTAACAGCACTGCTGCCTCGAAACAATGAAGGGAGCAGATGTGTTGTCACATGACCTGGGGACCTTTTCCACTTAAAGGTCAGAATCTGTGCCTCTGCACAAAAGGGAGTCATTTGAGAATTCGGTTTTACATATATTTGTCATGTTGCTCAATAAGAAAGGTATGACAACCTCTATCTAGTCCATGTCCACCAGGGTCAGTCCAAACATGGCAGAATCGTTAATGGTTCCACTTTACGATTCATACCAATGTCTGAATGTGCTGGAGCAAGCCGTTTCAGTATTAAGCTTTTGGTGTTTATTTTTTCACTAATCGCTTCTTTTGACCTCATGGTTAACCAGCCACTTTTGATCAGAAAATTATCCTTTGGAATTGGATCTTTGTTGCAGGGCATCAGCTGTCTTATAATTATAGAGGTGTCCCATCAATCAATAGTTTGGGTAATATTGCATCATCAACCTTCTGACAGGGCTGAGAATACAGTAACTAAAAAATGCAGTTGTATATACCGTATAGATATTTTGTAGGATATGGTTTTATTTTTACCAGAAAAGAAAAGTATAAAGAGCATATAGTAATTTTTCAAGTAATCAAGTGGGTATGGATATCTTTGAATCAGTATTGATTGCCTAGATTAGTCCCTGAATTTTTAAAAAGTATTTGGTACTGTTTTCCTTTAGGCTGAGAGAGAGGGTAACACTGTGCAATCCTATATATATATATATATCTATTCTGAAATACTTCCCACTAAATTCAAGAGAACTTACTTCTGACGGAATAAGTCTCCTCAAACTCAGTGGGCCCTTTCTCCTGAGCTTTATGCACTTAAGATTCTGTTCATCCACCCTGTTTTCCAAATCATATAGAGTTCCCACCCTGCTTTTAGCAGAGGGTTGGACTAGAAGACCTCCAAGGTCCCTTGCAACTCTGGTTTTCTATGTTCATTCTTCCGGCTTGGGGGAGAATCAAGCCTGGGTCCTATATGGAGGATGGTGAAAGGAATAGAAAAAGAGAGAAGAAAATACAGACATTTCGCAGTCTGAAAAGCTTCCCTCAGGGCTCTCTGGCTTCTTTCCAAATCTTAGAATTGAATTGTATCGTATCACTGCCAATGATCTACTGATAGTTTTATGGCCATTAGTTACATTCTAATAAGTAACACAGGATTAGAGATGCAGGCAAAACTGGGGTGGGGGTGGGGAATAAAGCTCATTAAAGTCTAAGTCAAAAGACTGTCAACCTTTTTACAAGTCCAAGAAATCTCCCTCCCTCCCTTCCTCTCTCTTTCTCTCTCTCTCTCTCTCTCCCCCCCCTCTCTCTCTCTCGTAAAACTGAAGCTACAGAATTGGCGGCTTCTCATATTTTCCTCATATATACACCCCAGTCACTGTAAGCTCTACCTACTGCGCCTGAGAAGAATCTAGAAGCTCTAGTCATCACTATGTGCAGCTTCTCAATCTTGGCAAGTCTAGCTAGAGTTCCTTATAATAATCTCAACATTACATTACCAAAGCAAGAATTCCCGTGGAGTAGCTACTATTCCTGAATAGCGATGTAACAAATGACAGGTCAACAAAAACCGAGGAAAATATTTTGGGGTTATAACAATGATTTCCAATTCCAACAACAAAAGATGAATTAAGGAAGTATATGGTTGCTCCTTCAAGGACAGTTCAAATCCATTCTTGAGATTTGGCGATAGAGTTAGGTAGGAGAGAGAATTCATGTCATGACATCATTCCACAAACATTACAACTTATACAACTACACGACACATCAGGATTCAACTGCATAATTGCAGTATTTGTGGAAAGCCATTATGATACATGATATCATTTTGAAATCATTGTGGCTTGTACAGATACCTATTAATCCAAATTATTTTTTTTACCTACTTCTATGTACCACTCACTTTAAAGAGCCTCTGCCTTATCAGGATTCAGCCTTCATTTAGCAATCCTCATTCAGCCCATTACACCACTTATACTATCTAGACAAATCAAACCTGACTACATTAAATAACTATACCAAGAAAGGGAAGTCTGAGACCCATCAGCAATATATCTAAATGACTTCACCGAGAAATTTCATATAAATATTAATACAGAGAAAGCCACTGTGAAGAATATACTATTATTATATATCTTGTACAAAAATTATAAAAAGACTGCTTTAAACAGTTATTATCCAGCTACAGACAGCTGTAGAAACTTCAATTGTTCTGCCTATCATGGGTGGAAGAAAAGAGTTCAGTTTCAGTTCATTTTATTGTTAATTAATTAGTCAAATAAGTAAAAAAAATGGATAAATCAATTTGGTTTCAGTCACAATTCAGAGTTTCAGAAAACAGTCCATTTAGCTCTATATTGATTTGGCATCTTTTCAAAGCAACCCAAAGCCTGAGCTTGAATCACCATTTCAAAATCTAGAAATACACATTTTCCACTGGGTCTTATCTAACAAAATGAAATTTAAAATTCTACGTTTAGAAAAGAAAAACTAAATGTACAAATATAGAATGAGCAGTACCTCACTCAATAGTTATAACTGTGAGAGGGATCTTGGAGTCCTAGTGAACAACCACTTAAATATGGTTGTTCAGCAGTATGCTGAAGCTGCCAAAAAAAAAAAGCCAACATTGTGCTACACTGCATTAATCAAGATCACATGAAGTGTTGATACCACTTTATAATTTCTTAGGAAGACCACATTTGGAATAGTGTCCAGTTTTGGCCACACATTATAAAAAAAGATTCAAGAAAGAGTGCAGAGAAGAGCAACTAAGACAATTAGGAGACTGGAAGCTAAAACATCCAATATCTCAGGGGCTGCCACAAAGAAGAGGGAGTCAAGCTATTCTCCAAAGCACCTGAGGGCAGGACAAGAAGCAATGGGTGGAAACTAATCAAGGAGAGAAACAACCTAGAACTAGGGAGAAATTTCCTGACAGTGAGAACAATTAATCAAAGGAATGACTTGCCTCCAGAAGTTGTGGGTGTGCTAACACTGGAGACTTTTAAGAAGAGATTGGACAACCATTTGTCTAATATGGTATAGACAAGAAGACCTCGAGGTGCCTTCCAGCTCTGTTATTCTGTTAGAGCGCTGGCTTTTCCTGAATGTTCAGAGCTATATATGGGAATAATATAAATCAAACGGTGTGAAACAAAGCATATTCATTTGTCAAATGTGCATACAAGGAATATTTATTGGAAAAAAACATAACAGTAATAGGTTGAAATGTGGTTGTAGAAAATTAAGGAGACTAAGAAAAAGAAAAGTAAGCTGTCTTCCTGGGTTTATCTGGATTTAATAATGTGTGGGTTTTGTGGGATTTAATTGTGTTCTGCATTTTTAAAACCCCACTATTTTGGAAAAGTAGTGTTAAATAAATGATAAGCAAATTAATCAGAATACTAATCAGAAAATGCATTCTAAGCTCCATTGTACTGCAGCACTTCCTTTAGTCAACTTATGACTTCTACATTGTTGGCCTCACTTCCCCAATCCTTCCATTTCACTTTTTTGCTATCATTTTCCAGTTTTGTCTTTTCCTCTTTAATACAATACATAGATTCTTACAGTGCATAGAATCTCAGTATTTGGTTCAATATTATTAAATATCTAAACATAGAAACCACTGTCCACAAACATTATAAAAAGATCCATCATGCTAATTAGGATGATGTTCAGAGGTCATAACATTTAACCCCCAAAAAGAATACCACTAAAGAAATACTAACTGTGTGTTCTCTAACATTATTTTGAATAAATTAGCTGATGTTGCCCAAATTAGATTTGATATAAAAGAGCATCAAACTCTACATAAATATAAATGGGAATGTTTATAATTATTTTATTTATCTATTAATTTAAATTTTGACAAATCCATGCTTTCCAGTGCAAGGTTGCAATTAAGACTAAGTCAACATACTATATATTTTGTTAGTGGTGATAATTTCCCTTTAATCCATGGGATAGTTCTCAGTTAATCCAACTGTGTCTTTATTTTTGTGCAGGTTTTATTTTATTTCTTTTGTTCTATGTGCACTATAAAGAGTCATTTTTTTTTATTTTTGCAGCATAAAAATATGTTTAATAAATAAATAAACTCATACAAAATATGGTTAGATGCTTAATCAGTTTAGCTGTACATATTAGTATGATGTAGGAGACTGTGAGGAAATTCATGCCTATCACAAACCAACAGACAAAATCAGTTCATTACTCTATCCTGACAGATTAATTTCATTCCATTTCTAACTTGTCAGTTCAAAACATGGAACAAATAATCAAAAAGCCTTTAAATCAAATATACAAAATCAAAACTAATTGAATATATTTTGTGTGAGCTGATAATTTGATCCATTTTTCAAAGCCCTGATAAGAATGCTTGTTAAAGTGTAAAAATATAGGCCTATTGAGGTTTATAGGGAAAGAAAGATATTGTGATAGGAAATTGACTTTGGGGTGATTGATTTTTGACAAAATGTGGGAAACCCATATGCCACATACATAAGAATACAAAATAAAGCTTGCATGTTATTTATGTTTTAAATTTTGCTTGAAATAGATAATGTTACTCAGTAAATAGAAATTAAGAATGATGCTTTATTAGAAGAGAGAAACCTTTTCATTAGGATATATAGTTGTAAAATGCTGTGAGTTTGATCCTAGGTAACAGCAGATATTTCTCTCTTTGGGCACAATGAGTAACTATGAGTAACTATCTGCTGTGAACTCTGCATTGGCTACAGGAAGGGCATCCAGCCAGTAAACACTCAGCTCCATTCAGTTGCCATATAATATAATATAATATAATATAATATAATATAATATAATATAAT
>NW_020769374.1:3655389-3675773 GCF_900518735.1 Pseudonaja textilis | reverse complement strand
ATATAATATAATATAATATAATATAATATAATATAATATAATATAATATAGTATAGTATAGTATAGTATAGTATAGTATAGTATAGTATAGTATAGTATAGTATAGTATAGCATAGCACAGCACAGCACAGCACAGCACAACATATAATATTGTATTGTATTGTATTGTATTGTATTGTATTGTATTGTATTGTATTGTATTATATTATATTTATTCCCCCCATCCCCGCCATGATTCTCATCCTATTAGGAATAAAATGCAATTTTTCTCACGAATCTCCCTTTTGCAGTAATTGAATATTTCTATGCAATGCAAATCAATAGAGAAATGGTGCAAAGGACTTAAAACAGCTATCCTCAAGATAATGTTCTGATTCCCACACCTTTGATTTGGGGCTTTTGCTTTTGTGACTGAATTTTTCTAATTTTTTCCCCTTATTGGAGGGTAGGAATCTGAAATATACATTAAACCCATTCTAGCACTTAAGTCAAAACACTACAATCTGAACAACTGGTAGTACCAGACTCCTATAGGTACTCTGAAATTATGCTCAGTGCAGAAATATGTTTCCGATATTGAAAATTTGCATATAAATCCTCTCATCCATTTCCGCCCCGCCCTACTGCTTTTCCTTGACTTCAGAAATAGTTTGCTATTGCGATGTGACACCAATGGAACTTGTATCTTTCATTGATCTATTTCAAAACGTTAAAAAAAATCACAAGTAGATTCCAATTTACGTGTACTGTTTATTCCTGAACTAAAGCAAATATTCGGACATCTAAAATATTCAGTATTATAAACATGGAGGGATTGTGAGAAGAAAATAGAAAACAAAGAATTTAATTAATGTAAGAAGAGAAAATGTAATCCAAATGTAAGAGACGCAGAAGGAAAGCATTTCAAAAAAGCTCTGCCTTAGTTAATTCACTATAACTCTGGGTGGAATTTATTGTTAGTTTTCTACATTCTGGTTTTATTTCCTGCCTGGCAATAAACATTTCTTCCTAAAATCTCTATTGTTACTGCTATCTTGGTATATCAACTACACTCAGTTGAACACAGGAATATTAGCCCTTACAAGATCTTTAATCCATAATTTATTTTAGTCAATATAGTTTTTACTGGATTTGCCCCCAAACACCAATGATTTGTCCAACTGGGTTGAAATTCTAAATAATATTAACTACAGGAAATCTGCCTTGAATCAAATTCAATTCCCAATGATTACATATCCATATCATTATTCTGGCAACAGTACAGCTATATTTGCAACTGCTTTTTTCACACAGCAGTAATAACGATAATCACAACAATTTAATGTCAAATAACAAGACAATTAAAATGAACTTTTTTGCCGATCATTAAAACACTCTTACCCAAAAACCTCCAAAGCTGAAACATTTAAAAAGTATTCTTTGTGAAAGCATTCTGATATATCATCAATCAGTGTTCAGTAAGACTAATAAATGGTTGACAAATAGAGATCATTTAAGATTAGCACTGCAAGTCAAGAATACAAATATCTTCCCAAACCTGTAGGGGTTAAATTTATATTTCCATTATTCTTGTACACTAGAATAGTGGCTAGTTCTCCTAAAAACATTGAGTAGACAGTCCAATTTGTCACAGCTGCTGTAAACAGGGCAGGATGAAAATTTCCATAAACTGGTCATTTGATCAGGCTCTTCATAAAGGATGAATATGTCCATCATACAATTGTGGCATAATTATACAAACTCCTAGGACAGGTCTATGTTATACTATTGACTACTGTAAGCAAAACACCAGTAGCAAGCAAGCAATGTTCCCTTTAGCAGACACTCTCAAATTGATTCTGAACAAGTTACAATAATAATGCAGTGATATAAATCATGCTGCAGCACTCTGAAGGCATGGTTCCTATCCTGCATTTTGGAAGATAAATTAAGCTTTATCTAAGTCTTACGGTTGGAAGTTACTCTTGATAAAATGGAAATGTACATTATGACTCAGTGGAAATGCACTGCAGGAAAAGTTTTGGGTGTGCATCTTCCATACCTCTTTCTCAAAAGGTATCACAAATAGCTCAGTTTTGCTACTTGGCCTGCTCTTCTCAAGGTGATAATGACCATCAAAACAACTTTTGTGTGGTGTTGTGACTTTTTTCTTGTCCACAATAATGATGTCAGGTTTGTTGTGGGCCAAATTCCAGATTATTGTTGTTGTTGTTTAGAATTGCCTGGAACTTAAGATGAAACCTACTCAGACAAACATTTTGAACTTTTTGTGACCATTTCATTTCATTAAAAAATAATATCTTATGGTTAAAAATATACATTTTCACAGGATTAAAGATATGGTTATTATCATAAAATTTGAGTCTGGAAAGAAAATTATAATGTTAATGACTTGAGGTTGTTTCAATCCTTACTCCTTTAATGTATCCTGTGTTAAGTCTCACTTCTTAAAGTCATATATTTTATGAACACTTTATTCATCTGCCAACACAAAGCAGATTTAAATTATAAAATAATGATGCTGGAAAATCTGCTTGGCAATCAATTTATTCTCAGTGCATTCCTTATTAGAGTATGAAATCACATACTGAATAATGAAAGCTTCTGAAGTTTCTTGAATATCTGTGTTGTTCTATTCTCAACTACATCTGATAATTAGTACCAACACCTCCACCTACTATGTTAACCCTGATAGCTAATATAAGAAAATGCTATTTAATTAAACCAAAGTGGTTTTTTCCAATTATTTCAGAATAACATGTCAAGCTGTGCAATACTCCCAGATTTAACAGTTGGGATTTTAATTAAAGAACATTATTGAATTAATTGTGAAATTATAGACTGTATTTTATTAAAGAAATATTGAATCTATGTCATTACAACTACAACTATCATAAGCCCAAACTACTGGTCAGAACATCTGGGAACACAAAGTTCCCCATATTATTTTCACAAACAAGAAAAATAAAAAAAAACAAAGACATCAAATCAGATTTGGGGAATCTTGCAATATTGTTAAATCAGGCTATCTCATTTTGACCTATAACCCTAATAATTCTAAATTACTGGCCATCCTGGCTAGGGTGATAGGAGTTGAAGTTGAAATATCTGAAGAGGTTTAAGTTGGAGAAGGAGAATTAAATTATTTGCCCACATAATTCAGCAATGTATTTCCAAGAATAGTTCATTTCATATTCTTGTAATGCTCATAATCAAACCCAAAATATTCTTGATGACTCATCTAAAATGCAGGTGTAATACAAATTTCACCTAGTGTTGTCTGATCACAAGAATATAGGAAGGCTTTTAAACGGAACATCTGAGTCTTAAAGGAACTGCAGCTAAAATCTGAAATGCCGATCTTTAGGGACATTTTCTTTATGAATAAAGTACAGTATATCCCATAAGTCATTTATGTAAGTTTATAGCTATATCTGTCTAACTATGAAAGCTGCAAAAAGAAGATCCATTTTGACATGAATGGGAACTTAATAATGCTGAAATAGTAGTTAAAGTAGTTTCAGCTAGTGCAGGGGTGTCAAACTCACATCGTCACAGCGATGTACCCTGACATATCCAGATTTTTTTCCCCTTCACTAAACTGGGCATGAGTATGGCCAGAACGTGACGCATCTGGCCCATGGGCCAGGAATTTGACAGCTCCGGGCTAGAATGTTGAAAAAAACACCATGAGCAGTTCTTCCAGTTGTTCTTTTTTGTTGTTGTTGACTCCTCCATTTAGAATAAATTACTTCCTAATTATAGGCAGTGAAATTGAGGCAGAGAAGGAAGCTGTTGCTAGGAGTTTTATTAAGGACAGTATTTTAAAAAAAGGGCCAGACTTGTTTGAATTTTCACAGGCTTCAGGCTTCAATAACTTCTCAGCCACAGATGTGACTTCCTAGTGTTAGGCATGTTAGTACCTCACAGATTAAATGGTATCTGTGGCATTGTGTTCAGGCTAAATGAGAACGAGAAAAGATTAACTGGACTTTCAAAACAGTTTATATGATGAAAGGAAAGTGCTTCATAAATATGGAATAACCATAATATTTGAGGTCCATCCAATATTTTCAGTATTCTCCATATTTGCCTTCCTCTGTATTCATCTACTCATCCAGCCACATAAGATAACGCCAATAGACCATCTCTACAGGACTGTCATCAGAGAATGGTCTCAGCAGCTTAGTTGCTCCTCACACTCTTTAGAATGACCTCCTCCAAAAGGTTCAGGTTGTTCATACTTCATAGGCTTTCAGGAAAACTCTGAAGACCTACTTGCTTCAACTTGCACAGGAGCAAGTTGTTATTTGAAGTGAAGTGAATGAGTGGCATTTGCATTTGTTAGGTATTTATTTATTAAAATATATCTACATAATTACATAATGAGGTAAAGGGAAAGGCTCCCCTCGCACATACGTTGTTGTTGTTTCTGGCTCATCTCCATTACAAAGCTGAAGAGCCAGCACTGTTTGAAGACATCTCTGTGGTCATGTGACTGGATGAAGGCACATGGAATGCTGTTCCCTTCCCACCAAAGTGGTCCCTATTTTTCTACTTGCATTTTTACATGTTTTCGAACTGCTAGGTTGGCAGAAGCTGGGACAAGTAACGGGAGTTCACTCTGTTATGCAGTGCTAGGGATTCGAACTGCCGAACTGCTGACCTTTCTGATCGACAAACTCAGTGTCTTAGCTACTGAGCTACTGTGTCCCTCAATTACATAATTATATGCAACTATATGTGTTTTCTGGGGTTATTTTTTTAATAAAGGCATTGTCACCTGGAGCTTTCAAGTATATAAATAAAATCAATCAATCAATCAATCAATGAGGAGCAAAGATTCCAAGTTCTTGAAATAATATGGTAGTGGTTTCCATTTATCATTTGCCATCATGTTTCTTGTGATTTCCCAATCTCACCTAGAATTCTGGTATCTTCCAGGTCTGCCTGTGTTTATCTTTTTTGTATTCAAGCTCAAAGAGAGACATCTTCACTGCAATCAAGGTTCTTCTTTGCCTTGGCATATGCTAAATGTTTTTCTAACTTCTAAATATGTGAGGAATGGCAACTCTGGAGTGGCTTATAGCAAGCATGTTATAAGTAAGCAATAAATAAATAAATCTACACCTTTAATAGTTTCCACAAAAATCATTTCTCATATTCTATAAATGTATGGACGGGGAAAGTATTTTTAGAAACTGAAGATTCCTCAGCTAAATGCAGGTCTTGAGGCTATTTTTGTAAACTCTTGAAATCTACATTTGTCAAAGTGCAAAAAGAGAGTGAAGACAAAGTGAGGAAAAATTCAAACTGTGAATGGTAAAGGATTCACACTCATGTATTATATCCTTCATTATTTGAGTGTGATGAGAAAAGAAGTCCTCATCTGCATAGGGAACTCACTCATTCTTTTTGCAGTGTATATTCTTGTGAGAAATGGAAAAACTAATAAGTAAATTAATGCTTTCTTGGGTTAATGTTGAATTCCTTTATGGCTCCATGTAGTTCCTATTTCACTCTTAGTACTAAACAAATATAAAGAAAAAGCAGTAGCCCATTGAGATAGTTATTTGTTCATGATTGATCATATTTTCTACATCGATCTATTTTAATTGAGAAATCTATTGGGTTATTGGGTTGCACGGAACATAGTTTGGCTTTTTAACAAAGTATTGGTCTCTGAAATTAAATTTTGCAAACCATTCTCCTTGGTTTTTTTTTTTATCATGAAACTTGCAAATCTCTTACTCTTGATGTCGTTAATCAAGTTAGCCAATGCATTTTTTAAAAAATTTATGTTTATTTTATTCAAAAAAAGTTAAAATGCAAAGCACCATTTTTTTAAAGAAACAAAGAAAAAACACAAAACAAGCAAAACAAAAATATATACTGGGAGGGAGGCAAAATACACATATTGTCCCCCCAGTTGAATACCGATTAATATATTACAACAATATTAATTTCTACCCCTTGAGAGACAAGCCGAAGACTTTTAAACTACTAAATTACTAACTCTATTTGCAAATTATTAACCTGTTATCTGTATACTATAATAACAACCAGGGGGGAACAATAATTAATAATTAATTAATCAATAATAAAAAGGACAAGATTAAAATTTCAAAACCCTCTGTTAAACCGTTATTGTAATCAACTTGTAGAAAATTTATCGTGGCATTTTAACTATCCCAGATTGTGCCAAGAATTAACACAGAATCATCCTGGATCAAATATCCATGTCTTTTCTTAATACCATCTCTTAGCAATTGTTGTCTGATTAAATATAATATGTCCAATCTCCAAAGCCAGTCTATTTCCCTAAAAGTCTAGATGAAATTATTTCTTTTCCCAGTTAAATGTGATAAATCCATTCCCCAACCTTCTCCAATCCACTTAAAGAAGATAAATTTATCACTTATCCAATCAGCCAGTTTTCTGTGGTTGTATAAGAATGCAAGCTTGAACTTCATCAGGGAGGTTTCTGGAGTTGTCTCAGTTAGTTGTAAATCTTTAAGGCAGGGGAAGGTTTCAAAAATTTTAGCAAAGGGTTCTCTGCCTGGTTGCTGGGTGAGTATGGCCTTGGTGGGCGTGGCCTAGTCGGCCTCCTGCACCACAGTAGGGGGGTGTTTTGCCCTCCCCAGGCTGCAGAAGCTTTCCTCGAGCCTCCAGAGGGTGAAAATGGCCTCCCCAGGCTCCAGAGGCTGTCTGGAAGCCAGAAACAGGCCCATTTCCAGCCTTCCCAAACTTCCAGTAGACCAATTTTTCACCCTCCCCAAGCTTCCACGTGCGCCCTGCCCTTACCTGCATCCAAAACAGGCTGCGTGGGGAGTCTTGGGAGGGGCGGGCCAGGAGTGGGATTTGGAGGTTCTCCTAACTGGCACAATCTGGGATAGTTAAAATGGCAATTCAAAAGAATACAGCTACTTTGAAAAACTAGACCCTTTCTGAGAATTGATATTATTACTAATGAGAAAACCAAAAGAAGTTGGTGCGTTAGCAAGCTTTAAGATCAATAGACAGAAGACAACGTTAACAAAAAACCATGAAAATAGAAGATCAAACAGATTCCCAGACTATTGAGTGGTATGCACTGGAAGTGCCCTTAGCTACAACTTGTCCAGGAAGTTATAGCTCCATTAGATCTGAAGAGCATCAGGTTGGTGAAGATTGATATAAATGAAATGTTGATGTGGTATTATTTTATCAATCTTTAGCTGAACAGATACAATTAAAGAAGTGTGCCCTTGTTTATAACAAGAGATCAGCTTATTGGGAAATATGCTCCAATTAATACACTGAATTTATTTCTGAGCATCCATGTAGGGAATCACACTATTTGGAAAAATAATGTGTTCTTTTTTTCCATACAAAATTAAGTAATACCAAATGAACCGCAAGAAATGTGTATTTGAAAATGTGAAGATTAAAAAAAAAGTAAGTTTCAGGTGGCATGTAGCATGTACCTCAGATAAAAATTTAGAGCACATACAATCCATAACAGCTGACATAAAATACACAGACATGCATACGTGATGGGCAATTTCCCACAAGCTGTTTATCTTTGCCATTGTTTTTCTCTGGTCTTAACCTGCCATATCAAGGAGAATCCATGGGCAACAATATTGTATAGAGCTTGCTTTTATTCTACCACACCCATTTCCTCTCACCCTATTCATTTTGGTGATAAAATTTGAAAGCCAATAAAGTCAGACATATTACAGCTGCATTGATGAATAGCCCTGTCTGGATTTTCTGTCTGGATACCAAAGCAGACAGTGTCTGGAGGAGGAGGAGAAAGAGGACAGAAAATTGTGGGGCGGGGGGGGAGAGTGAAAGATAGAGTAAGAGAAAGAGAAAAAGAAAGAAAGAAAGAAGGACGGAAGGAAGGAAGGAAGGAAGGAAGGAAGGAAGGAAGGAAGGAAGGAAGGAAGGAAGGAAAGAAAGAAAGAAAGAAAGAAAGAAAGAAAGAAAGAAAGAAAGAAAGAAAGAAAGAAAGAAAGAAAAGCATTGAGTAAATTGATTATATCTCTCATTGTTAATACTGATTTGTATAAAGAAATGCTAAAAATATTTAGGATTTCTCTCTTTACATTGCAATCACCTGTCTCAACCTGTTTAAGATTTAAATACTCTTGCTCCTATTATTGATAGGAATTATCATAATGACCAAGACAAGGTTCTATATAAAATATAGTAGATATAATATCAGAATATTGAACAAAAACATTGTGCTGTTTAAATTAGAAGACTATGTTAACTCAGATGCTATGTGTTTTGTTAACCAAGGAAGCCTAAAAATTAATATGCCTTGTATTTTTAGAACAAGCTTTCACTTTACTTAAATGGTTTTTACACTGGAATGGAAAAAAAACAGAAAGACAAATCTATATAGGCATACAGATGTAAAGAAAAGCAGGACGGTAAACTTCATTAGTTACATTGACTTTAATCAATATTTTAATCCTCCATTTTTTATATGTCCATCTATATGTTTTAATCGTTCCCAGCTTGGGGAAAAAGTGCTGTTAATACAACATCTATTGTATCTAGAAGGCACAAGGTAGTGAAGGTTAGGAAAATATGTTTTCTGTGTTTGGCTGAGAGCCAATTGAAAGAAGATTTATGCAGTGACCAAAATGAAAATAGGAGTGGAAGAATAAAGCAATGAAGTTAACACCTAGGATTATTATTAAAGAACAAATATTTTGTAAACACACATACACACAGCCTATTTTGCTTTGAGTAACTATGATGGACAAATATTCTACTACAACAGATCATTTATTTTGAACACCCAAGACCCCATTCAAGACTTCTTCTTCATTCTGTTTAGCAACTTTTAATTCCATGAAATGATTAACAATCTTAATAGGAATTAGTTTAATTTGACATGTTCTGGGGTGAAACAAAGACGAGATGACATTTCTGTGTTTGATAACATTGCATCTAAAACACACTGAAGAAAATGACCTGCAGCAGTTTTGTACTAAAGGAATTGCTTGCAAAATAATATGCATGCATTAGGAAAAACAGCATGCAACACAGAAATGCTGATATGCACATTTTATCCATTGATTTTCCTAATATATTATCTTTGCCCCCAGTACAAATATTTAGCAAGAGAATAAAAAAATATGGTGCAATAAATGTGCTTCAGACCTTTATAAAGAAGGATTTGTCCATCCTTCGGTCTATTGAACGACCTTCTTGTCCTGTGAACTTTTCAGAAAGTCTTGCTAAGATGGTCTAAGTTCTGATAGAATGGTCTACATTTGGGTATCTAGGTTCCAAGCATAATTTGAAAAGAAAACTCACTCACTGCATTTAAGGACATGACAGAATGAGTTCTGCAACATTGATATTGCAAATTGTGTTGGAATTAAGACTCAAGAATCTCAGCTCTGGTGTATAAGTCATATAAAAATGTGCTCACAACTAATAAATATAAAAACACACAACTTTGTCTATGCCTGGTTCATGCTGTTTATCTATAGCAGCAGCAGAACAGTCTTTTTGAGAAGGGAGTGGGTTTACTTTTTCGTTTTATCAAGGTCCCAAGAGTTTCTGACATAATGATATGCTGGGATTTTCTGCCTTTTTCTTTTCTATAAGTGCATTCAGTCTATTGGATGTAACACACTTTCATAGAAATGAATAAAAAATATATAGTGGAAAAAGTGGTAAAATCTGTGAGTTCCATTTCTGGTAGAAGGTTTGAACCTTCATAGAAAAACATCTGGCTACACAATAAGTATGATTCTGGTCACATGGGGTCTTTTAAATGTAATAAAAAGTCATGGCAATTGCTTTTTGTAATCTATTTCCAGCCTAAAATTTTGATAGTCATGGGAGCAAGGCAGAGTAGCCTGTAGAACATGAGTTTCCTATGCAGAATGGATGGAATCACAGACAGAGTTACTCCCCAATTTTCTGAGATTCCTTCAGTAGGATATACTGTTCTTTTCCAATCTTATTTTTAAAACATTCCTGTTGATAATTTAATTTCCATTTTTATTTTTATTTTAAAGTGAAACATTCAATTTAAGATTATCTACCTAATCCCGTTCAAGAAAAGCTTTAAAAATTACATTTTTTACATTTCTAAACAAATATTAAACAACTTCAAAATTAGAAAGCCAAGCTGTTTGAATTTTGGTGATGAACTTTTAATGGGAATGGGGAAAAAAAATCAAACCTGTAAAAAAAATGAGTTTCTTCTCTTTCTCATTCCATTCTCTCCATCCTCAACATATAAAATGTTACTCTTAAACTTTTATTATGCCATAATCTGATTGCTCTACGCTGATGATAAATCACTCTATCCTTTTTGCATTTCATCTCATTCTGCTTTCATTTTATTCAGTGCAACAAATTCAGCGTTTTTTCTCTACCACATTCAAGTATGGATGTGCAGGAATAATTAGAAAAAGACAACTGGGGTTATAAAACATAGAAGTTGACATGAGTATTTTGGAATAGCTTTAGTGATGTGAATGGAATTTATTTTAATAACCTTGAAATGCCCAACAATATATTAATGTTGTCAATGGATATGACATTTTTTCTTCCATTGTGATGCAATTAACTTCCAGGGACTTCCTTTTTTGGATCTTCATTTCTCTCTTTTTATAATGAGGCTCTCAAAATATTTTTTTCAGAAACACTAAATCCTGTTTCTCTATCCACTCCTCATTAAGCCCTAATTACAATCCCAGATGCACAAATATAGATTTGTTAAGAGTTTTCTCTTGGTAGTTAGTATAGTTCTAGCAGACATTGATGTGATTTTATTAAAACTGTAGAACATGATAACTCTCCAAGGTCCTATTGCCATAATACATTTGAGTTAAAATCTATTGGCCTTCTAAATATCCAGTGTGCTCAAAGGAGGGGAAGGGAGAATCCCTGAAAAATAAATTAATCTAAGATCTTATGACTGAGAAATGTTTCAAGCATACTGAAGGCTGAGCTGAATTTGTTGCATTTTTCTATTTCAGTTTTTGCTGAGATATTTTTTTGATCATTTTCCAGCAACCCCTTCAAATACATGCTACCTCAGGAATGCAAAATTACTTTGTCACAGATCAGACTGACAGGAAATGTTTTCATTTTCAGTAATTCCCTGGTGGTATGAATGCTGGCTGTAATGAAGTCTGTCAAGCACATATCTTGGATAATCCCAATTTAAAAATAGCAGACATGTGTGTTTGTATGTGTGTACAGATGCGTGCTTAAGTATTTCAGCAGGAAAAAATGTATTAACAGTTTATTATAGACCAGTTTATTACTAAAGATTTCTTCAAAACATTTTGTACTGCAAAAACTATTTGGGTGGCCTAAAATTCCAAAATGGCAATATATTTGATTTAAAAAGTCTTCTGGTTTCTCAATTTCGACATGATATATGATCAGCTTTTAAAACTCTCAAATTATTTATTCTGTTGGGAAGTGCTTTGGAAGATCACCAGCCTGCCACTTATTTATGTAGGATGTTCAAAATATTATCAACACTTGCAAGAATGTGGAATATAGAATTAGAATATGCTATGGCAAATCAATGATCTTATATTTAACGAATGTTATATATGTTTCTTATGATCTTAACAGAAGATTCAAGAGATTCTTTTTCATGAATTGGTGGATTTTTACAAAAGGATGAGTGTCAACTTTCTCAAAGCTGAATTGCATTGCCAAAGACTCCTTGTTTTAATACACTTTAATGAAATCTGCTATATTGTATTGATTATGGTTTTCTTTTCTTTTTGTTACTTGTCATGAGTTCAGACACTGTATAAATGCTTCAATACAATAAAGAAATACACTATGTTGGAATTGTCATTTATTTGAAAGAACAGTTACCCCAGTGATTTTGACTTCCCCAATGATCCCATTTTGTCTAATATTCTCATTATACAGTTAATTTGGGGAGGAAAAGTAAGGCTAAAAATACTAATGTTAGGTTTCAGCTATGTGCTGAAAGTGTGGAATTTATTGAATTGTGAAAAATTCTAGACTTTCTGAGCTTTAATGGAGCGCAGACAATAATTCTGCATGGATGTAAACAAAATACCAATCTGATTTAAAAGAAGATATTAATTTACTATTTGAAATTAGTTCTTTATTGATGAAATTGGAAGAATGTTTAATGAGCCTTGACATGACTTGCTTTTGCATAGTAATTGCAATTTTTTTAATTATTATCGTGCATAATTTATTTGGAGATAATTTTGTTTTGTTTTCTTTTTTAACATTTTGTTGATGCTTCTGCCTGCCTTTTTCTTTTCTTCTTGCATAATATCACATTAAAAAAATAAAAGTATTGTGGAATGTCATTGGATGACTCCTTTCATGCCCAACCCACTGAATCATGTTGTTCTGTAGGTAAAAGAAAGAGAGATGATTGTACATAGAAGAGCAACAAATGAGGAACTTAGAGGCAAAATCCTGTGAATAGTAAAAGGAAGTAGATATGTTTATCCATAACGCCCAAATATTGGAGAAGAATCAATGGGTGGGAGCCTCAGATAAGGCGATCCAAACTCAAAATAAGAAAGAATTTCCTGATCATGACAACCTTTTAAGGAATAATCTGCCTCCTAGAGTCATAGATGCTCCATCACAGTGCAAGTTAGATAGTCATTTATCTGGGATAGTATGATAATTCACCTTTTTGTGGCATGGATATGATACAATTTTCCTCAGCAATTTTCACTGAAACTTTGAAAGTTTCAGAGCAACTTAATTTGAAAGCTTTGCGGTTAAATACATGTGCCATGAATAAACCATAGAGGTAAACCGCATTAAATAAAAAAAAAAAGCTAAGGAGAAAACAAAAAGATCGGAACACATCCTCGCCAGCAACCAGTACCTAAATAAGCAGGGATTAACACCAAACAAACAATGAAGCAGAAAACAAAACCCTATCAAAGAATTGCCAAGGGAAAAACTCTACCCTCAACAACACTCCTATGGCAAGTTAATATTTATAAACATAGAGCAAATCCCACACTTACTAGCACTGATAATGTGATCTAACCAGATAATGAAATGTCTCTTAGCAAACTATCAAGCTCAAAGAACATCTTGTTGATGATCCAAGCTCTGTAAAGGACCTTGGAATACTCACCTCTAATGATCTAAGTGCTAGAGCCCACTGCAACTACATAGCCAAAAAGGCACTAAGAGTTGTTAACCTAATCCTACGTAGCTTTTTCTCTGGTAATATCACACAACTAACTAGAGCATATAAAACATTTGCTAGACCAATACTTGAATACAGCTCATCAGTCTGGAACCCACATTACGTATCTGATATTAGCACAATTGAGAAAGTCCAGAAATATTTCACAAGAAGAGTTCTCCACTCCTCTACTCGTTGTAGAATACCTTATGCCACCAGACTTGAAATTCTAGAACTAGAAAACCTTAAATTACGCCGTCTTCGGTCTGATTTAAGCATGGTATATAAAATCATACATTGCAATGTCCTACCTGTCAATGAATACTTCAGCTTCAACCATAAAAACACAAGAGCACACAATAGACACAAACTCAAGGTTAACCGCACCAAGCTTGATTGCAGGAAATACGACTTCAGCAACAGAGTGATCAATGTCTGGAATACTCTACCCGACTCTGTAGTTTCTTCCCCAAACCCCAAAAACTTTAACCTTAGACTGTCTACTATTGACCACACCCCTTTCCTAAGAGGTCTCTAGGGGGCATGCATAAGCGCACCAACGTGCCTACCGTCCCTGTCCTATTGTTTCTTTTATTTTTCTTATATGTACCCATTTCATGTATTCATAACTATGTATACACTTATACTTATTATCTTGTAAACAATTGACAAATCAAATAAATAAAAAAATAAAATAAAATAAACACCAAGGACTCAGGAGTTCAACTCTGAGTTGAATAAGTTCTGTTCTATTGCATCTACATATTCATTTCATTATCATACCATCCAGTCCAGAAAAGCTGGATAGTAATCATACCCCCAAATGTTTACTGATCAGAAAGTCAGAAAAAAGAGCAACTTATATTTGTAGGGTCTCCATGCCTCATCCCTTAGAAATTTATCATGAGCAAACTGCAAAGGTAGAGGGAGAATTTACAGACTCTATTAACATAAGAAAAGGCACAAGACAAGGATGTCCCCTTTCTCCCTTGCTATTTGTATTGACTCTGGAAGTGCTGAATAGAAATATTAGAGAAGATAAAACTATAAAAGGAATGAAAATCAAAAAGGAAGAATTTAAATTACAAGCCTTTGCAGATGACTTAGTTTTTATTTTGGAAGATCCTATAGAAACAGCTTCGAAGCTACTGGAAAAGATAGAGACATATGGTGAGGTGGCTGGTTTGAAAATAAATAAAGATAAAACAAAGATTTTGTCAGAGAACATGCTACCAAGACAAAGAGAAGAATTGGCAGATCTGTTGAAAATCCAAGTTAAGAACAAGGTTAAGTATTTGGGGATATATTTGACATCAAGATGTAGTACATTAAAAGAGAACAATTATATTAAACTTAAACAACAGATAGCCCTAGTTTTGAAGAAATGGGAAAACTTACAACTATCATTAATAGGGAGGATCTCAACAATCAAGATGAATATTCTACCCAGAATCTTATTTTTGTTTCAAACAATACCAATTAGGCTTGGAAAAGACTATTTTGAGAAATTGTTGTTGTTCACTTCAGTTGAACAGGAGTGTGACTAATTGCAATGAATTTTGAACTGTACTGAAAATACCTTTTGCTTCTTATAAGCAATAGATATAGAGATGATAGATAGATAGATAGATAGATAGATAGATAGATAGATAGATAGATAGATAGATAGATAGATAGAGACAGACCGACAATTATAGATAGAGAGAGATAGAATGATAGATATGTTACTATTTATTCTTTCATGAAGCTGCAATAACTAGTTCAGTATCCCCCAGGATATGCCTCTTCTACTAGATTTATGAAATCAATATACATTAGGATTTCTAATCCTCCTAAAAACTGTCTTGAAAGTACTATCAGTTTTAGGAGGCTTCAGGAAGGGGTCAGTGACAAACCAGTCAATAAGATGAATCCAATCTTCTAAGTTTGCACATTTGCTCCTGTATAAATAACTGGAGGACACAATGCAAAACCAGCCTTTCACCCCTCTCTCCCATTGCATGCCATCTCTTTTTATCTTCAAACAGAACCACCAATGGATTATTTATAGATTGGAAGAAAGCCCTTTGAGTAATAGTACAAAGGCCAGAGAGCACAAAAGATTGATTTCCACAACTCGTTACAGTCATAAACCCACAAGTTCAGAGGAAAGAATTCCCTTCTCAGGGTCAACTGCTTATTTCTGGCGCATGCTTCCAATATTCCCCCAGGGAGCCCTTAAAAAGGGCATTGATGTAGCACAAGTTGAAAGAGCCAGTTAAATAATAGTTTGGAGCCTCCCTTCTTTTTCTCTCTCTTTCTCTCCCTCTTGTTTCATCCTCAGTTCCATGAATTGTAATAGATCATTTAGAGGAAAGGCTATTTCTCTGCCCCATTGTTGTAGGCAACAGCTTCATAATATTCTCCATAAATAATGGGTAAATAATATTTGCATTTAGATACATCTTGTTGTGCAAAATTGTCCTGCCTCTTTCCTTTTTTCAACCTTTACCCAAAGAACTACTATATTTCTTTGTATCTTACTTCTTCATTTGCTGCTAGGTGAGACACACCCACATACATACATACATACATACATACATACATACATACATACATATGAATAGCGTGAATAGTGTGGTTCCAGGGTGTTTTACATTTTAAAACAAACATGACAATAATTCCACCTTGCTATTATTAATGCAACAGATTATTTCTAACATATATGGAGAGAGGTAGCTATATGGTAGGCATAATGTCAGCATCATGTTGAGACTCTTGAGACAAACACTAAGTAAACTCCTTATATTCAAATTCATACAATATTCAGACATTTCAGCATGCAGACTCACATTAGTTTAATAGACTGGAAAGGGGAGAAGTTGCGAAAGGTAACCAGCAGGGAAATCTCCGTCTCCATGGCAATGACCATCCCATATTTCTTGGAGAAAGAATTATACTGGTTAAATGTTTAAGTCAATTCTTAAAATGTTTACAACATCAATTAGAAGTAATTCAGTAGAGCCCCACTCCCAAAGAAGGGGAGATGGCAGAGCAAATGTAGGAATGACCATCCAGGATTTCAAACCCGGATTTGAGGCTATAAATTCTTAAGACAGGCTGAGGCATCCCACAGGACTGGATTCTGAACCAGTATCTCTACCCATGACTCCTACAGACGTGATCAACTATTCCTACCCCCAGTTCTTCCAGTTTCGCAGTCCGTGGAATTGTGCTAAATAACTGTGAGAAATCGATATATACCAGGCTTAAACTTGAGGCCTGCATCATAAAGGGTTTCTTCTTTTCTGGACAGGAGTGGAACATGAGAGAGGATTTTAGCTGACTAGATATTAAAGACTTCTGTTAAGACAGAATTTTATTTTTGTTCCAGTCTTTTGTTTTTCTGCCCAGTTGCCTGGAGTAGGACAATAAGGAGATAAACAATAGTTCTGCATCAATCCAGCTATCTTAAGCAAAAGATACCAAAAATTTGGATGATTAATGAGGGGGAAATGGCCGCTTTTCTTTATACTTCACTAACATAGAAATAATATGTAGTAATCTCTGCCTATAATGAAAAACTATATAAAATGTTTTATAGGTGACATTTACTACCACCAAGAATGGCAAAGATGTTTGAAAACATGTCTACCAAATGTTGGAAATGTAATCAGATACTGGGTTTGTACTATCATATGTGGTGGACATGTCCAAAGGCAAAAAAATATTCGACAAAAATATACACATGGTTGGAAAAAATGGTAAAGCAACATCTTGATTTAAAACCAGAAATATTCTTGTTGGGTATTTTACCAGAACAGTGCAATAAAGGGAATACATATTTAATTTTACATGTGTTAACAGCAGCGAGAATGGATTTTGCACAGCAGTGGAAAAAATGAAGAGATCCCTATAGATGAAAGTGTAATATAAAAAATATTAGAATGTGCAGAGGTGGTTAGATTAAAACTCAAAATAAAGGAAATGGAAGAAACAGAATACTTTTTTAAAATGGGACGTTTTACCAATGGTTAAGTAATAGAAACAGAAGTTAGAAACTTAAAAGCTTAATATAATGAAGGTTTGCTAGTATAGATAAGCTAATATTATTATTACTATGTGATTATTATCAATGATATGTATATTATTATTATTACTATTTTTTTTCAAAACTAACTGTGCCCAGGCAACACACTGTTCATGTAGATATTGAGTTTTTATGTTTAATAAAGAAAAAATAATATAAATAATATATATATATAAAATAAATAGTATGTAATAATCTCAATTTTATCTGTGAAAGCATAATAGTAGGCATCATCAATGAGACAACCTTGAAATATGAATTGATTAGAAAAACTGTAAATCCTAACAACACACAAGAGTCTACTATTGTGACCCACAATACTTTTGATTTTCGAAGGACAAATTTAGATTTCTTGCTTTACTTTAGTTGTAAGGCTGAGGCAAGTGGTGTATCAATTGCACCCAAAGTTCAAGTGTCACAACCTCAATAAACAGTTCCTGCCCCACTTTACAGGAGGATGATTACATCTCTAAAGTGACCAAACCACAGACTACAAGAATGAAAGTTCACAGAATGAATTGCTGCTAAAGGGAATCTGAATTTAATCCAGGAATATACCTGTGATAGAAATCCTGCTTTCCAAAACAATCCAGACAACAAAAATCTACACACCACTGTTTTTCAATCAATCTCAGCAACTTTCTCTGCTGGCTAAGGAATCCTAGGAGTTTAAATCCACATATTTTAACGTCGTGGAGCTTGAGAAACACCTGACCCACCAACATCTAAGAACTGACATCACCAATTATTTGAACTCATCTATTCCTTATAAATTATTATTTTTAAAAAGGTACACAATATAATATACTTCATCTATTTTGTCTCACATCATACCATTGTAGACAGTAAGCACACACCCCTCCTAGAAGAATGAAATATTTTGAGAAATATTAAAAAGGCAGAATATTATAGTTAGGGGTAGGATTCAAATTTTTTAACAACCGGTTCTGTGGGCGTGGCTTAGTTGGTGGGCATGGCTTGGTGGTCATGTGACTGGCTGGGTGTGGCCAACTCAACATCATTCACATCGAGGCATGCATCTCCTCGCCTGGCCGCTCATGACTGTGGGGATGCTGCAACAGATGTAAGTGTGAAAAATGGTCATAAGTCACTTTTTTCAGTGCCATTGTAACTTTGAATGGTCACTCCACACAAGCAAAGTACCAGCAAAGGAGGGGGAAAAAACTCCAGAGAAGTTCCTCAGACAGGAAGTCTCGTCCTGCCAAGAATGTAATAAGGGTTAATGGAGAGGCAGTTTCTGTAAGCAACACCAGAATGTTTCCTTCCTGCCTTCCTTACAGGATTAGGCCAGTAATTTCTTCTAACAACCGGTTTTCCGAACTGCTTAGCATGTTAACAACCGGTTCTAGCGAATAGGTGCGAACCAGTAGAATCCCACCCCGATTATAGTCCCCTAAAGGAGAAACATATTTTTAAAGACAGAAAACAGCCCCAAGTCTTTCTTAATGTCCCCAGCAGGACTGGGCCAGCCTATCTGCAAGAAAACTCCAAGGATTAAGACATTACCCTCTGGGACATAATAGGATTAACCTAGTAGCAACAGAGCTCACTACATTGCACAATCTCCTAAGAACATTGCTTCAGCCAAATTTTTCAACCAAGGTTAGCTCAGACAAACTCACAGGATTTGTACATAGCACCATGGTAGTCTGACAACAGCCAATAGAATACATCAGTGGTGGGATTCAAAAATTTTTACTACCGGTTCTGTGGGCATGGCTTAATGGCCATGGCAGGGGAAGGATACTGCAAAATCTCTGTTCCCACCCCATCCCTCTAACCTGCTTTCCAGCTCTGTTCTCCTGTGCAGGGGAACCAAAGAAGACCCAGCCGATCAGCTCGGACTCTTTGAACCAACAGGTCCACTGGGATGGGTCATTCTTAAATTTTGTCCTCCAAAAAGGGGCTCCTTCCTCTTTTGTCTAATTGTTTCTTAGGAGTATCTCTTCTCATTCCTCAAGGTCATTTCCTCACCCCATCGCAGCTACCCACAACACAGGGTAGCTTGATCAGTGGTAGGATTCAATTTTTTTTCTGCCAGTTCTGTGGGCGTGGCTTGGTGGGCGTGTCAGGGGAAGGATACTGCAAAATCCTCATTCCCTCCCCAGTCAACTAACCTGCTTTCCAGCTCCGTTCTCCTATGCAGGGCAACAAAAGAAGACCCAACTGATCAGCTGGGACTCAGGAGGCAGAGAATAGATGGAGGCGGGGCCAGTCAGAGGTGGTATTGGCCGGTTCTCCAAGCTACTCAAAATTTCCACTACCAGTTCTCCAGTTAGGAGTGCCTCGCGGGCAGCCACATCTCGCCACGAGGCTGCTTCTATCGGCTGATTAAGCGGCTGGTGATTCTTCCCTTGGGGAGCTTCTGTCAGCCAGTAGAAGCAGCCTTATGGTGAGGTGAATGCACATGGGGTGTTCTAGGTGGGAGTGTGCGTGGAGGGTAGAAATTAAGTCATCCCTCAAAAACCGGCCTAGCTGGTTTTTCAGGGCTCAAAAAAAAAAAAAAAAAAAGCCCCAGAGTACAAGAATTAGACCACCACTTAATATGAGCCAGCAGTACGCGGCAGCTGCCCAAAATGCTAATGCAGTTCTAGATTGCATCAATAGAAGGATAGTATCCAGATGATGTGAAATCATAATACCACTTTATACTACACTAGTGGGACCACACTTGGAATACTGCATCCAGTTCTGGTCATCACAATACAAAAAAGATGTTGAGACTCTAGAAAGAGTGCAGAGAGGAGCAACAAAGATGATAAGGGATCTGGAAGCTAAATAATTGAGGGAACTGGGTATGGCTAATGTAACAAAAAGAAGGACTGAGGATGATATGACAGCAGTCTTCCAGTGGTTAAGGGGCTATCACAGAGAAGAGAGAGTCAATTTTTTCTCCAAACCACCTGAGGCCAGGACAAGAAGTAATGGGTGAAAGATCACTAAATAAAGGTTCAACCTAGAACTAAGGAGAAAAGTCCTAACAGTGAATACATTAGACCAGGGTTTGTCAACCATGGGTGGCTTGAAGGTGGGTGGACTTCAACTCCCAGGAATCCCCAGCCAGCAAAGAAGTCCACCCACCTTCAAGCCACCCATGGTTGACAAACCCTG
>NW_020769374.1:3592010-3654989 GCF_900518735.1 Pseudonaja textilis | reverse complement strand
CAGGGTTTGTCAACCATGGGTGGCTTGAAGGTGGGTGGACTTCTTTGCTGGCTGGGGATTCCTGGGAGTTGAAGTCCACCCACCTTCAAGCCACCCATGGTTGACAAACCCTGCATTAGACCACCGGTGGAATGGCTTACCTCCAGAAATAGTAGGTGCTCCATCACTGGAGGTTTTCAAGAAGAGATTAGACACCCATTTGTCCAGAAGGATATAGAGCAGGGGCGTCAAACTCATGTCATAACAACAACATCATGTGACGTATCATGACTTTATCATCCTTCACTAAACCAGACATGGGCATGGCTAGCACATGATGCATCCTGCCCGCAGGCCGTGAGTTTGACAACCCTGATATAAGTTCTTCTTTCTTGGGCAGGGGATTCAACTAGGAGACCTCCAAGGTCCATTCCAACCCTAATATTCTATAGTCTATATTTTAAGATAAAGTTATCACAACTATAATCCTCCTGAGGGGAAAAATGAATACAAATTTAAAATTCATAGTCAATCGTTGAAAAGAGACATTAATCTTGTTTCCATCTCAAGGTCAATTGAGATGGGTAATGACAAAAAAGGCTGTGCAAAGAGTAATATATAATAGTGAAAGCACTTATGCTCTTTTTCCTTTCTGTGAATTGTTTCTTTGGATCAGGGTTTTTCAAACTTTGCCATTTTAGGATGTATGGACTTCAACACCAGAATTCTGCAGTCCACATATTTTAATGTCACCAAGATTACAAAACACTGCTTTAATGTTTTGAAATTCTAATATTTTGTTCACCACTTCCTGGAAACTAGTCTTCAAGACCAAGAAATACTGGTTAGTGAATTCTGGGAGTTGAAATCTATACATCATAATGGTGGCAAATTTAAGGAAACACTGGTGTAGATTATATCCTGGATATCACCTTCACTGACATTCAAAGTTAGATCATGTAAAATAAATGCCGAAACTGTTTCAGATCATTTTCTAAGAAATTAACAACTCCATTTGGTAATAATTTGCATACATTTTTCAAAAGGTCTTTGAAGGTATCTTTGTTGAATGATAAACATTTTATTAATCAAATGGAATAGGATATGATACTTGTTATATCCAGCAACAGTCTTCACTCTGGTTCACTGCTAAAGTGGGAACCGGAGCCATCGTTCATTGGTTGAGCCCTCTTGACAGCTCGCTATAAAAGGGAGCTGTCAAACAGGCTCAGCTGTTTCAGTCAGCCGGCTGCCGAGTTAGTGGCAGTATGCCCGGTTGGGTTACTTTGTGGCCAATAAAGCCTGTTAACCTTTCGCCAGCCTCTGCCTCTCATTCCTTGCGCGCCAAACTTAAAAATACTGGTGTATTTTTAATTAATGGGCATCCAGTTTTGTCACTGTCTTTTGCTTGAAATAATTCTAAAATCTTCTGGCTTTTAAACTTAAATGAAATAATGCAATTGCATTCCTCTTTTCAAGAAATATAGAGATTTATGGTTAATTAATCAGCAGATCTTTTTTTAAAAAAGGAAAACCCAAATTGCTTAGTTTAATCTCTCATCAAGAAATTTTCTTTTTAAAAAAAGAAATTGAAACCATTACAAAGGATTGTGTTATTAACCTCACTTTTATCTCTTTCTCTTCAAGAAATTAAATCTATGAAAATGGAAAAGACTCTTAGCCTTGATAGTTTCCCAGCTGATTATTACAAAAAGCATATTGTATTTTTATCTCTTATTCTTCTGGACAAATAGAATGAGCCTTTTTTAAAATAGATCCCTGCCCCTTAATTTCAGTGAGATGACCATTACAATCCAATGTAAAACAGGATAATCTGTTCCAATTGTATCCATTTATCTGATAAAATCTTAGGAATCACATTTAACAACCCTTGCTCTCTAGCTAGCATATCCTTCCAATTACTGTATATTCCTCAGACTAGAAATAAACAGAATGTAAAAGTTTTGATATTAGATTCTTAGTTGATATAACTTAAATCAGGCAAATCCAGAAGCTATTATTTTATTTTGACTTGGACATTTCAGAAGTCAGCATAATCTGGACAGACATGGCTTTGTTTAAACATGTAGGAAGAAAAATCCAGTCTGGTTCCAAGCCAGGAGGAAAAAAACAAACATTGGAAATAAAATGGAGGCTGGCTACAAGGAAAGAAGGCCTTGGTTTATTTGGTTTACCAAAAACTTTAGTGACAGCAGCATGTTTCTGGGGTGACTGACCAATTGAATGGGTGAGTGGATGGATCTTTATAGGGTTCTGGGGTTTTATAATTGAGATGCTTTGGGGCAGGAGTGTCAAACTCAAGGGCCATGGGCCGAATCTGGTCCATGGGTGCTTAGATTTGGCCTGCAGGACCATCTTGGAAATTGTGAAGGATCGGCCCGCGGTGCCTCTGCCAGCAAAAATAGAGCTCTGTTTCGCTGGCAGAGGACTGCAAGAGGCCATTGTGGCCAAAAAGGATTCTTGGGGGGTTGCATGCAGCCTCTGGGATCTGTTTTTGCCTGCCGAGGACTGCATGAGGCCATTGTGGTCAAAAATAGACCCTGTGGGGCAGCACACAGCCCCGTCAGCTCTGTTTGCACTGGCAAAGGGCTAGCAAAACAAACTACAAACAAAAACACCATGCCCCCCCAAGCCATACACACTATGTCCCCCCCAAGGTCAAACACAACCCTGATGCGGCCCTCAATGAAATCAAGTTTGACACCCCTTGTGGAATGTAGTGAGACTTGTGTCCTTTGCTATTCTACTGGTGGTGAGTAAAAACCTATTATGTCCTAAAGGTCATGTCCTGTCCTTAGAATTTGGATGGAGGGGTGTAAATTCTTAATCCCAGTAGCTCCAGCCTTCTCTGGGAACTGTGGCTGAAAGCATCTTGTTTATGAATAGATTGGCCCAGTCTTTCTGAACGGATACAAAATCTGCATTCCTGAAGGCCAGCCTCTTCAAGCTTCTCGGTTTGAAGCTGTTTTCCTATGGCAGGAAGACTGTGGGGATGCTTTCTGCCTTTGTTAAGATTTTTCTCCATTTCTCCTTTGGGGGAAATATAATATTCTGCCTCTTTTTAATATTAAGAATAAAGAATATTTTAATCTGGGGAGGAGGAGGCTTCCTACAAACCTTATATCATCTGTGATTACGTAAAAAAAATTCTTCCTTTTTATTTGGGTTTGAAATGTCTTCTGCAACTAGAAATTCTAAAAGTATTAAAAGGTGATCAAACTATGAGATACTGATATACAAAGATATATTTGTTTTGGTAAACAAATAAGCAAACTTTGTGTCTTCTTGCATTACACTGCAAATGAGATTTGATGCTACTGGATAATAATTTTAGCAGACATACAGCAAATATTGGGAGATTAAGCTTTGTTTCAGCTTTGATGTAAGGAATTTTAGCAAGTTTTCTCAACTTGATACATTTGAATGTAATATTCAGTTTGACATAAATCAAAGACCTACACAGATGGTCTTGTATTCCTTCAAATTCTTAGGCCTAAATAAATGTGATTAAGATGAATTACTCCAAGATTGATTTACATTTCAAGAGGATTTCTCATTTTTAAAAATCCCTTTATCCTATTTCTAGATAATTTATAAGATATTAAATAACTGTCTCTGCTAGATGCATTCCTCAAGCTTTTCATTATTTAAATTCCAGTTAGCTGGTAAGAAATGAGGGTTTAATTTTTGTCATTTTCAAGTTATTATTATTCCACATCATTATTTGAGGCTTGGGTAATAAAGTTTGTTTGCTTGTTTGTTCTATTTGTATCGCTTTCCATACCAGCAAATGATATGGTTAGCAAACAGTCTTAAAATAAATCAAAGACAACATCTCATAAAAAATACCCACAAAAAATTAAAAGACACAGCAGCTGAGGAAGAAATCACAAATGTTTTTAAAAGTTCTGAAGAACTTAAAATAGAGTTTGCATTACAGAGCTTTATGGTGGTTTATTTAATTTAAGCACTTCTTATTTGGGATATTTGAGCCAGAAACTACTGCTATCTCTAGAGTTCCATAGTCTGAAGTAATGCTGATAAAGCTTTTGAGCTGGGTGTGTCAAAAAAAATAGGAAAATGTTTACCTTGACTCTGCTGGCATATAGCACACACACACACCTACGCACATGCACAACACGCACAGAAAGAGCCCTCTGAACAAAAGAGAAACAATTCTTTAGATATTTGTTTATTTTAAGTGGATTTGGATGAAGGGATAGATGGGGAACTCATCAAATTTGCAGATGACACCAAGTTGGAAGGAATAGCCAAGACTCCAGAGGATAGGCTTAAAATACAGGAGGATCTTGGCAGACTTGAACACTGGGTGCTATTTACAAAATGAAATTCAGTGGCGAAAAAAGTAAGGTTTTATATTTAGGCAAGAAAAACCAAAAGACAGGTACAGTATAGGTGGTACCTCGCTCAATAGTAATAACTGTGATAGGGATCTTGGAATCCTAGTGGAAAATCTCTTAAATATGAGCCAGCAGGGTGCTGCAGCTGCCAAAAAATGCAGCTCTAGGCTGCATTAACAGAGGGATAGAATCAAGATCACATGAAGTGTTAATACCACTTTATAATGCCTTGGTAAGACCTCACTTGGAATACTGCATCCAGTTTTGGTTGCCATGATGTAAAAAAGATGTTGATACTCTAGAAAGAGTGCAGGGAAGAGCAACAAAGATGATTAAGGGGACTTGAGGCTAAAACATATGAAGAACAGTTGCAGGAACTGGGTATGTCTAGTTTGATGAAAAGAAGAACTAGGGCCAATGGTGGGATTCAAAAAATTTTTTACTACCGGTTCTGTGGCTTAGTGGGCGTGGCAAGGGAAGGATCCTGAAAAATCTTCTCCAAACTACGCAAAATTTCCGCTACCGGTTCTCCAGGACTGGTCAGAAACCTGCTGAATACCACCTCTGACTAGGGGGGTGACATGATAGCAGTGTTCCAATATCTCCAGGGGCTGCCACAAAGAAAAGGGGGTCAAGCTATTCTCCAAAGCACTTGAGGGCAGGACAAGAAGAATGGGTGGAAACTAATCAAGAAGAGAAGTAACATAAAACTAAGGAGAAATTTCCTGACAGTGAGAACAATTAATTAGTGGAACAATTTGCCTCCGGAAGTTGTGAATGCACCAACACTAAAAAGTTTTAAGAGGAGATTGGACAACCGTTTGTCTGAAATGGTATAGGGTTTCCTGCCTGGCAGGGGTTGGACTAGAAGACCTCCAAGATCCCTTCCAACTCTGTTATTCTATTCTATTCTATTCTATTCTATTCTATTCTATTCTATTCTATTCTAAAAAAATTGAGAAGTTGAGGCAGCTCCAGGTCAACATGAGATTTTTAAATGCTCTTCCATGGCCTCTGAAGCCTCTGAAAACCCATTCTTGAGTGAGTTTTGGAGGGTCCAGAGGCTACATGAGAGAACACCCCATTCTAGTGCAATCTTATCACATGAGAGCAGGGTATGGTTTTGAAAATAGTTATTGTCTGATCAGTGGTAGTATTCAAATTTTTTTACTACAGGTTCTGTGGGCATGATTTAGTGGGCGTGTTGTGGCTTGGTGGGCATGGCTTGGGAAAGGATACTGTAAAATCTCCATTCCCTCCCCACGCCACTAACCTGCTTTCCAGCTCCGTTCTCCTGTGCAGGGCAACAAAAAAAGTTCCATCTGATCAGCTGGGACTTGGGAGGCAGAGAATAGATGGCAGCAGGACCAGGGGTGGGATACAACAGGATTAACTACCGGTTCGGGATTTACAAGCTTCCCTGCAGGCTGCGAGCCGCCCGCCTGTAAATCGTCATCAGTAGCAGCTGCCTGCAGAGAAGCAGCCTTTGAAACAGCCCTCTTTTCTTGCTTTTCTAATTGCAGCTGTGCCTCGTTTGGCAGCTGAAGTTGAAAAATCAGGAAATAAAGAGCAGGTAAGAGCCCGGGTGGGAGGCTGGGCAAAAACATCATCAGACATAGAACCGGTTCTATGTCTGCTGCTCTTCAGAACTACCGGTTCTACAGAGGTGGACAGAACTGGTAGAAACCCACCCCCGGGCAGGACCAACCAGAGGTGGTGTTTATCTACTCAAAATTTCCATTACCGGTTCTCCAGAACCTGTCAGAAGTGGCTGAATATCACCTCTGAGTCTGATGTTGGTGATTGCTATTATGTCAATCGAAACATTGTGCCATGTCACTTTGGGCACATATGTCGTAGGATTGCCATCACTGTTTTAGAGGAAGATTGTGAATTTAATATTAATTATTTATTTAAACTTTGGAACAAAAACTACGAGCTACTTCTTCCCTGTATTTTTTTTTTTTTTTTTTTTGCAAAGTAAGGGAAATGACTGACAAATCACTTTTGGAAAGCTAACGTGCATTGAAAGATGTTAACGTTTAAGACTTTCCAGAGTCTAGGCATGCATTAAGAATACCGAGGTGTATCAATCCAGCAAATTTCTTTTATGCTATGCTAAATAGCTTTTCTTGCAGGAGCTCTTGGACAAAGATGTAATGAATTTTAATTGCAGGTAGAAGATGCACTGAATTCTAAGTACAAATGTCGCATGCTGTGCCAGCTACTTCCACGATGCTTACTTAGGCCTTACATTTCATTTTGATCACTTTTTAAAGGAAAGTTCATATGCACAGAGGGAATCATTTTTCTTTGAAATTATTAATTAAAAGATTAATGCACACCTTCCAATCTCCCTTAAGAGCCATGGGCAAGAAAATGAAGCGGCTTTTAATGAGGTGTTCAAGAGAAATAAAACACAATGGTAGTTTGGAGCTGTATTTCTTTTGTTATTAAGAAATCTTATTCATTTTCTCTGTTGAAGCTCAGAGCTGGTATGCTTGCTCTCCCACAGAAAATCTAGATTTTTGACTTGGTTTGAGTAAAAAACAAATCCATGCTGCAAATTGCCAGCAGATCAATCTGCCATTTTTCTGGTGTCACTCCCATAGAACTGAACATTTTGTTATTAAAGACCCAACCAATCAATAATTCAGCTATCCAAGTTTTTCCATCAGAAAATGGAAGTTCTAATAAAATTCAAGTGTGACATAATTAATCTATATGATGAAGTAGTAGTTTTGTTTCATCTAATCCAGCATGAGCCCAGCTCCATGTTTCTGAAGAAAAGAGGTGCCATATATTTTTGATCTATTCGTTTTTTCTCTGGATTTTAAATTATTTTCTTCTGACCCCATGTCACATGGTATGTTTCTTTTTAAAAGTAATTATACCCTCACAAACATGCTTTGAAATAGGCTCAGATTGACCTGAAGTTGCCTCATTTGCTTCATCCCAGCTGAGAAACATACAGCTAGTCAGAGGGAAGCCTCAGGTCTATTGGAAGGAAAATCCAGTCCAGTTCCAAGCTGGGAGAAAGGCGCAGGAAATAAAATGGACGCTGATTGGAAAGAAGGACATCTGTTTATTGATGAACAGAACCTACAATAGCATGTAGTTCTGGGACAGCTGACAAGTTGGTTTGATGAGTACATGGATTGTTATAGGGTTCTGGGATGCTGCTGGGGGTTGTGTGATGTCTGGAATGCTCCTAGGGGGTTGTGCAATGTAGCGAGCCTTGTGTCTTTTGCTATTCTAATAGTGATGGGTTAATCTTATTAGGTCCTAGCAGTCATGTCCTATTCGTAGAATTTGGGTGGGGCAAGGGTGGGATGCTACCCGGCTTTATAGAACCAGTAGCTCTGAAGAGCAGCAGACACAGAACTGGTTCTGTGTCTGCTGCTGTTTGGTCCACCTGCCCGCCTGGGCTCTTTATTTCCTGCTTTTTCAACCTCAGCTGTTTTGCGTGGCACAGCTGAGGTTGAAAAAGTAGTAAAAGCATAAGTACCAAACCAGTAGTAACACTGGTTGAATCACACCCCTGGGTGGGGGAATATAAATTCTTAATCCTATCAGCTGGAGTGGAAAGTATTTTTTTTTAATTAATAGATTAGCCCAGATAACCCTCTCTAAAGACTTCAGGCATCTGCTGGAGGCTGCTTCTTATAGCAGGAAGACTGGGGCTGCTTTCTGCCTTTAAGAACATGTTTCTCCCTCTCTCCTTTGGGGAAATATAATATTCTGCATCTTTTAATATTCCTCAAAGTATTTTGTTCTCGGGGCGGGGGGATGATTACTTCTTACATGTCCTTGCACAGATACAAAAGATCCAGAAGTTACCCCTGCCCCCATTCTTAAGCCCCATAGAGCCTTATTGATCTATTCCCAGGTGGCAGTCTGGAGAGATTCCTGTATGAAAGTCAGAATATAATGATGTAGCAATTTTGAAACCACTGGAATATAAAAACAGAGGGCAAAGCCACTCCCTTCTAGCACTACCCACTAGCTGTCAATTCTTTTATTATTTATAAGAACTCCTACCAAAAAGATATACATTTTATTTTTATTCCTCACTCAGTGTCCACTGTCAGCTTTGGAAGCCATTTTGAGATCCGATGCTCCCACACTGTCACAGGCCTGAGAAAGCGGGAGAAGGGAGTAGCTCAATTGAGTAGCTCTAAGTAGACAAAATAAAATTATTTTGTTAGTTCAAGGTCACTGAGTATGGTGCAGAATGAAATAATAAACTGACTTTAGGACAGATCACGATTGGGCCATGTAATGTGATGCTGGCCAAACGGGGATAGATTTGTAGTTTGAATATTGAAGGAAGCCCGAAAACTTTCATATTCGGGATTCCACAGATGAGCCAGTTTACTACCCAAATAAAGGTACTTTTGAAATCTGTCTCAGAGTTATTGATTGGAATGGAAGTTTGCTGGAACATTGACATTATCCCGAATCCGAAAGTTTTTTTTACATCCCTGAGTATTGATCTATTGGTTGTGACAGAAATTGACTGACTGGCTTGTCACCTAAGCTTGCTGTCACGGGCTGGGAGAATATGACTGGCCTAAAGTCACTGAGCAGACTGTTATGTCCAAAGCCCTCACAAAGACATACATTGTATATTGTCATGAGGTGTGATCAAAACTGAGCCCACAATGTCTGTTGCTAAGCAAGGCAGTTGTTGAGTGAGTTTTGCCCCATTTTATGACATATTTTGTCACAGCTGTTAAGCAAAGCATTACAACTGTTAAGGGAATTATGCAGTCATTAAGCAAAACTGGCTTCCTACTTTGACTCTGCTTGTCAGACACTGGCTGGCAAAGTTGCAAATGGTGATCACGTGACCATGAGACAGTGCATCTGTCAGAAGTGCATTTGAGTTGCAAAGTGCCTTCATTTTGATAGTGTGACTATGGGAATGCTGCAACAGTCATAAGTGTGGAAACTGGTGATAAGTCACTTCTTGCAGTGCTGTTGTAACTTCAAATGCTCACTAAATGACTGTTTTAAGTTAAGGACTATCTATATTTTTTTTCCATTTTATTCTTGGACTAACTTTCAACTAATCAAAATCCCATATAGAAAACGTGTGGAATTTCAGCAGCACAGATAGATTAGAGGCCACAAAGAAGGCACTATCAACTAGCTGAGCTGGGAATAGTAAACAAACAACCATTTTAAACAACATAATATGTACCAGGCATGATAGACTCCTTTGAGCAATTTTTGGCTTCAATCTTTATTCTGCTTATTGCAAAGCAACCTTATAAAATAGCTATCTAGTTCTTTGCCAGCACCAATTTGCAATGAAAAGGAAATTACAATTAGCTCACCACTAAGATGACATAAAGGTACCATAAGATAATTTGAAAGAACTCTTGATTTCAATCTACCCCTTGCAACTATTGATTAGAATAAGCTACCAGAAGGAAGGAAATTGTACAAAGATTTTTATGATGCTAAGTCCTTGAATTTATTCTGTCTCCTGTTCTTCTTTTTTGGCTTGCAAGATATCTAAAAATGGCTAAGACCTGATCAGCTTTGGGAGGAACTAAGAGAAGTTAATGAGAGGAATCATAGGTGAATATTTCTATCTCCCACTCCTTCTCACCTTAAAAAATTTTTTTTTAAATCTGGATACAGCAAACCTCAAGCAAAATGCATTTGTGAAGTTACACACAATTTGTGGATTGTACCGTGCCCATTCCTGTAAATTATAAATAATCAGTGGTGGGATTAAATTTTTTTTACTACCAGTTCTGTGGGCGTGGCTTGGTGGGCGTGGCAGGGGAAGGATACTGCAAAATTCTCCATTCCCTCCCCACTCCTGGGGGAAGGTTACTGCAAAATCCCATTCCCTCCCCACCCCACTAACCTGCTTTCCAGCTCCGTTCTCCTGTGCAGGGCAACAAAAGAAGACCCAGCTGATCAGCTGGGACTCGGGAGGCAGAAAATAATGGGTGCAGGGCCAGTCAGAGATGGTAATTGCCAGTTTTCCAAACTACTCAAAACTTCCGCCACTGGTTCTTTAGAACTGGTCAGAACCTGTTGAATACCACCTCTGTAAATAATACTGAGCAACCCAGATGAACTATGAGATTAGCATATTACAGTTACTATATAATTGGGACAAAAACTATGCAGAAACTTAAAATTATGAAGTCTATGAACTACTATATAAAAACAGGGGTCCATACCAGGAGTGGGATTCTACCAGTTCGCACCTTTTTGCTAGAACCAGTTGTTAACATTCTAAGCAGTTCAGAGAACTGCTTGTTAGAAGAAATTACTGGCCTAATCCTGTAAGGAAGGCAGGAAGGAAACTTTCTGGTGTTGCTTACAGAAACTGCCTCTCTGTTAACCCTTATTACATTCTTGGCAGGACTAAACTTCCTGTCTCAGGAACTTCTCTGGAGTTTTTTTCCTCTCCTTTGCTGGTACTTTGCTTGTGTGGAGTGACCATTCAAAGTTACAATGGCACTGAAAAAGGTGACTGATGACCATTTTTCACACTTACGACTGTTGTAGCATCCCAACAGTCATGAGAGGCCAGGCGAGGAGATGCGTGCCTCGATGTGAGTGATATTGAGTTGGCCATGCCCAGCCAATAACATGACCACCAAGCCACGCCCACCAGATAAGCCATGCCCACAGAACCGGTTGTTAAAAAATTTGAATCCCACCCCTGGTCCATACATTCAAAGAACTGATGTGCAGGTAAGATTTTTCTGAGTTAGCAGCCAGGGGTTCTGGATTCCTGGTCAAGAAAAAAACGTGCATGTTTCTTAGAATTGCTTTTTTCCATACATGTAAAGTAAGTCACAGTCTTCCATGTCTTTTTATATTCCTCTTTGTAGTCATGGCTCTGCTTAAGTGATTAATCATATACAGAAATATCTACATTTTATTTAAGGAGACAGAAATCATATTTGTCAGCTTGATCTTCCCCAATTGTTTTTTATGTTCTTATGTCGCTGACATTTTACTGCAATTTTTCATAAACCCTGGAGAATTTATCTGATACTTTCCTTCTGGAACAGAATGAAATATATGCACAGTCTGTCAGCAGGTCATCTGTCTCTTGCCAAGGTAGATTTTTCACTTTTTATCAGTGGATTTCAAGAAAGAGAGATGACTTGCAGATTGACTAAAAGCTTGCTTTATTAACATAATATTATATTGATCGTTCCACTGAAGGGAAGCTTAAAACGCTGGCTACCAAAAGACTACAAAGACATTCACGATAGCGTTATTCTTCAATCTATGAGTATATTTTAAGGAAACATTTAATCCAAATATGTGGAATTCTCTATGTTATAGATCAGAAAAAGGGGAGGCCACACCAGAGCATTCCAATAACACACTTTACTCAGGGGAATAAAGGGGGCTGTCGCGTCTGCTTCTAACCAGGCAGACCTACCAGCGAACAGCGGCTGGCTCGACCTCGCAGCCGGCTTTTATAACTGGCTGTCGAAGGGAGCCAGCCAATGGGGGCTGCTGACGCCCCCGCGGAAGGAACGGACCTGATGGGGAACTTGTGTCAGTCCCGGGGACATAACACTCTATATAACAAAATAGAGAGAATATGCAGCAATTGCTTTTCACATGTGTTGGGATTGGAAGTCCAAGAAAGCCCATCCAGCATGTAAATTCAATGTAAGAAATAAAACCTGCAAAGCAAAAGCCAGCAGTTCCCCACCTGAGAAATATCATGATGTCAGGTATCTTTTAAGACCATCAAGAGCAGGGGTCTTCAGACTTGACAGCTTTAAGACTTGTGGACTTCAACTCCCAGAATTCCTCCTCCAGTCATGTTAGCTCAGGAATTCTGGGAGTTGAAGTCCACAAGTCTTAAATTTGCCAAGTTTGAAGACCCTTGATCAAGAGAGTGGTCGTGTGTCTGTTGACTCAAAGAGGTTTGAAGAAAGTGCCTAAAATTTAAATTGTGAAGTGCAAATCTGTGTAAAATTATGTGTCATGTAGTAGGAAAGTGTTCAGTATATTTAGAGCTTTGTTGTTGTCTACAAATAGACACTACACTTGTCTACTCAAGTTTGTGAACCTTCATATCCTGACAAAAGGGTTCAACTAGAAAACCTGATATTAAGGAAATTCTGGCTCATAGTTAAGTGATAGTCCATTAAGACACCAAGATCTTCTTCACAATTACTACTGTTGACCAAGGTACCTCCTATTCCATACCTTTTCCTTCCTAAGTTCAGGACCTCACTTTTCTCTCCTCTGAACTATATCTTGTGCTTTGGAGAAGTACGAAACAAAAATTCAAGTACAATTAAACTACTCCAGCGCTAATACATTATTGGGGAACCTCAATATGTGCTGTACCTCACAAGGCAGAATCTTCTTACATTCTAGCCCTGGGGGAAGTACCAAATTTTTAATTCTTGTCTAAAGGCCACCAGGGTTATGAGAACTATTTTTATTAACAATCTATTTTATTTATGTTCCACCTTTATCATTTTTATAAACAATTCAAGGCAGTGAATATATCTAATACTCCTGCTGCCTCCTCTTTTCCTACAACCACCTTGTGAGGAAGTTTTGGTTGAGAACAAATAACTGACCTAAAGTCACCCAGCTGGCTTTCATGGTACTAGAATTCACAGTCTCCTGCTTTCTATTTGTTGCCTTAACTACTAAATCAAACGGGCTCTAATAGACTAAACTATTCCAGGACAGGAGGGGGGAAATCACTCCCAGGGGAGCTACAACAGAAAATTCATGTACTTTAGTCCTCTTCTAATGAGATTGCTTCAAGGAAGCAACTTGAAACAGGCCTATCTAATTACAGCCTGTGGCACAGACATAAAAAATTGGAAAATATGAGTCCTATCTAGCCTTCTTATCTAGCCTTCTTATCATTTAGGGCTTTATAAGTGATGACCAGCCCCCTTAATTGAACAAACAGGGCCTTCTGAGTACAAAACAGGTGCAGTTGAGTTGGTGTACAACTTGAGGAATCCTCAAGTTGCATTCCAATTCTGACAGGAAGAGGACACAATACCTGCTTCCCACTCCAAATCCCCTGAGATAGTACAGAAGGTTCCCCTGGTCCAGTCAAAATCCACTGAGATCAAGAAGGGCTAGGAAAGATTTAGCCCCATGCCCCCCACATCCGTAAACTATTTAAGGTCCTCAGAAACCATAATCTATGATGGCTCCGTACTATGCCCCTCAATCCAGGCTGAAAGGGCTTCAGATAATCTCTTTCGTCCAGAGTCCTTGGAGCTGCAGGCGAATTTTGTTCTCAACTAACTTTACTAAAAACGAAGAATGGAAACAGGATATAAATTATGTAATTCTGTTGCACGGGTCCAACTCATATACCCCACCCTTTCCACAAAAACACATACTTCAGAAGCCCTGCCCAACCAGAAGGCAGGGATGGGATTCAACCGGTGTTACTACTGGTTCGGTGACTACGTTTTGCACGTGTGTGTCCTTCGTGCGCACACATGCCTGACGTGCTGTGCGCATGTGTAAAAAACCTTAAGCTGTGCTGCCCGGACAGCTGAAAAGCACTGCATGCAGGTGCACAGCATTTAAAAAGCCACTTTTTTCCTGCTTTTTCAACCTCAGCTGTGCCGCACAAAGCAGCTGAGGTTGAAAAAGCAGGAAATAAAGGACAGGTAAGAGCCCAGGCGGGTGGGTGGGCCAAATAGCAGCAAACACAGAACCGGTTAGGTGTCTGCTGCTCTTCAGAGCTACCGATTCTATAGAGCCAGCCAGAACTGGTAGCATCTCACCCCTGCCAGAAGGGTATGAATCTACCACACAAATAGTTGCACTAACAGCACCTGTCCATTTTCTTAGGACTAACAAGATTGGACTTGTGTCAGATAAATGAACAAGACCATGCTTCAATTATTTCCATAAGATCCGAATAACTGATAGCAAATCTGAGCTACTTTATTCACCAAGTGCCAAGAACAGCCCACACAATAATCTTCCCCAGTATTGGTTCATCCCAGCAGTCAGATGATTCGCCAAATTCTTGCCTCTCCAGTGATGGCAATGGAGTCCAGTAGAAGAATGACTTCCAGGAAAATATTGCTTCTGGTAGTAACTGCACAATAGGTTGTTGCATCATACATCAAGTATCAACATAAGCAACTGATTCTGTCTCTTCTTAATAACAGTATTTATGTAGAAATTTATGTGGGTTTTTGCTTTTCCCAGTGCCAACTAGTTACAGCCAACATCATGCCATTGACTTCGTTTGTGCAATTTAGCCTTTTGTTGTCACCAGCAGAAAAATGATTTGTTTTTCAGCAGCTTAGTCAATGTGCCCCCAAATTATCGTTTTTCCTGAAAACGTTTGAAATTGTCCCCAGTAGGGTATGCACTGATCAAAAGATGAAAGCACTTCTAAGTAATATTACGGCAGCTTCACACTTCAAAATACTGTAAGTAACTTGGGGAGAAAGCAAATTTCTTCTATCTGATCTCCATCGTTAACACCAGGGACTGTGGTTAAATGCTCCATCAGGCCATGAAATCGGAATAAATGCTGAGTTTTATATAGACAGCAAGGGGTTTTGCTGTGTCTTTATTGTTAGTCAGAGCTCTTCTCTTTGGATAATACCTCTAACTGCTCATCTTTAGCCCTTTGCATTATGAGAGTTAATCAATTTACTTTCATGTGAGGTATGTGTACATAATAATTTAAACCCTTAAGAAATTGTACAGTCCAGATTCCTTTTTTCCCCATTTTTTTATTTCAATCTACATATAACAACAATACTTTAACAGTGTGGCATCAATATATCATACATCTCTCATTGCATATATTCATTTTAATGTATACTTCTTCAATGTTTATTTTCAACCTTATTCTCTCCAAATGCCTACCACCATATCAGTTAAACATACCTAGTAATTGCATTATTCAATTTTCTCCTTGTTTTCATTTTATTTTATTTTATTTAAATAAAAAATTCTCATTTGACAAGCAGTATGATTCCAGGTTTCACATCTCAGTACAAACATGACCATAGTTACCTATTCATTTTATTTGTTTAATTTCATATTATGTCATCCTTATCATTATTAAATATTAAGCTTATCTTATCCAATCCCAATTCATGTTCTCTTATATTATTTTACAATATTACCTAAAATTCTCATCTCAATTCTATGTTCATTTGTTCAATTCCAAATCCTAATATATCTCCTTCCATTTTTTTTAGTATGTTCTCATATCTTATTTTTCAATGTTATCTAAAATTCTCATCTCCTTTCTATTGTCATTTCTCATATTATTTTTTCCTGTCACATTTGTCATTTTATCAATCCTTATCTGTAAATATTATTGTCCCCTCTAGTTAATAATTCGAGCTAACCACCTTCATTCTTCCTTAATATCAATCTCCCTATCTAGTATAAAAAGACAAATGTATATATTTTTCTCAGATTCCGCATTATATTTTCTCTATAAATCATCTATACATTACAAAATGCTATTTTCAATAGATTCTTAAACATTCCAACACTATACCTTGCGGAGTCCCCTTCCTTTTTTTTTCACCCATTATCTCTCACTCTTTGAACAGTGTACCTTCTTTTTGTCCTTGTTTGTTTCCTGTTCATCTTTATTTTCTGGTCCTTTCTCTTAATTCCCTTTTTACCCATTCTCATTCCCCTCTTTTTCTCATTCCAGTTATTAAATTTTTCTCTCTCCCTCTTTTGATTTTCCTTTTGCACTTCCTTTTTCTGCTTTTTCTCTCTTTAGCCATTTTCCGAACCATTCTCCTTTTTATCATCCCATCAGACCACGTTTTTAATTCTAATTTCTTTCCCCCCATTTAAATAATTGTTGTTCATTTTGTCCTTCTAAGTTGGTTTCTTCTTTATAAAACTCCTCCCCCTCTGGTTTATTATGTTCTTGTGTATGCTGAGTCACCATTTCTAATTTCTGTAGTACATAATTACACATTTCAAGTATGATTTTTATCATGTCCCTTGTATCTTGCATATCCGATCTCATATCTTGTGAGTCCAGTCTTATATCGACAAGTAGCTCCTCCATTATATCTTCTCCTTTTTTCTTTTTCTTTCCTCTTCCTTAATAGCTGAAATCCTCTTCTTTCCTAGATATATTCAGTCTCAGAGTCCAGTATATTATTTCAGCCAATATCTTTTGAGTTTATTTTCCACAATTCATACTCTTGAGTCTTTATTCAGAAACCTCTAATTGGCCTCTCAACTGTTTCCCAAATTATTGGCAATAGTAAAGTTCTTTTTATTTTCTTTCAAGTTCCAAAATCCAAAGTCTCAAAAGGACCAGACACTCATTTTAAAGCATATTAAAATTTTCCTGTGCCATCAGGTGGCATTCTTGAGTCTTTTCCTTTTTAACTTTCTTTGTTGAATATAATATTTTTATTAAGTTTGCTAATTTCAATCATTAGCTATTCTTTTCAACACACTCAATTCCAGCATTTAGTGATGCCCTTTAAGTGCCCACAATTCAATATATGTCCAGTTTAATTTTTAAATCTTTGTTGTGTTAATGTATTTTCCTTTAAATTTCTCCTCCAGATTAGTCCAATAGAATAGTCAAATCCAAATTTAAAGAACCATTTTCTTTCTCACTTTCTCTGGTCGCTGCTTCTACACACTTTCCTCCAAAATAGCCCAAAAGCGATGTCCTTTGCCTGGCTCACATTCTGCTCGCTACTTCTCTCTCCAGCACAAAACCTAGTTTCCCAGAATGTTCTTCATCTTCATGGTGGCCATTTTAAGACCACCACTGCAGCTGGCCTTTGGGAGGGATTTTCCTGTCAGGGAGGGGAGTTGCAGCTCCCCTCGACCTCCAGGTGATTTCCCCCTTCTTCATCACCCCACCAGGGTGACTCTGGTCCCAATTGGGACCCTCCAGCAAGTGAGCTCAGGTGAAACCGTGAATGATCATGGATTCCATACTGATACCGATGAGGATCAAACCAGAAGTCCTGAAATTGTACAGTCCAGATTCCCAATAAGGCTGTTTAGGATATCTTGCTGAATATGAATTTTGAATTTAGAAACTATGATGATCCACCTGAAATCTAAGCTTCAGATAAGCCAGCTGTGGTTCAAGCTTCACTTTCCAGTAACTCCCTGGCTGTCACAATCCTTTTTTATGTTTTTTTCCCTTTGTTTTTGGAAAGCCAGAATTCAGAAACTGACATTGACTGAAATGCCAGTGCAACTTTTCAAATAAAAGTGAGGGAGACAAAATCCAACAGCAAATGTTTGATGTAGCTCTCCAAATAGAGCAAAGTGAATTGTACAATCAGTACCGGCAGGACATAAGGGAAACCCTTCACATGGGCAAATTACCTATTTGTATTATCTGACAAAGGGGTACGGTGGCTCAGTGGCTAAGACGCTGAGCTTGTTGATCAAAAAGATCAGCAGTTTGGCGGTTCGAATCCCTAGCGCCGCTTAATGGAGTGAGCTCCCTTTACTTGCCCCAGCTTCTGCCAACCTAGCAATTCGAAAGCATGTAAAAATGCAAGTAGAAAAATAGGGACCACTTTGGTGGGAAGATGTTCTGTGTGCCTTTGGCATTTAGTCATGCTGGTCACATGACCACAAAGATGTCTTCGGACAGCGCTGGCTCTTCTTCGGCTTTGTAACAGAGATCAGCACCACCCCCTAGAGCTGGAAATGACTAGCACGTATGTGCGGGGGGAACCTTATTATCTGACAAAGGCGCTATAGAGTTTTTTCATTAGCCATTTTCATCTCTGAGACATTGGAAAGGAGGGGTGGCAATAGCTTTTTTTACTGAGCAAACCTGCCCCTTTGATCAAGAGGAACCTAAGACTCTATCCCACCTTTAGTTTCATTTTTACTGCAACTTATGCCCTACCTGCATACCTCAGCTTGCTAATAAATGTTCCATCTTATCTGATGTCGATCTCCTTTGCTTTTGACTGATATACCAGAACCCATACATTCCCAGAATGTGCCAAAGTCTGTTTTTGCTGCCATTGTACACCACATAACTATATAAATAAATGTTTCCCGTGTTCTTTATGTATTCTGTCTCAATGTTTCAATATATATAAGATATGTATGGCATAGTGGCAGTGGTGGGATTCAAATGTTTTTACTACCAGTTCTGTGAGCATAGCTTGGTAGGCGTGGCGGAGGAAGGATACTGTAAAAATCTCCAAGCAGAGGTGGTATTTGTCGGTTCTCTGAACTACACAAAATTTCTGCTGCCGGTTCTCCAGAACCGAATACCTCCTCTGCATAGTGGTTAAGGTGCTGGAGCAGGGAGATCCCTTTGGCTTGTTACTCTTTCTCAGCCTGAGAGTAGGAAGTGGGAAAACATTCATCTACCAACCTCTGGCAGGTTGCAATCCATACTCTTCAATGAACAGTTCCTTGTCCTGCAGTAAACCAATTTCCACTGATAATAATGACCCTACACCCATGTACCGCAACATATATTCACTTAGTAGTCTTGTAACTCAGTATATTAGCTTCTTAGTACTTTATTCACTAAGTAGTTTTATAACTTAGTCAATGAGTTCTAATAGAAGAGAATATCAATGAGATTTAAATCTTTGTATATTTTTTTTTACTCTTTTTTCCTTTCGAGTTTATAGTGTTTGGTCGTATAAACTATTTTATTGATTTCTATTAATCTTTCAGAAAATGTTTATGTATTTTAATCTGAGTCTTGTAACCTTTAAAACAATCTATAAAATGTTAGTCGGTGATAACAAAAGAGTTACTATTAGAATATAGAATAACAAGATTGGAAGGGGTCTTGGAGATCTTCTAGACCAACACCGGCCCATGGCAGGAGATCCTATACCATTGCCAATAAATGGCTGTCCAGTCTCTTTTTGAAAGAGTGAAGGAGCACCCACAAATTCTAGAGGCAACCCTGATTAATTGTTCTCACTTTTTAAAAAATTCTCCTTAATTCTAGGTTGGGTCTGTCTTTAATAATTTTTTATCCATTATTTGTTATTCTGTCCTCTGGTGCTTTGGAAGATAGGTTGACCTTCTCTTTCCTGTGACCCCCAAAGTATTGGAAGACTGTTGTCATATCACTCTAGTTTTTCTCTAATTTCGGTAAATGTAAATATACCCAGTTCCTGCAACCGTTCATTGTATGGTTTAGCCTCCAGACCCATTATCACCTTTGTTGCTCTTCTCTACACTCTTTCTAGAGCCTCAGCATCTTTTTGTATTGTGGTGATCAGAACTGGACACAGTATTCCAAGTGTGGTTTTACCAGTGCAGCCTAAGCTCTATTGATGCAGCTTACGTCTGTAGCTGCCGCAACGGCTGGCTTAAACATAAATGCTAATATACTGGAATACCCAAATCACTTTCACAGTTGTTATTCTTAAGCCAGGAACCATCCATTCTGTACCTATGCATTTGGTTTTTCCAGTCTAAGTGTAAGACCATATTTTTCTTCCCACTGAATTGCATTTTGTTAGATAAGGCATAGTATTCAGATATGTCAAGATCTTTCTCTATCTTCAGTTTATCTACACCCCCAAGCTTGGTGACATCTGCAAATTTGATGAGTTCCCCTTCCATCACCTCATGTAGATCATTTATGAAGATGCTGAGGACTACTGAGCCTAAGAAAGACCTTGAAGTACCTCACTGCATACTTTTTTCCATGTTGTGAATCCATCAGTCAGTGATACTATCTATCCCACATTGTTCTATCTTGCCAACAAATAGGCTATGGTCTACTTTGTCAAATGCTTTACTGAAATCTCAGTAAACTATGTCCATAGCATTTTGCTGGTCCAGTTTTTCAAAGAAGACAATATATTTATCTGATATGATCTGTTTTTAACAAACTCATGTTGGCTTCTAGTAATAACCTTGCTCATTTCTATGTGTTCACAAATCCACAACTTAACTTTTCCAGGATTTTCCCAGGTATTGATGTCAATCTGACTTCCTGGATCCATTTTTGAAACATGGAAATTATACATCAGCTATTTTCCAGTCTTCCAGTTGCTCCTCAGTGGTCCAGGATACTTGAAATATTTTGTTCATTGGTTCTGAAATCACATCAGCCACCTTCTTCAGCACCCTGGGATGTAACCCATCTGGTTCTGGTTTATTGAATTCATCTAGACTGGATAGGAGTTCTTTCATCATTTGATTGCCTATTTTGACTTGTGTTCCTATTCTGTCTTCTATGGTATTCCTTTTTATAAGTTGTATTATTATTTTTTCCTTTTATATAAAGATGGATGCAAAGAATGAATTAAGCAGTTCCACTTTTTTCCTGCTTCCTGTCATCTCCTTGCCATCTGATCCCATTATTGGACCAATCATTTCTTTGACTTTTTTCTTGTTTATGTTGAAAGAAAGTTTTTTTAAAATGATTTTTGACATTTGTTGAAAGTCTTAGTTCATCCTGAGTCTTTCCTGACTTTGTCCTTGGAGATTCAAGCTATTTGCTGGTATTCTGTTTTAGTTATGTGTCCCCTTTCCCTTTTTATCTCTCAGTTTATCAGAAAGTTATGCAATCATGTTAGTTTCATGGACTTTTATAATCTGACTTGTCAGAGTTTCCCAAGCGTTTTCCCCTTAAATCTTAAGATTTCCATCCATGGAATCCTTCCTAAGGTCTCTCTAAGTTTGTCAAGAGTCAATACTCTTGAAGTCTAAGATACTAGTTTGAGTTGTTCAATAACTTGTGTGTGCCTACATTACTCTGACCCCACTATGGAAGAACTGAAACTTAAATAACAGGGATGTACAAAACACCATGAATTGGGTTTCACAATTATGCAATGAAGGCTGCATTTGTGTTCTGTCGGAAATGGCTTCCAAGTGGCTTCAATGCTACTATGTCAAATACCTACATTTTTGGCTTTCCATTCTCAGTCATTTTGCCCTTTTCTTCAAGTACTTTTCTCCAAAAGCTAAGAATTTAAGAGCGATTTCCTGCATTACCTTTTTTTTTTCCCCTGCAAAGAGAATTTGCTGTTGTATGTTCATGTATCGGGAGACAGCTGAGAGCAGCTTAACAAACAGCTGTGCAAGCTAAAAAGCACGTTGGTGATTTAAATAAAGATGCTCTGTTAGCTGTTCCTTGTGTTAAGAACCATCTCTTTTAAAGGATGTTCCAGGTTCTAATGCTTTGTCTGCTAGCCAAGAAAGCAAAAAAAAAAAAATATTTTGGTTGAGATATAAGGAAAGTACCTGCCCTGCCTTCTGGGTCAATTTCTTCTACAGCAACTCATCGATTCAACATAGAAACAATTTCTCATCCATGTCTAACATGTGGGCCACTGAGCCTGCATATTCCTTGCATAGCAAGCTAACCAGTCATAAAACTTAAAATCCTTAAAAGTAAAATTATTCTGTTGAAAACCAGACTTGAATTTATACCCTGCTGAAATCTTAACAGGATGGAATAGGACTGTCCAGTCTGGTATGCAACATACCAGTTTTGTTTCTCTACAGGACGGAAGTTTTCAGATTTTACACTGGGAAAAAAATACCTGCATTTTGGTTGGGGTATTTTTTTTTCTATTCTCTCCCTAACAAATTATTGCTTCACGTGCACTTCTAAAATGTTGACTAGAATTCATCTTTCATAACAACCTGACAAGTTGCAAACTTCAAGTGGAGGATAGGCAGTGTTTCCTCTATGACAGGACATGTGTTCACAGGGCTCAGTGCCTGACATCTGTCCTTTAAGTCAGTCCTGGATGACAAGCTGGAAAATTGAATTCCAGTATTGACTAGCATTCTAATAGACAGGAACCACATGCCTTTGATTTTTGTGTTTTTTTTTTAAGTTTATAATGAAATCTTCAGATAAAACCTCAGTGCCCTTTTCTTTTGGAAAATAAAAGCCCTTCAACTACTCATGTGAAATGCCACTGCATTATTTGACAACAACAAATATCTCTTAGCATAGGTGAACATGGTGTCTCTTTACATAATGCAATATACTTTATGTACCTCTTTTAGAATGTCATTAACCTATATAGAAATCGTTTCAAAACAGATCAATCTTCATTGTGGTCATTAACCAGCACATTATAAATATACAGAAAAATATATTTAGATACATGTATTTTTAGCTAAAGATAAACTGAAAGGATTAAAATAAGCGACGAAGGGTAAGTAAGGAATTTTTGCTGAAAGAAATGCTAAAGATCAGTTAACACTAGGCCTAAGGATAAAAAATTTTTTGGAAAGTATTTATCCATGTAATTTGAATGCCATCCAATTCTACAAGTTTCTGGGAAACTTACATAACGAAAATAAAGAAAACAGCAATTTTAACAAAGAAATTTAAAGATAAAAAACTTAGAAGTTTTTGACTAATGAAAAGGTAACTCAGTCCTAAACCAGATCAAAATTAAGCAGATTCAGCTTCTTTTCATTGCTACATGTATTTTATATGCAGCTGCATCGAAACTGATAATGAATTCTTTGTCTCAGAGTTGATGTCAGATAGCAGAAACTGCACACATTGTTAGTTGGTAAAGTCCATATTTTTAGAAGCAGCATAATTGGAGCTCTGTGGGACTTCTATTCCCCATAGAGAAGAACGGGGTCCAATACATCTTCCTGCTCAAATTGTAATGGGCATCCAAACATTAGCATTGCATTGGGTCAAAAATCTCTACATAATCTGACAACAACAAAAATCCATTTCCAATAAAAGTATAGTTATTTTGCTGCTGTGAAAGAGATGTGTGCATATATTTGGAAGAGTTGATAAAATCGGGATCTGGTTGTATATTTATTTATTTTTAAAAAAATTATACAGCCACCCAACTCAGTCACAGTTACTCTGGATAGCTTAAAATGTACAAAAGCTGTAATAAATCAGTAAACTCCCACCCCTCTGGTGGTAACAATCAGACCAATCACTTCATGAGCTCTATACTATTCTAGAATCCCAAGCCGATTGGATGAACTATGTTCCGGACTAGCAGGCTCATAGCCTGCAAATCTGATTGGCCCGCTGAAAGCCGATCGTGATTGGTCGCCATAGACTGATGCGATTGGCCAGTAAACGGGCTGCCGCGATTGGCCCTGCCAAGAGCGGCAAACTCAAATCGCCTTCATTGGCTGCCTAGCCGCTGCCAGCCCTATAAAAGGGGCTGCTGCGGCTGGGCTCAGATCTGAAGTCACAAATAAAGAGGTTTAGTTACTATCTGAGTCTTGCTTCCGTTCCTGAACCGTCCTCCCAGATATAACAAACTAGGTCTCCAGGTACTTGAGAAAGAATATAAAAGGGGGTGTGTGTATCAATCTTATCTCTGCAGGAATGATATTACACACAGAGGGAGACACAACAAAGAAGCCCCCCCCCCCCCTTCTTGGTTTCACTACATAGATCTCTTTAAGAGAGAGGACATTTAACCTTCTCTTTTTCAACATTCTTATGAGCTGGGTAGGTATGACTGGGAAAAGATGATCCTTCAGAAAACCTCCCAAACCATGTAAGATTTTGAAGGTGACAACCAGCACCTTGAATTGCATCTGGAAGCAAATTGGCAGCCAATGTAGCTCCCACGGGAGAAGTGACACACGTGCAAATCTAGGCTCGCACAAAACAATATGGGCCACCACATTTTGAACCAATTGAAGCTTCTGGATATTGTACAAGGGCAGCCTCATGTAATAGAATGCATTGCAATAGGCAAGACCAGGTTGTGCGTAACTGAGCAGGGGTTGTAATGCATAATTCTTCAAATATGGAAAGGAGTTAAAGAAAGATTGAAAGTGATTAGGCTGTATGAATCTTTGATTCAGAGATGGAATTCAAAGGCAATTTAGTAAAATCTCTGAATTAGATCAACAGCTTTGATAGTCTCAAAATGCATCTCAATCAATTTGAAATTTGAAAGGGCTTTTATCAGGGGTGGGATTCAAAATTTTTAACAACCGGTTCTGTGAGAGTGGCTTGGTGGTCATGTGACTGGGTGGACATGGCTTGGTGGTCAAGTTATTGGCTGGGGGTGGCCAACTCAATATCACTCACATCGAGTTTTCAGAGCATGAATTAGTATCCTTATAAAAAAAACTACAACCCTCTCTTAAGTACAAGTAGCAATCTGAGTTAAAAAAATTTATTAAATTATAAACTAAATATTCTTTTTAAAAATAAACCTGGCAATGACCCCAGGGGTGGGATTCAAATTTTTTAACAACTGGTTCTGTGGGCATGGCTTAGGTGGTGGTCAAGGCTAGGTGGTCATGTGACTGGGGGACATGGCTTGGTGGTCATGCTGTTGGCCAACTCAATATCACTCACATCGAGGCACGCATCTCTTCGCCTGGACTCTCATGACTATGGGGATGCTGCAACAGTCGTAAGTGTGAAAAATGGTTACTTTTTTTCAATGCCATTGTAACTTTAAATGGTCACTCCACACAAGCAAAGTACCAGCAAAGGATGGGAAAAAACTTCAGAGAAGTTCTAGAGACAGGAAGTCTAGTCCTGCCAAGAATGTAATAAGGGTTAACGGAGAGGCAGTTTCTGTAAGCAACACCAGAATGTTTCCTTCCTGCCCTTCTTACAGGATTAGGCCAGTAATTTCTTCTAACAACCGGTTCTCCAAACTGATTAGAATGTTAACAACCAGTTCTAGCGAAAAGGTGCGAACTGGTAGAATCCCACCCCTGGCTTTTATGCACATAAAACAGTGTCTTGCCTAAAAATTGAAGGCTCCTGAACAATCTTTCAGAAAGCTATGAATACCTGGCTTTTCTCCCCAGGCCTGAAGTTAGAAAACTCCAATTGACTTTTATTGACAGTTTTATATAGTATTTGGTTTATTTTTGTGCTGAATCATTTTTAATTATATTTTTGTTTTGTTGTAGGAACTATATCTCTGCCCATACTCAAATAAAATATACTTTATATATCATGAACATAAAAATCATAATTCAGTATTAGCACACACGCGCGCAGGTTAGCTCCTCAAGTAAGGTATTTATATCAAGCATTGCATGTTGTGACACTGATTTATCATTAAACTGAAAATAGATTCTTCATCCCAAGATCTCATTCTATATTGTGTCCAGGATGTTTACCAGTTATTCACAGACATTTATTTCTCTTTGGGCCTGAGATAGTATTTATAAAGAGGCAGAGATCATACATGGATGAGCAATTTATCTGAACTTAGATGGTTTCTACATGGAAGAAAATTTATTCCTTCCTATTATTTCCTCCTCACTGATGGTAAATATTTTCCATTTCTTTCTTTCTCTGCTATAAAAATTGGTATTTCCAGCTCCTCTTGTGATTCTTAAAAAATGGAGCCACAAAGTATTTTGCTACTTCTGGATAAAACCAAAGAGGATAGAGAAAGATAGAGAATAACTCTTGCAGAAGACCATATTTAGAAAGCAAAATTCTAGAAGGGGGTGTCAAACTCAAGGCCCACGGGCTGGAAGCGTCACATATTGGCCATGCCCACCCCCAGTTTAGCAAAGGGAGGGAAGTTGCAATGTATCACGTGATGACAACATGTCACAAATTTGACACCCTTGTTCTAGAAGATAAAATTTTGAATCTCCCTGCAGATAAGAAAAGAACTACAAATAAAAGAGAGAATGGTGGAGCCAGAAGATACTGGATAAGACACCCCTTAAAGGAATAAAACACCCCTTAAAGGACAATATAAAATTGGATCAATAATATAATTACTACTTAAAACATTTCTCCCTTCTATGCATTTAACATTTGGATTATCTAGGACAGCTAAGAGTAATTTCTCATACCCTGATCTCTGTTCTCTTGTAATAAAAAGGAAGCTGCTGAATCACCATTGCATTTTCTGCAAAACCAGCATAGAGGATGCTCAATCCCAACATCACTTTAGCCTCGATCCCTAGTCTCAGCTACAAATTTGTTATTTAGGAAAGCACACGGTGATGCCTTAAAATGCTAACAAAGACATTTCAAAGCGTTTGTGAGTGTATACTATTCTGTGTAATATGGGCACAATTAAAAACATCCACTCAGGCCTGCTCTGTTCCCTGGGTAGTTCTTCCAAGGAAATGCATACATTTATTGGGGCTGTTTGACTGATGAAAGATTTTTATGACATGAAATTCTTGTTCAGTGCATTTTTGTTCGCTAGCAATCTGTGAGGCAAATAATGTGTAGCCACATAAAAGGTTTCATCAGAGAAGGCAATGGGAATAGATTCCGGCATTCAGAGGGGAAAAATTTCACAAGGCATCAGGAGGAAAGAAGTAGACTTTCTTTTAAAAAAAAAAAAGGAATGCCAGCACTACAAACAAAGATGACCTTTTGACTAATGAAAACTCCTTCCTCCCACAAAAAGGCCCTATCAATACAATACCGCAAATGAGCTTTCTAAAGCAACACTGTGTGCAGGACATTTTTTTAATGAATAAAGGATAGGCAAGACCAGATGTTTTCATTGTATAAGAATATATTAGAATACAGCTGCCATTTAAAATATTTTTTGGGAGGAGAACATATACCTTGACAAAAACCAACGTCTAAAGTCAGAATATCTGAAGTCATGATCCCACAGCAGGGGCCACGATCATATTGGCACCTGACCTATATAGCAGACTTTTAAAAGAAATCTCATCCATTCATTTTATGCATTGTCCACGTATGAAGTTTAACAAACACATAATTTCTGTTTGGTAGCATTTATACTAAAAAAATCATTTTCCTACTCCAAAACCTCAAACTCCTCAGTTAGTGTTAATGAAGGACTTCATATCACAGTAAACAAATAGCAATAACTCGGAGAAGAATAACAACAGCTATTAGCTTTGTGAAATACATGTTCAGCTTTAATATTTTATTATGAGGTCATTATTTGTTTCTATATTTGTTGGTTTCTATGTGTCTTATACCTCTTTGTTAGAAAACATTCTAATTACAAAAGTATTATAAAGCGTACAGATTTGTTTATAATTGGATTGTGTGAGGTTAGTCGAACTGAGATGGATCCAGAATTAGAGACTGATGCAATAAATGCATTTAAATGTGAATAGATATATTCTGCAAACAGTATGTACTTAATATACATCAAATTCCGTATTTGGTCACTAGTATCTCTAGATTGGTGAATCAGAGCAAGAATTCTGCACAAGATCCTTGGAGAGCCATTTCCAGAAAAAATAGACAGTAATGGCCTTGAAGGATAAACTCAATGACTTTCTTTAAGACTAAGAGAATGACATTGTTTACTTCATAAGATTCAAGGACTTTTCTACGGACTGCTCAGATGAAACTCACTACTCTTCATGCATTTACTTTCTAATCTGTCAGTAAATCTGATGAACAATTGTGGTTCTGTAAAATAACCAATCGTTGTTTAACAGAATTTAGTCAGACTGATTTGCCAATTATTATGATTGGTTGCACAGTCAGATGATTAGACTGGATGTCACATTTCTGTCTACCTATTGAATCATTCCCAAGGATCTGCCATAGGTAGGTAGATGTTGTCTGATGACATTAAAAGCATGTCACTAGAACAACTCACCACGGCCAACTCACAATGGCCATCTCACCACAGCCATTTCACCATGGCTGACCCACTGCAGCCATTTCATCACAGCCATTTCACCATGGCCAACATGCCACAAGACACCTTACTACGGCCAAGTCACTATGGGACAACTCCATGCCAGACAACTCAATGTGATAAATGTTATCCACCACTGTTTCTATTATTTCCCTTTTTGTCAATGGAAGTAATGTTAAATAAGTAATGGCAGATAACATTTATCATGTTGAGTTATCCATTGTGGAATTGTTCCACAACAAGTTGGCCATGGCAAGTTGTCCCCCAGCAAATTGGCTGCAGAGAAATGGCTGTGGCAAGTTGATTGTGGCAAGTTGGCCACAGTAAATTGTCTCTTTCTGGTCACAAGATGTAAACTGTTCCAAAGTAAACTGCCTTTTGCAATTGATTCCTGGCAATTTTGTCAATGCCCATAATGTTCAAGTGATGTTTTGGGATTGCGCTCATGAGGCCTATTTTTATTGATGCTATTTTTGTTCCACCTGCCCCCACACTTATTCTACTTCTATTTGCAGGTGTTTGCATTTTGTGGTTTTCTTCAGTTTTTTCTTTTCTATTCTGTTGCCTCCAGGTACTTTTATGTCTTTCTTATCAACAATTGTTAAGTCTGGAATGTTATGTGACAGAAGCTTGTCCGATTGAATTCTCTGTTTGAAGTCCCAGAGCTTCTTCATTTTCTGTTACTTTGTCTGTTTTGTAGTCCTACCAGTTCTTGCCTGTAGGCAAATGGTATTTCTTTTTATTATTATTGCCTTCAGGTCAGTGTTGACTCCTGTTGACTGTCTGAATTAGTTCCTACAGTTTCTTATTGGTAAAATTTCAAAAGTGGTTTGCCTGCTTCCTAGGGTAATAGAGAGTAACTGGCCCAAAGTACACCACAATGGCTCTCAATGTTTTATATTACTTGACATCCTATTTTATATCTTTTTCCTACCAGATTTCTAGGGTCTCTACAGCTAAAGTCATTTAGAGCATCTCTATCTTAATGCTTTACAGCAGTTCAGAAGCAGCATGGGATTTGTCTGAACATATAATATAAGTTGCGTTACAGCTGAACTCGAAGGATGTTTTCTGACTTTTGATATGGTTGTTTGAAATTGGAACAAAGTTGGTATTTTCTTTGAAATTACAGTGACACTATGGCATTTGTCAGTAGTCTGTTTTCCCACTAGCAGAAACCCATCTCTAGGCTTCTGCATTTTCTCTGTCCAACCTAAGCATTAAGTAACATCGTGTTTCGTTTCACCAAACCTTAGCATTAATCAACAGTAGTCCAATAACAAAGCCACTACTTCTCCCCCTGTAATTTTCTTGAAATATAGCTACTAATTCTTTAGAAAGATCCTGAAATACTGCTAATCTATCCCAGCCAATCTTCTTCTATAGCTGCAGTTTGCAGAAATAATTTGGTTGCGATGAGTCAGCTGTATTTTATTACTGTAGATCAGGAGTGTCAAACATAAGGCCCGTGGGCCGGATCTGGTCGGGATGTGGTCGGATCCAGCCCGCATGGCCATCCTGGAAAATGTAAGGGACTAGCTAGCGTGGCTTTGGTCCAGTCTACCCAATGTGAATAAGAAACATCGGGCCAGCATAGCTTCAGTCCGGTCTACCCAATGCGAGGTGGAAACATGCCAGCAGTTTGGGGAGTGGCATCAAGCTGGCCACGCCCACCCAGTTGGCCATGCCCCCCGAGGTCAACCGCAGACCTGAGGCGTCCCTCAATGAAATGTTGACAACCCTGCTATAGATTCTTGAACATTGTGAGCATTGTGAGTTGATAAACAAACACTAAAATGAATAATCCAGGACCCCTGCTTGTCAACAACAAAAAATACAACAATGTACAGTACAGTGGAAAAAATGTGAAATTTGTGTCTTTGTTTCCTGCATCTTTATCCCACTCTATATTCTTCCAGCTGCTTCCCACTAAAAAGACTCTTGAAATAACCTAGCATAGAGTGACCTGTCCATGCCTGCCCAGTTGGGCCCAGTCAGATGTCAAGTTTCCTAATTTCAATTATCCACTAGATTGTCCTCTATAGTTCTTGCCTAGGATCTGCACAGCACATCAAATTCCCCCTTATCCAACTCTGAACCTATACAGTCCTTTAACTTCCACAATGCATTTCTACAGGAGCCAAAATGCCAAATAAATGTGAGCTACATCACATGATTTAAATCTGGATTAAACTTATTAATAGATCATTTCAACAATCGTCAACAACCGTTACAAAAAAAGATAGTTGGGGGGAGGATAAACTATGGATATTAATGTAATTAGGTTAAGTGACCCTGCAATTATTCATCACTGGTGTAAAGCTACTCGGATATGTTGAATTACACCAAGGGTGAATTTTGCTTTGTGAGAGAGAACTTCCAAGAAATATGAAGCTGCTTGAAATAAGAGATCTCTGCTGACGTATAAATGGAAAAGCAGGGCAGAAACAACAAGACAAAGTCAAGGTGGAAAAAAAACACACCAAAGAGCAGAGTCATACCTATCAATTATCCAGGTAAAAGGGATGTACTCAGCAAGCAAAATAAGCCCTAATATTTGGCCCAAGAACATTATGAAAAGGTAGGTTGGCAGCAATGAATGAATTAACATGATGAAAGTGAAGTAAGCTGAACAGATGGGGAGGTAACATTTTTTTTAAAAAAATTGGAAATCATGATTTTTATTTGATGTCCTTATTAATAAACAGAGGAATGCCACAAAATATAATCAGGTTGAAATGCTGTAAATGAATATAAACAGGGGCTGGTTCTGGTAGTTTAGGATTGCAAAAATATGTCTTGGAAATGTTTTCAATCATTTGTTTCCATTTTTTTGTGTGTGATATTTCCTGTTCTCCTTCACAAACAGGACTTGAATGTTTCCCCTCCCTCTGAATAAAATGGATTTGGAATCTCCTCATTAAAAATCTTTTTGAAATAAAAGACACAGTACAAGGAAAACATTTTATTAATAAGACAAGGATATGATGACATATTATTTCAACATTTTTAGCTTTAAATTAGAAGAAAAAATGTAAGTCCTTTCTTTGGCAAAAGTGATCCATATTGTTATGAATAATCCATGGAAATGCTTGTGCCTTGAATTCTCGTAGCACATCAGAATAGCAATTATACCATTTAGTCTTGTAGAAAATTAGCATCCACCCCTCCCAGAAGAATGAAATATTTTAGGAAATATTAAAAAGGCAGGATATTATATTTCCCCTAAAAGAGAAATAGAAATCTTAAGGGAGACAGAAACTCAGAATTTCAGCTCCCTGTCCCCAGCAGATATTCGGTGGCCATCTTGTAGATAGGACTGGGCCCACCTATCTACAAGACAAAAGGCCTTCAGCTCCAGCATGATGGGATTAAGACATGATCCTCCAGGACATAATAGGATATATCTAGCAGCAGGGCTCACTTCATTGCAAAATCACCTGGAGACATCGCATCACTTTCCAGGCTTCAACCAAACTTGTCTCAGATAAACTCCTAGCATGGGAGACTGGCTCCAGCCAATAGAATACATTTCTTGCACAGGAACAGGACATTCAAGGGCAAGGCCCTAGAGAGGGTATAAATAACCCCCACTCTTCGCTCCATGTGTTCAGCTGCCCAGGACCTCAAACCCATATGGTCCCGTTCATCAATAAACCATCTTCCCAATCAGTCTCCATATTTCCAGTGCCTTTCTCCCTGCTTGGAATTGAACCAGATGGAAATTTCTTCCAAAAGTTGTTTGGCTAAAGCTGCAAAAGTCTTCAACTCTCCTGGATCATAATTCTTAAGAGGATCTATTTCCTGAAGGATCCCTATTTGTTATTTTCTAGAAACAAGCATTTCTTAAACACCCCCAGTACAGAAGCTAAAAGACCTCAAAGCAGATAAAGAGAAAGCACTTGTTTATATGATGAAAATCTGTCTGTAGTAGTTTACACAAAAGGTATGTTCTCCAATGTCTCACATCACTCCTCACCCGATTAGCATCTCCATCTGATTCTAGTCTCTTTTATACTTCAATGGCCTGATAAGACAGTTCAACAGTTCTTACATCAAATCAAATAGAAATAAAAATAAAGGATTTCTTTATCAGGTTCCATAAGGCATCATAAAAGTTGAGTAAATTATTCCATTTGTTATAACCCTAGATTAAAGTACCACAATTTAATCTGGCACATAAAAAAGGAAATTCGTAATTAGTCAAAACTTGCTCCCAAAAAGTTCACTGCACTTTTTCTCACATTTTCCAACAAGACACCACTGCTAATTCCTTTTTTTTTTTCAAAACATATGTCTGTTCTAAATCTGTTATAACAGAAGCTCCATCTTTTTGGACTTATATCATGGCAAATACTAAAAGGTAGGTGTTTCATCATATTAGTATGGTAGACATTTCATCACTTGTCTCAGATCCCTAAGCTGTATTTGTTATCTTTTTATGAATCCAGATTGTGCAGGATGGGCAAATGTTCTGTGACCCTGGTGATTTGCAGATATTTCATTACCAAACTAGGTAAGTGCTAGAAGGGAGTGGGGTTTGTTCTTATTTTTATATATCAGTGGCTTGCCCTAGCCATAGATCAAAAACATCTCAGAAACAACAACCACCACCAACAAACTATTACACCACATAACATCAATGTAGCACACAAACCAAGTAAAGCTTCCAAAACTGGAATGGGACAACTCATGATGGTCAAGTCACCCTGGCCAACTCACCAAAGGCACAACTCAGCACAAGACAATTCAATAATTCAATTTAATTATTTAAAATAATTTTTAAAATGTTTAAATTTTTTTCATTCACATTTCGTTTTGTTTCTCTTTTGGCATCCTTTCTTTCATAATTCTATTACACCATTTCTTTGATATTAGTGCAACTCTTGTCCCACTGAAAGGTGTCACATGATGGGTTGGCCATGGCAAGTTGTCCTATGGTGAGTTGGCCATGGTGAGTTGGCTGTAGCAAGTTGGCCATGGCAAGTTGTCCTGGACCCTTCCAAAACACCCTAAGTAAACCAAAGGACAAAATTAGACATCTAATGGGATAGCAGGATAGCACTCATAAACAAGGAGTTTTTCATGAATTTAGTAGTATTTAAAATTTTCTGAAGAGATAAAAGTACAGCCAGATTATCTAGTATAGTGGTGGCTAACATTTTTGAGTTCATGTGCCAAAAATTGTGTGCGTGCTTGCACGCTTGGACTCACATGCCACCACCAAGAAGGCAATGAGCGTGCCCCCATGCCCCCTATGCATGCGCACGTAATCCCCACACACTCACTCACTCACCCACCCCCACTGCCCCTTTACCTGCACTGCACCGCACAGCTGATTTTCGGCTGGTTTGAGGTCTTTTCTGGCCTCCCAAAGGCTTGAGGAAAGCTTCGGCTGGTTTTGCAGGCCGAAAATTAGCCCCATTTCACCACTTGCATTATTTTGGGAAAAACAGAAAGTGACAAAATGGGGCTAGTTTTCAGCCTGCAGAAGCTTGTCATTGTCATTGTCAGCCATTCAGTCATGTCCAACCCTTGGCCACTGTGGATCAGAACTCTCCATAGCCCTCTGTCTCACACCTCCTTCTGCAGATCTACCATGGTCACTCCCTGGTATTGTCCCGCCAATGGGTACTAGGGCAGCCCTTTCTCCTTTTTCTGCTGATCACTCCCAGCAGAACTGACTTTTCGAATGAGCCAGCTTTCATAACACAACCAAAATATGATAGCCTCTGTTTGTCAATCTTGTTTCAAAATAGCAAATAAATATTTTTGGTGAGGTCCAGTCTAGGGACTTCTTTGTTATTTTTGCAGTCCATGAGATGCGTAATAGTCACCTCCAGTACCATAGTTCAAAGTGTCCATCCTTCTCCTATCTGCCTTTTTCAGAGACCACGTTTTGCAACCATAAGTAGCAACTGGAAAAATTATTGTGTAAATTAATTTGCATTTATTTGTGAAGCTAATGTCTTTACTCTTCCAGATGCTATTCATGCCGGACATTGCAAATCTTCCAAATATTTCTGATCTCAGGGCTGCAGTCACCATTTTGGTCAATTTCAGATAATTTTAGATAATTTAGATAACTTTAGATAATAAATAAGATAATCTAAAATGGCATCACTGTTGTAACTAGTCAGGCCTTGAGAAATTGTGGTAGGGAATTTCAGAAAAACTCATATGATTAGAAGATGATGTTCTTATTTTTAATGGACTGCGTAAGAGGTGACAGAACCCTGTTAATCCTTTGTACAAAATCTGTCATTAAATCTTTGGTCTACCTCAGGGGTGGGTTTCTACTGGTTCTGTCCACCTCTGTAGAACCAATAGCTCTGAAGAGCAGCAGACATAGAACCGGTTCTATGTCTGCTGATGTTTTTGCCCACCCGCCCACTCGGGTTCTTACCTGATATTTATTTCCTGATTTTTCAACTTCAGCTGCCGAATGAGGCACAGTTGCAGTTAAAAAGCAGGAAAAGAGGGCTGTTTCAAAGGCTGCTTCTCTGCACGCAGCATGCTGATGATCATTTACAGGCATGCCTGCTCGCAGCGTGCAGGGAAACACATCATAAATCACCGAACCTCATAAATCCCAAACTGGTAGTTAACCCTGTTGTATCTCACCCCTGGTCTACCTAGTTTTCTACTCTTCACCTAATTTCCAAAGAAAGACACAATGAGAAAATTCTGTCCACTGGGCTTTTCTCATGTTGAGAAATAGGCCCTTTGGAATAATGGGGAAATGTGCAACAAAAGTTAGCATTCCAAGTAATAGCTCTTCTCAGTTCCATCCAACAAGCACATAAACTCAAAAATACTAATAACCCCTTGAAAGAAATTCACAAAGATTCTGAAACAAGATAGAAAAACAGAAGTTTTTATCACAGGAACAGATTTATAAATGAATCTTGAGAAATAACATTTAGAGTACGTACTTCAAGATGATATTTTCATGTCAGTAGGATTATCCAACAAAATGGACAGAATAAGAGCAATTAGTGAATGAACAGAACTCTGATTAGAGCACCATTGAAAATCAATTCTTGCTAGCAATTCTTTCATCTCCTTTTATACAATCTTCTTTCATACAATCACATTCAACATTCCTTCAGTGCTTCCTGTTTCTACTTGCTTTCATCACCTTTTAAAGTGATAGCGAGTCCTTGCATCAACTCTTTGTCAGATCACCTGAAGATATGAAGGCCTATATTTCCACATTTATTTACAAATACGCAGTCTGACCAAAGGAAGAAAAGACACAACTAGCATAAAACAGAATTACTTTTGCAGAGAGAGATTCAATTACTGAATAGAGTGTTCAAAGCATTTGTTATAGTTTTTCAAAATTTCTCCTTCCCAACCAACTGAAAAATGGAGACTGATCTTGTATTCAAAATTGTCAAACTGTTTCTGTCAGACTCTAATCAAATGCATTTCATTCACTGCCAACGAGTAGTTATCACCAACTGCCAAAGCAGTCAAGCAATATCTAAGAACATAAGAGGGTTTATAATATTTTTATTGATCACAGTGCCATAGTTTTCCTTTTAATATGGAAATGGGACCAGGAACCACTTCATAAAGGAACATGGTGCCTTAAGTTGAAGTATATTCACCACATATATACGGCGAGTGTCTGAGATAGCTGACAGGGTATAAGTAATATACACATAATGTACATTTTCCTTGGTACTTTCAGAAGAGGTCTCAACTTTATTGCCAACAATAGATCAAGCCTCTCCTTTCCATTTTGGCACGTTTCTTAAGAGAACTGGGGAAATGGAGTAACCTTGAAACTTTTCAATCTCCAAACGTTATTTTGTTCTTCCACGTCTCTGTACATTGTCTCCAGAATCTATCTCTCTAAATGGCTTCTCTTTGCAAGCGCATAAAAGATGGAGGTTAGTCAACATTTCCTAAAATACCAACATAAATTATTTTCTTGTCAAAGCACCAAGCAGCAGGAGGCAAAAACAAAGCAAAAACAAAAACCCAAGAATATTTTGTTTCTTCTTTGAATGATCCCCATCTGTCCAGGTAAAAAAGAATTATCTCTGAATTTCCCTTCTATAAAGCTATGCAGTTTGCCTTTGATCATCTGGCATGAAAGAGAAACCTCTTACTGCATCATAGAAATGCCTACTGGCTTTATCTAAAGTGGTAAGTAATGTCCTGTGCTTCAGATATTGTACACGCTAGACAATTGGCTCTCATTATCTGTGATTCAATTCCAAAATCTATTTCTAGACAGACATCAGTTGACACTGTTATAAGTTGACTATAAGTTATTGGAGACTCTAACAAAAGAGAAATCCTAAACTGTGTTCTTTAAATCAATTTAATGTAGGTTCAAACTTAAATATTGTTTCCCCTAGCATTATATTGACTGGGCTTAGGACTTGGGTTTTAAAGATTGGTTTATCTAAGCTAGTATAGTTTGTTAAAACTCAAATCCTCCAGAGTCTGGGATGAAAGTTCCAAATCTACTCTGCATGGCCAAAGCAATGTTTCTAGAGGAATCTTAACATTTATTTTTATTTTATTTGGTTTGTCAATTGCTTACAAGATAATAAGTATAAGTAAAAACATAGTTATGAATACATAGATACATATAAGAAAAATAAAAAGAAACAATAGGACAGGGGCAGTAGGCATGTTGGTGCACTTATGCACGCCCCCTACAAACCTCTTAGGAAAGGGGTGAGGTCAATAGTAGAAAGTCTAAGGATAAAGTTTTTGGGGTTTGGGCAAGAAACCACGGAGTCAGGTAGAATATTCCAGACATTGACCGCTCTGTTGCTGAAGTCGTATTTCCTGCAATCAAGTTTGGAGTCATTAACCTTGAGTTTGTATCTATTGTTTGCTCTTGTATTGTTATGATTGAAGCTGAAGTATTCATTGACAGGTAGGACATTGCAGTGTATGATTTTATATACTATACTTAGATTGGACCGAAGATAGCGTAGTTCTAGGTTTTCTAGGTCTAGAATTTCAAATCTGGTGGCATAAGGTATTCTGCAAGGAGTAGAGGAGTGGAGAACTCTTCTTGTGAAATATTTCTGGACTTTCTCAACTGTGTTAATATCAGATATGTAATGTGGGTTCCAGACTGATGAGCTGTATACGAGTATTGGTCTAGCAAATGTTTTGTATGCCCTAGTTAGTAGTGTAATATTACCAGAGAAAAAGCTAAGATTAGGTTAACAACTCTTAATGCCTTTTTGGCTATGTAGTTACAGTGGGCTCTAGCACTTAGATCATTTGAGATGAGTACTCCAAGATCCTTGACAGAGTTTGGATCATCAACAAGGTCTTGACTATTCAGCCTGTATTTTATTTTCTGATTATTATTTTTTTGCCAATATGTAAGACAGAGCGTTTGTTGAGATTTGAAGTTGCCATTTGATACATAGTCATTCTGATACATAGTCAAGGTCTTTTTAAAGAGTAGCAGTATTGTCTGTGGTATTGAATAGCTTTACCTCATCAGCAAAGAGGACGCAGTTGCTCTTAATATGATCACAGAGGTCATTTATGTAGAGTATGAAGAGAGTTGGTCCTAAAACACTGCCTTGGGGGACAGCACTGTTGACAGGTACAGAATTTGATAGGATGCTCCCAATTTTGACCATTTGTTGTCTGTTTGACAGGAATACTTCTATCCAGTTATGCAGTTGTCCAGAGATACCATAAGATTTTAGTTTTAGTAGTAGTTTGACGTGTACCACTGAATCAAAGGCTTTACAGAAGTCTATGTAGTTTGCGTCTATTGCTTTGCCCTGATTGAGTTGTGTAGTCCATATGTTTTTGCAGTGTAAGAGTTGCAGATTGCAGGATAGTTTTTTCCTGAAACCAAATTGTTTATTAGAGAGTAGGTTATTTGTCTCTAAGTGGAGAATAATGGATTGGTTAATAATTGATTCCATGACTTTACAGGTGATGCAGCATAAAGAGATTGGTCTGCAATTTTCAACTAGGCTGGGGTCTCCCTTTTTGAAGATGGGGATGACCGTGGCTAGTGACCATAGGTTTGGCAAGGGGCTGATCTTGAAAGATTTTTCAAAGATTATATAGAGGTTCGGCTATGGCAGTGGATAGCTTTTTTAAGAAGTAGGCATATATTCCATCTGGTCCAATAGATAGAGATGGTTTTAGATTGCGTAGTGCTTTTTCAACATTGTCCTCTGTAAAATCGATATGTATTAGATCATTGTAGTTGTCTGTGGTTCGACTAGGAAATACTGGGCATGATCCATTGCTGTTTACAAATACTGAGCCAAAGAATGGGTTAAAGAGGTTGGCTTTAATGGTGTCGTCATTGCAGTCTTTATCATTAGGTCCTTTCAGGGCTGGGATGGAACTTGAGTTTTTTAGTTTGTTGTTTACAGAATTGTAGAAAGTGCGGGTGGAATTGGTGCGTAGAAGGTTTTCCTCTTGTTTAATGTGATAATTGGTACATTCAGTCTTTATCTGAACTGATCACAAAGATCCAGATGTTGAAAACAGAAATAATATTTTGGTAGCTCGGAAAGAGAAATACGTTTAACAAAGAATTTCAGGATATATCCTGAAATTTCAGAATATATCTTTTTGATTAGTCATTTAAATTATTTTAACTATAATTGTCATTACGATTAATGCTTTATTCATATTTAGCCCCCCAAATTGTAAGGCTCAGTTTGATTCATCAATCCAGAACTATGGAGAAATGTCTACTTTATGCTCAGTGTGGTGTAGTGTCTGCTACATTCTCAGTTCATCCTTCCCATTTCAAAGGCAATTATTGGGAAGAAAGAGTCAATCTTCCTCCCAAGTAAAAACAATCTTTCAATGCTCCTTTAATTTTACTTCTTTAAGATCATTAATTCTGATATTTTACTCTGTTTTAGTAACTGTGAGGGGAGTTCATTTCAGATGGAAGAGTGGGTTATAAATTCAATGAATAAATTGAAATTGAATCAATAGAAGCCATATAGACCTTGATAGAATAGATATAACTCTACTATGGCAAGTGTGCTGTCATTCCCCTGTCAGAATCTGATTCCAAGGAGGAGGTCGAGCAGCTGACAGGGAGTGGGAGTGTGGCTCCGGTGGCTGTGGAAGAAACTGGGGAAGGGTACAGTCTGGCTGGGCAGAGCAGGAGAGAGATAAAGCAAGGTAGAGAGAATTCAGAGGAAGATCCAAGCCCACGCCCTCTTCATCTTAGAGCACACAGAGAAACGGAGAAGGGAGCAAAGTGAGTTGTATGGCTTATAGCGGAGGAAAGGGCCCTGATTCCCTTCATTAGCTGCCTCTGGGAACACAATGTTTAAAATGGGAGTTTGCGCACAGCAACTTGTTGGAAACAAATAGTGTATTATCTTGTTTTGTTGAGGCTTATCTGGGTTCCTGGTGTCTTCCCAACTGTGTGTGTTTTGTTGGCCTTTGAAGTCTGCAATTCCTTATCCTGCCCTGTCCAGTTAATTGCTGCAGGGTGGTTTGTGTGAATTTTTATTTACAGTTTATATGTACTTACAGTTTATATGTTTTTGGAGTGAATTTCCTCCACTTAAAGACTGTTCTTGGAAGAGATTTTTCTCCAGCTGAAGGTAACTGGACATTGGGAGGTATTAAAGGCACCTTTCTTACTTATGTGATTGTGTTGCCTTTGTGCCATGCCCCAGCTCATCACATGTGCTATTTTAGCAAAGAATGATTTGTTCTGACAACCTATTTTCAGCACTACTTTCAACAAATCTGTATCCTACATCACTTTTAAGGAAAAGGTAACAGTGATGGTTGCCAATAAGTTATGCCAGTTGCATGACCTCTCTCCTTGCACCTTGGGGCACCTCCATAGAACTGTCCTTTCAGCAGATTGATCGGTGGTAATATTTCCATGTTATACAGTACTTGCTTTATAAGGAAGTGTACAGCTCATTCCTTTATGGTTTTGAATAAAAACCTTGTCCCATAGTCCCATTTCTGACTTTTATAAGTGGATAATAAAGATTACTATCAGGTAAAAACTGCAGGTCAGATAAAACCCTTACGTAAAACTCATTCCCGGCTCTAGAGAGCCATTAATGATGAGGCCATAGTGAGTTTGCTATTAAATAGGAAATAAGTTTCTGGCACTCTGTTCACTCGGGGGTGGGTGAAATCAAGTTACTTGAAACACAGTGATTGACTAGCATAGCGCCTTCCATGCAATCACATCCAAGCAATAAGTTTATAAAATGTAAACATTGGAAGAGCTCTCAGAGACCAAGCTTTTGCCTAATTCAAGGCTACTACAACAGCTTCTGTTTAAGGAGGTCCAGCAAAGGAAGAGTCTGCCACCTTCAGAGACAACCTTTTCCATTCATGAACAATTCTTACAAATCAGTCTGTCATGCCTTACTTCAGTGGGGATGGAAAGATTCCCCTTGTTGTGATTGTGATGCTGCTAATGAAAACTACTAAGCATATTGTACAAGATTGCTCAAAAGATGCGTTCCCTGATTCCCTAGAACAGTGATGCCTAACCTTTTTGACACCGAGTGCCCAAAGCAGATGTACACGCATCCCCAAAATGCAGTGTGTCCTGCCCCTGAGCATACACACAGATCCCCTACATCTGTGCATGCATCCCTCAGCATGCATATGCATCTCCCGTGCATGCACTCCATCCCCGTGCATGCACCCCATCCCCTGCGCATGCATGCATGTCCCAGGGCCTGCACATTGCCCCTCCATGCATGCACATGCATCCCTGCCCATGTGCCCCACCCCTGCACATGGCGGTGAACCTATGGCATGCATGCCAGAGCTGGCATGCAGAGCCCTCTCTGTAGGCAGGTGAGCCATTGCCCCAGCTCATCTCCCCCGCACATGCACCCCACCTCCCCATGCATGCACATGAGCCCTCCCACATATGTGCCCCATGGCACACTCATGCATGCACAGTGGAGTGATGTCTCACCTACCCACAGAGAGGGCTCTGTGTGCCATCCCTGGCACATGTGCCATAGGTTCAACATCATGGCCCTAGAAGATCTGCATGAAGCAGCACCAGAGGATAGCTGAATTGGGCATCCAGTTATGAGGCCATTGCCATACCACCACCACCCAGTTTTACGTATAACTATGTGAACTGTGTATATATGGCTATTTCTCTTGTCCCATGTTCTTATCATAAGCTAAATATTAATTTTGTCATATCCAAATAAAATCTATTTTCATTCTAGTCTGAACCCTTTTCTTTCTTCCAAAACAATTCTGTCCCAACTTCTATACCACAACGTATCAGATACTTCAAGCCACCTATCGTAGGTAAAGATAAAGGTTCCCCTCGCACTTACATGCTAGTCATTTCTGGCTCTAGGGGGCAGTGCTCATCTCCATTACAAAGCCGAAAAGCCAGCGCTGTCCGAAAACATGGTCATGTGGCTGGCATGACTAAACGCCGAAGGCGCACAGAACGCTGTTACCTTCCCACCAAACGGGTCCCTATTTTTCTGCTTGCATTTTTACATGCTTTCAAACTGTTAGGTTGGCAGAAGCTGGGACAAATAATGGCAGCTCACTCCATTATACAGTGCTAGGGATTCAAACCGCTGAACTGCCAACCTTTCTGATCAACAAGCTCAGCATCTTAGTCACTGCACCATCTATCTGTCTATCTATCTATCTATCTATCTATCTATCTATCTATCTATCTATCTATCACTATAGATGTAGATCTAGATAGATAGATGACAGATAGATAGATGATATAGATATAGATATATACCTATTATATCTCTCCAAAAAAGTATCCGTTATGTCCAACTGGTCTTCAAAATTGTTTTCTTCTGGTACCATATTATCTTGGTTGCTGTTCTCTGGACACACTCAACTTTGTCACCATCTTTTCCTAAAATGTAGATAGTACCTGTGTCTAAAGTGGGATACATAAGCACATTCTGGTAATGAGAATTGGCAACCCCAATAATCTATTTATCCTTACTAAGTGAGGATTTCTCCATACCTTTCTTTGCCTGTTAGAAAAACAGAATAGTTGACACATAGTGTTGGCATCTACCTGCAAACTCTCAGCCTTCTAAGAATATCCTGCTCCAATACAATTCTGAATATTGATCTCCCCGCCTAATCAGGAACCCAAGCTTAATAAAAGTGATGTAGCTGCACTTTATTCACTGCTATGTTACCAGGAGTAACATTCCTAATCCACTCTACAGTATTATCATTACTATTATTATTATTATTATTCTTTTGCATCTTATTGATATTTTGATTGCTGATGTTTTAATTTGTTGCTCACTGCTTTTTCTAAGAAAGAAAATTGAGATTTGAAATAAATCGGTGAAGACTGTTAAAAACTGCATCTGCTTATATGACTTCAAGGCTGTTCTGTAGGAAGTTTTCAAGATTTCAGAGTTCTGTCTAATCCCAAATGATAGCAGGGCAGTGTGTGTGTGTGTGTGTGTGTGTGTGTGTGTGTGTGTGTGTGTGCATCTGTCTATCACCTGCTTAATATCTTGATCGTATAAATTTTAAATAGCAATTTCCATAATGCAAGGTGTCTTATGGCTGCAACGATGTAGGAACTGCCATTGGGAAAATGTAACATTTATTGACCAATGACCAAAATAAATTATGATGATAATGTGGAAAAAGAAGGGAATTGCAGCCTGATAATTGTAGAAAAAAGAAGCAATCCTGATGCTTAACACTATCGGTCCTGAATGTCCTCTTTCATCCAGGAGATCTGAATCTGTACTTTGGTTTAGTAGAAAACTTAGTACAGGACTGAACGTGGAGAAACCCTTGGGCTAGATTATGTGGAACATAGAGTGGTGCCCTTTGTAAAGGCTTTCTGAAATCCTATTCTATGGCAATGACACCATGAAAAGGACTTCATTCTTTAATGCCACTACTATCGAAGGTGTACTAGCAGGTGTTGTCATAAGTGTCTGCAATCAATCAGTTGTGCTTCAACTTGGAGTGCAGGATTGGGGCAGGTCATTAAGAAGCAATCTTGGCAACCATTTGTTCAACCACTGTGGAATTTTTTCATAGAGGGAACAGTAACAGGATGTACAGTGAGATGAGACCACCTCCTTGTTACTACAACCTAGCATCGTAGCTGATTAAATTGGCTACCCTTCGGCTGAACTGGTGGTAAAAAAAAAAAACAGCTACCGGTTCAGCCAAACTGGTATTTCTTTTATTTCCCTCCCGACAATCAGCTGTTCCTATGATCATCTGTGTCGGGATCCTCCTCGCTGTCCTACTGCTTCACCCAGAATGGAATGGAATGGAATGGAATGGAATGGAATAGAATAGAATAGAATAGAATAGAATAGAATAGAATAGAAAATATGGAATGGAATGGAATGGTATAGAATAGAATAGAATAGAATAGAATAGGAATAGAATAGAATAGAATAGAATAGAATAGAATAGAATAGAATAGAATAGAATAGAATAGTGGAAGTGGAAGTGGAATGGAATGGAACGGAACGGAACGGAACAGAACAGAACAGAACAGAACAGAATAGAATAGAATAGAATGAGTTGTAAGGGTCCTTGGAGGTCTTCTAGTCCAACCCCCTGCCTAGGCAGGAAACCCACACTACTTCAGACAAATGGTCATCCAATATCTTTAAAACTTCCAGTGTTGGAGCATTCACAACTTCTGGAGGCAGGTTGTTCCACTGATTAATTGTTCTAACTGTCAGGAAATTTCTTCTTAGTTCTAAGTTGCTTCTCTCCTTGATTAGGTTCCCCCCATTGCTTCTTGTCCTTCCCTCAGGTGCTTTGGAAAATAGCTTGACCTCCATCTTCTTTGTGGCAGGCCCTGACATATTGGAACACTGCTATCGTGTCACTACCTATAATCTACCTGTAAAGGCTACCTGTAATCAGAGCCACTGAACACCGTCTCGTCCCAATCTTGACTATTGCAACCCACTCTAAGTAGAACTGAAAAACCTCCATACATCTGTGCATTGTAAGCCATCCATAGTCACTCCGGATAGCAAGATGGGCAACATACCATAAAAAGTTCATAAATGTAAAAAAAAAATGACACGTGTCCAGAAATTGAACTGTACAAAAATGAAGTCTCCGGGATGCTAACTATTTCAAGAAATAGGATACATATAATGAAAGATCAGCCCCGACTACCAGTTGCCTACTGGAAACATGGCAAGGTCCTTGTTCATTTGCTTTAACATGATGGAACCATCATTTATCAGCCTCTCCTTTAAGGAAGAGCAGTATATCCAAGATTAAGAAGCCACACACAAAGACATATTGGGACAGTAAATAACCATCCTGTTGAGCAGGTTGAATTGTTCAGGTACCTAGGCATAATCTTTCCTGCCAGAATTACACATAGAACGCATAGGAATGTGAATAGAACAGAATAGAATTCTTTATTGGCCACGTGTGATTGGACACACAAGGAATTTGTCTTGGTGAAAATGCTCTCAGTAGACGCAAAAGAAAAGATACATTCGTCAAGAGTCAAGCATCATAAGGTATGCAAGTGCAAAATGATCAGGCATCTTTTTCTAGAGAAGGAGATGTTTTCTTCAGGTCTTCTTTCTGCAGAAATGAAACTTGGAAAGAACTTAAAGGATAATTTATTTCATTAATAATCCAAAGGGGAAAGGGAGAGACAGCGCTATTTGATCAGAGAAAGCTCTTTGGTGCCACCTAGTGGATTACTTAAAAAGCACATGGTGTACTATCATTCTAATGCAGTCAATGACTCCCCCCCCCACTCGCCAACTTTCCATTAGCGCTAGTTTCTAATAAATCACCAACACAGAGAATGACATGCAAAGCAGCCAAAAGATAATGCATCTGACTCTGGAATGGAAGTGCTATTCATATTGCTTATGATTTAAAGCCAATGAACTGGTTTCTGACATTCAACAGCTTGAAGATACAGGCTTTAAAATATTGGCCTCCAGCATCAGAACTATAAATTTGTGCATTTATAGGATATTTAAACGCAACTTGTAAAATGTATACACGGTTTTAACACCCATACATTATGCTCCCACTTTATGGGCAAGAGATAATGGAGCAAAGCATTTTCCTGCAGAAAACACTTTGGATAGATTGATCCCTGAATTTAGCGATGGGTAACATTATGGGATGCTCAAATTCCTACCCAAGGAGCTCCAGTAGGCACACTATGTGCATGGTGGACAATATGGGATCCACTTGGATGAATAAAAATGTGGCCATGAACAGGTCCATTACTAGAGGAGGATGCAAGTCATATCTGGCATGACCTTGGCTATGCAAATAGCATATCAACATAAGAAATAAATTAAAACTGAATTAAAATGTATTAAATATTATTGCTTTCTGGGTTACATGAATCCTATCTTTGGCCAGCACCTTACCCTGCTTCTTCTTACCCTTGTAAAACTTCTATTAGGTCTAATACAAATCTCTGGCACATCGCCCTTGCTTGCTGCCTTCCATTTACCCCAGAAATGTTCCATACAGCATTCAGTGGACTTTTATTGCCCTCATGAGAACAATTACAAGGAAGGGGAAACTACTACAGGTTGGCAACATGTGGCATCCTTCAGAAAGATAGAATACCACAAGTAATCTACAATGGTAGCTCAATACAGTACTACAGAGTAATCTACAAGGATAGACTAACATAATACCAAAGAGAAAGAAAATCAGGAGATCCTGGGTGAAGCCAGCCTGATTGCACAAAGAACTCTCTTATGATCTGAGAGAGAAAAAGGACAAGTACAAAAAAATAATGGAAAGGGGGACATATAACTAAAATGGAATACCAGCGAACAGCCCATATCTGCAAGGAGGAAGTCAGGAAAGCTAAGGATCAGAATGAACGAAGACAAATCCCAAAAAATATTTTTGAAAAGTTTCTTTCAACATGTAAGAAACAAGAAAAAAAAAAGTCGAGGAAACAATTGATCCAGTAATGGGAGACCATCGTCAAAGAGGTGACAGATAGCAGGGAAAAAGCAAAACTGCTTAATTCATTCTTTGCATCTGTCTTAACACAAAAGGGAAAAAATAGACCAACCTACCAAAAGCAGCATCATAGGAAACAAAATAGAAATGCAAGTCAAAATAGCAAGAAAATGGTAAGGGAACACCTAATCCAGGTGGATTATATCCCAAGAGTTCTGAAAGAGCTGGCAGGTGTGATCTCAGAACCACTGAACCAGTAATGCCATTCTACCAGTTCGTCCCAGTTCTGGTGTACCGGCAGCACCAAAGATCAGCTGAGACTGAACCAGTTCTCTCCGATGAGCTGCTGTTGCTTTTGAAGCGCAGGTGCTTTGTGCGGCACAGCGGATTGCCATGCATCCGCTGTTGAAGCTACAGGGATTGCAGGAGGTGATATGATAGCAGTCTTCCAGTAATTGAGGGGTTGTCACAGAGAAGAGAGGGTCAACTTGTTCTTCAGAGCACCTGAGGGCAGGACAAGAAATAACAGGTTGAAGATCATTAAAGAGATCCAACCTAGAACTAAGACATTTTCTGGCAGTGAAAACAGTCAGAGGAGATAGCTTGCCTCAGGATGTTGTGGATGATACTTTACTGAGGTTTTTAAGAAGGGCCTGGGCAGCCATTTTGTTGGGAATGGTACAGGATTTTCTTTCACGAGCACAGGCTTGGAATAGAAATCCTCCAAGGTTCCTACCAGCCCTATTACCTATGTTCTATATTCTAATTGTTGGGGAGGCTGGCCATTAAACTTCATTATACATATGGCTTATTAATATAACATTACAACGTTAACCAAATATCTACATATATTTACTGGAAGCATAAAATGCATAAGATGAATGAAATGTGAGTACTATATGTAATATGTAACACTAATCTCCCTCAGGATTTGATCTATCGAGTATGATAAGGGTCTAGATTTCCTGATGGACCACCACTTAAGAATGAATCAGCAGTGTGTGGCAGCTGCCAAAAAAATCAACCCAATGCAGACCTGGGTTGAATCCACAAAGGGATATTAAAGTAAAAAGTTGATTCTCTGAACTTCTACTTAGCGGTTTTCAGATGCAGTGGACATTTTTGTTCAATCTTCACCTCCAGACCACAGACATCAATCCTCTGGATGAGTAGGTTATACAATTCATGTAATTTATATTCTTTGTATAATGACATAATTATTATTTATGTCATTTGTGTAATTATGCAGCTATACAAATGATGTTAAATGTCAATCATATAATTAGACAAATGATGTACATTGACACACACCAGGCAATTTAGGATTTAATGAATATTCTGTGTTAATGGGCAGCTCTTCCTCCCAAATGGCCCATTAAATTGAGATTTTAATGCATTCCCTTAAGCAGTGGTATGCAAAGCGGAAAGGAGGAACAAATGATGAACTCCAGGAATGAAAGTAAAAGGAGATTTAAAAAGGAAATATAGCTAAATCTCATTTAGCAATCAATTTATCTCTCCATGACTTTCTATGCTTGCAAACCATCCTTTCATCTACCATGCATATATATTGCTTCAAACATTGCCATGTGGCCTTTAAGCTTCTCACTCTTCTTTCCCCGTGAGGAAAGAAGACAGGATAGAAAAGTAGTAAGTAAATAAAACAGAATACAACAAGTTAAGGGGGAAAGGGAAGTGTCTCCTTCTGAACCTTTGTTTTTCCTTGCAAGTGATAAATTAAGTAACTTTAGTTCAAGCTCTTAAACCTATAAACTTTTGTACAAGGGGGCATGACATAATGTAACCTCTTTATCTCTGATCTTACCAACCTGCCTTCCATTGAGGACCTGTATACTGCACGAGTCAAAAAAAAGGGCTGTGAAAATATTTACAGACCCCTCACATCCTGCTTCAACATAAGTTGCTTCAACTCCTACCCTCAAAATGATGCTATAGAGCACTGCATACCAGAACAACTAGACACAAGAACAGCTTTTTCCCGAAAGCTATCACTCTGCTAAACAAATAATTCCCTCAACACTGTCCAACTATTTACAAAGTCTGTAATTAATCTTCTTATCACTCCTTATCACCCATCTCCTCTCACTTGTGACTGTATGACTGTAACTTTGTTGCTTATATACTTACAATTTATATTGACTATTTCCTAGTATGATTTGATTGCTTATTTGCACTCTATGACTATTTTTAAGTATTGTACTTTATGAGTCATTGAAGAATGTATCTTTTCTTTTCATGTACACTGAGAGCATATGCACCAAGACAAATTCCTTCTGTGTCCATTCACACTTGGCCAATGACTTCATTCATTCATTCATTAAGGGGAGGTGGACTGTATATATCACTTGAATAGATTCTACATATCCCTTCCTATGACTATTGAGTGCCAAGGTTTGGATAACATCAAAAGCTAATCCACTACCTATAACCATCGAAGGTTCTTGAGCTCAATTTCCAGTAGAAGGTTTGAACCATAGAATAACATCAGACAAGCTAAGTCTGATAGTTCCCAATAAGGATGAAGCCAATAACTTGATTTTGATCTATGTAACTGAAAGAGCTGTTGGAAGTCTGGGAGTATACAAATTTGACAATAAAATACAACACAGGCTATATAAAGACACAAAAAGAAAGGAATTCCTGCCTTTCTCAGGGGGCTTTAATTCATGTTCCATAACTAATGTAACACCTGTAACTTTTTCCTTTGAGAACTTAAGGGAAAGTGAACTGTACATACCAATGTTTTCTGAACCACTGCGCCATTCATACAGTAAAAAGGTGTTTTTTACATTAGACCCAATTACCGAAAGGTGTTGATGTGTGTTTCTCTCTGCCATATCTGTTCCAGCAGAAATTGGACAGCAATTGGTCAAAATCACCTTCAACTGGATTCCGGCACTGAACAGGGAGTTAGATTTGAAGAGCTGTGAGGTAACTTCCTTCCAATTCTGTGTCTACAAAATGGCATAGTGTGGGGTAGTGTTTTCCAACTCTGCAATTTTATGTTGGCTGGGAATTCTGAGAGTTGAAAGTTGTCAAGTTGAAAAAACACTGGGAGATACCATTCCAATAGAATTTATACATATGTAATGTTCATCATGAACACATGAGGGAGATATAATACCAACTTTCTTACTGTGGTTTCAATTGTGGCAAAGTCCTCTTAAAGAATGCTTGACCGTGGCATCAGAGACATATGATCCATCTATTCTTTCCTGGGTTTTGGCCTCTTCACAACAAAGAAGCATTTTGTCTTTATAAATATAAGAAATTAACCAGCACTTGAGAGTATTCCCGTGTCGTGATTTGATGCTGCATCTTGAGTTTAAAATCAATTTGGATGCTATGGCAATCGGATCCTCTTGCAATTATAAAATGAAGCTGTGTTGAATAAATTAGAGATAACTGTGCTCAGCTTTTATTTTGACACCTGCTAGCAAAACCACAAACAGCTTCATTATATTCATCCTCAAAACCTAATTCTGTGTAAAGCAAGTCAATCGAGGTATTAAAAAAGAAATCAACACTTCAGTTTCAAGGAACTATTTCCCAATGTTGCCAATTCTCTCATTAACTTTACAGTTTATACAGGTAGTGTTATTTGATATTATAATGGCACTGAAAAAGTAACTATAACCAATCCCAATCACCTATATAATCAGCCAACTTTGCCTTGTGCCTTCTCCTTGGCTCCCCACCCCACCAGTGTTGGGATTCAAAAATTTTTTACTACCAGTTCTGTGATTTAGTGGGTGCGACAGGGGAAGGATACTGTAAAATCTCCATTCCTTCCCCACCCCACTAACCTGCTTTCACGCTCCATTCTCCTGTTCAGGGCAACAAAAGAAGACCCAGCCAATCAGCTGGGACTTGGGAGGCAGAGAATAGATGGGGGCAGGGCCAGTCAGAGTTGGTATTTGCCGGTTCTCCAAACTACTTAAAATTTCCGCTACCGGTTCTCCAGAACTGGTCAGAACCTACTGAATACCACCTCTGCACCCCACCCCCTTCAAAGAAACTGGAGAAGAAAGGATCACAAGAGAGTAAGCAGGAACACCAAACTCACGGCCCATGGGCCAGATATGTCACGTTCTGCAGGGGTGGGATTCAGATTTTTTAACAACCGGTTCTGTGGGCATGGCTTATCTTGGTGGCGTGGCTTGGTGGTCATGTAATTGGCTAGGTGTGGGCAACTCAACATCACTCACATCGAGGCACGCATCTCCTCACCTGTCCTCTCGTGACTGTGGGGATGCTGCAATAGTCGTAAATGTGAAAAATGGTCATAAGTCACTTTTTTCAGTGCCATTGTAACTTTGAATGGTCACTCCACACAAGCAAAGTACCAGCAAAGGAGGAAAAAAAATTCCAGAGATGTTCCTGAGACAGGAAGTCTAGTCCTGCCAAGAATGTAATAAGGGTTAACAGAGAGGCAGTTTCTGTAAGCAACACCAGAATGTTTCCTTCCTGCCTTCCTTACAGGATTAGCCAGTAATTTCTTCTAACAACCAGTTCTCCAAACTGCTTAGAATGTTAACAACCAGTTCTAGAGAATAGGTGTGAACTGGTAGAATCCCACCCCTGACATGCTGGCCACACCCACGCCCAGTTTAGCAAAGGGGAGGAAAGTCATGATACGTCATGTGATGCAGCCGTGACGACGTGAGTTTTACATCCCTGAGGGACATGATAGGGAATACACCTCAAAAGCATTGCACTGGTACCTGCAAGTAATCAAGCTGCATATGTACTATTCAAAGAACCCAGTGTATTCCTCTTTTTGAATCCCTTACACACATACCCCAATGGAGGAGCTGGATTATCTAAGAAGATTACATGGTAGATAAATATTTTTATCATCATCATGGTAATCTTGGTTTCCTGACAAATACTTGAAATCCCTGCAGTTTTCTTGGCAAGTTTTTGGAAGTGGTTTGCCATTGCCCTCTTCCTAGGGTTGAGAGAGAGGGACCAAGGTCACCCAATTGGCTTTGTGCCTAAATCCCAGTTTTCTGATTTCCAGCCCACTATTCTTAACCAATATATCAAATAAACTCTCAGAGTGACATGCTAAAGTACCAACTTGTTGAGAAAATGTTCACCAATCACTGATTGGTGAAAAATAAGCTTGAAGAGTTGTACAAACATTGGAAATAATACAACAAAAATAATGGAATAAAAAGGAGGAACTAGCGAATCAGATTGTAATCTTCCCGAGGAATGTTATCTAAGAATGGCAAATCTTAAGCTTGTTAGCCTGAAGCTACCTATAAATCAGGATCACAGATTTGTATCTAAGAATACACATACAATGGAAAAATTCAGTGTGGCGACATTTACTACTTTAGGGGATCAGAAAAGAATATTTTTAATCTTTAAAAATATTTATTTGTAAGGGAACCCACCTTAAGTAAATAAAACATTACTAATATAAAAAAAACCAGTATAAAACGAGGCCAGAAACATACAACCAAAAGCAATCATAATTAAAAAAAAAAAACCAGCCAAAGTATCTTGGAAGCTACCATACTCCCAAAGCAGTCTGGTTCAGAAGGAAATGCCAGGTTTTCACAGACTTCTGGAGGCCAGCAGAGTTGGAGATGACTCCATCTTAGGAGGCTGTTCTATAGGGAAAGTCCCTGCAACAGAAAAGGTGCATTTCCTGGTCCTACAAGATGGCACTGGTTCACTAAAGGGACCCAGAGCATCCCCGCCCTTCTGAATCGGGCGGGATGAGCAAAAACTACTGGAGAAGGGTGGTCCTGCAAGTGAATCATATAGGGCTTTAAAGGTGCTAATCAACACCTTGAATTGCCCCTGAAAGCCTAGGTTATTTGCATCTCTTGCTGCAACAGAGTCCACCTTGAACTGTTCAGTGAATGCCTGAACAGGCCCATACAGGTGGGTGTGGCTAATGCCCAGATTTTCAAAGAAAAATGTTCCTGTATTGATTCCAAGCTATGGAATTTGTATCTCCCCCGGCTCTTTCTGCTTCCAACAAAGATACCACGTCTCCACAGAATTCAAGTTCAGTTTTGATGAAGGCCTTACCATTTTACTTCATAGTTTTTCTGGCCCTTTTACACACAGCTGCAGGATGGGAAGTTTATCCAGAAGGGACATTAGTTCAAAGTAATGCTTCCTCACTCGCCCCTTGCTTTGTTAATTTTCTTTCTTAAGAAGGTTTTTTCATTTGTTAAATACGTCCCTCATAGAAGAAAGGTGTGAAATGATTCCTTTTACTGACACAGGCTGGGTATCCCATTTGCGTGTCTGTTCCCTGCATTATTTCTCCTAACTGCAGGATTATTTATTTACTTATTGAACACGTGGCAACGTTACATTAGCCAGGAGACTACAAGTAGAGTAGTAGTTTGGCTCCCTGTTTGTTAGCCCTATTTGGTTTTCACATTTGGGTGCTTCCCAAGATGTGCCACAGGACAATGAGCTAGTGCCACGCCGGAAAGGAAGATGAGTGGCTTTCCTACAGCGTCGCCTGAGACCTTCTCCCTCCACTGAAGCTGCCTCACAAATGGGTGTCACAACCAGGAAGATTCTAAGCATCCTCATGAAGTGACGGTTTGTCTTCCCTCCAGAGTGGTGCCTATTTATCTACTTACATAGAACATGTTTCAAACTGTTAGGAGGGCAGGAGCTGAGGCAAGTAGCAGGAACTAATCCCGCCATACAGGTGAAACTTGAAAAATTAGAAAATCGTGCAAAAGTTCATTTATTTCAGTAATGCAACTGAAAAGGTGAAATTAATATATGAGAAAGACTCATTACATGCAAAGCAAGATAGTTCAAGCCGTGATTTGTCCTTTTCCTGACAATCCTCTCCAGGCTGAGGTCATCCCTGCTGCTTGTGCACCTTTTTCTTCCACACTTTTTGTGGCTATTCCACCATTAAGCAGACATTGTCAAACACGGATACAGGGATGTTTGCACGTATCTAATGACCTTGTTTTAGCCAACTGCAAAATGTTTCAATATGATCACGAAACACTGACTGTTGTTACTTTCCATCCCAGGACACGTTATGATAAGCATATTTGCAAGCTTGCAAACTATCACATACTTTGTTCTTTGTTCTTTGTTTATGATCTTCTTCCATATAAGGTAAAACTCTGCTACCCCCTGTGTGCTACCCCACCCGCTTGAAAGAGGATAATAAATGAGGTTTGTGCAGAGCACTCGGGGCTCCTCCTGCTGCGGCGGCAGCTGCCTGGGTCAATCCATCTGCCCCGGGTGTGAAGTGCTCCCTCCTATGAAAACAATCGGATGTCTGGTGTCTGTTATTGGTATTCACCCTTGCGAGGGTCCCTCTAAACTTCTTCCCTGCGGGGAATTCCATAGGCAGCGAAAGAACGCAGGCGGAACAACGGACCGGTCGCTCGCTGCGACAACTTTTCCCTTCCACATAACTTTCTATTAATGTGCTTTGATAACAGCACTTTGGGAACATCCAACTTCTTTTGCAATTACCTTTTGAGGCTTTCTCTCTTTATGGAGGGTGTCAATGATGATTTTCTGCACGACTGTCAGGTCAGCAATCTTTCCCATGATTGTGATTCCTACTGAACCAGACTGAGAGACCATTTAAAGGCTCAGGAACCCTTTGCGGGTGTTATGGCTTAATTAGCTGATTAGAGTGGGACACTTTGAGCCTAGAATATTGCACCTTTTCACAATATTCTAATTTTCTGAGATTGTGGATTTGAGGTTTTCATGAGCTGTAAGCCATAATCATCTCCATTATGACAAACTGCTCAAATGCCCTACAACCTCGTATTGCCATTTGTACACTGCACCAGGCAGCTTCCAACAAACATTCATGGGAGCAGCCAGTATAAAATCATAAGTCACATTCATGTGATGACCATTTCAATGAGAGAGAGAATTGATAGTTCAGTTATGCTTGTTAAGCAAAGAGCATCTATAGGGAATAATTGATTTGACTATGGAATTGAATGTTGATTTCTAAATGGATGAATTGTATAGGATGGAAATAAAATTGAAAAAAAAACAAGTTTCTGTTTATACTGATATTTTGGATGTGGTTTTACTGGTTGGGTTTGTCAGCGTTCCAATGAAACTCCCTATATTCATTCAGCCCTCAGAAACAAAGTTTATCCAAGGAAGAATGTATTAAGGAAGTCATATTGGCACATCTGGGATACCCCAAATCTGAAAATTCCAGGTTTTCCCTTCCCAAATGAAATTCAAAATCCATCCCCTGCACCCACCAGTCCATCACATGCTCCAATCAAACATCCTCCCAACTGGAGGCATTCCTCCAGACACTCCTCTCCAGGTGCAGGGTGACATGTCCTTGACTTTCTGAGAAAGAATGTCTCATCAACATTCTTACTCAGAAAGTTGATGAGTCTTATCTTCCACCTTCTAAGAAATCTCCCCCTCCCATATTACCAGGCACTAAATGTGGCAGCTTAGAAGCTTCTAAGAAAAATATGGCTTCCAAAGCTGACAGGCTTATTGGTGGATGGGCTTATATCTGAGTATACTTAGTATAACTTTGTTGCTTGATTAAATTATTGGAATGCTTTTCGTGCAGGGAAGCTTTTGAAGGCAATAATATCAGTTACTACAAAATGCAGCAACCAGCTTCAGTGTTAACAAGTGAATGCTTCATCAGCTACAGAGGTAGTATTCAGTAGGTTCTGACCAGTTCTGGAGAACCGGTAGGAAATTTTGAGTAATTTGGAGAACCAGCAAATACCACCTCTGACTGGCCTCACCCCATCTATTCTCTGCCTCCTGAGTCCCAGCTGATCGGTTGGGCCTTCTTTTGTTGCCTTGCACAGGAGAACGGAGCTGAAAGCAGGTGAGTTGGCTGGGGAGGGAATGGGGATTTTGCAGCAACCTTCCCCTGCCACGCCCACCAAGCCACACTCACAGAACCAGAAGTAAAAAAAAATTGAATCCCACTACTGATCAGCTACCCTGTGTTGTGGGTAGCTGCGATGGGGTGAGGAAATAACCTTGAGGAATGAGAAGAGATGCTACCTACGAAACAATTAGACAAGGGAGGAAGGAGCCGCTTTTGGAGGACGAACTTTAAGAATGACCCATCCCAGTGGATCTGTTGGTTCAAAGAGGCCGCAGAAAGTTTGTTCTCTCAGACTTGCAAGATAATGTTGATGTACCCTTACAGTATAATAAAGTAGAATTAGTCATCTAGTTATGTTTCCTGCTTGGTTTACCTGGAAGGGTTGACAGCACTACAAAATTGCTTTCCAGTAAGTTTCCAGGTATAATTCAAAGGGTAAGTTTTCCATAATCAACCTCTACATGGCTTTAGTTCCTGGGTGTTTTGGTTCACCTCATCCAGGTAAAGCCAATCTAAAACCAGTGGGGAAAATGAAGAATGTCATGGTTTGATATTATTAATGAGAGAGGGAGAGGGAGAGCGAGAAGGAGATGGAGAAAAGCTTAAAGTGCAAAAAGTAAATATCACGCTATGAATGGATAAGATAGAATCAAGGACGATTTTCCAGGCAGAAGAATATTATAAGTGTAATGGAGGTGCTGAACTGATAGAGATCAAGGTAGGAAACACAGCTAAGTACAAAAAACTATATGTGGTGAACAAGCCTCAAGGCTTAAGTCAGAAAATTTTCAGCCGCTCTATTAGCAGCAAGCCAATATAGCTTACATGATGAACATAATTCAGCCCTAGTATTATGGAAACACAGCTATGTGATTTGTTTATAATTCAGGAAAGGAAATGTTGCGCTTATGAGTAAAGCCCAGTTGAGGTTTGGATCTAGGCTAAATCATGGACCTCAGGTATTACCATTGTGGATGAAAAAGTGCAATATTCTTTAAAGAGAAGGAAAAGGGCTGTGGCATGCTGTGGGAATCCTGGGAGTTAAAATCAGAGGTGGTATTGGACAGGTTCTGACCAATTCTGGAGAACCAGTAGCAGAAATTTTGAGTAGTTCAGAGAACCAGAAAATCCCACCTCTGACTGGCCCCACCCCCATCTATTCTCCGCCTCCCGAGTCCCAGCTGATCAGCTGGGTCTTCTTTGATTGCCCTGCACAGGAGAACAGAGATGGAAAGCAGGTTAGTGGGGTGGGGAGGGAATGGGGATTTTACAGTATATCCTTCCCCTGTCATGCCCACTAAATCACACCCACCAATCCATGTCATGCCCACCAAGCCAAGCCCACAGAACTGGTAATTTTTTTTTTAAATCCCACCCACTGGTTAAAATCCACACATGTTAACGTTGCTGGCATTAAGAAACACTTTCCTCAATTGCTTTTAAGGTATTGCTACTGTTTTATCCTCTTGACTTAAACAGCAGCATGAAATATAGATGCTGGCTGATTTTATTTTCTGGATATGGAAATGATTAATCAGAAAAATGCTACTTCTGTATTAGATTAATGAAGAGGCAGTGAGAACTTAAGAAAGTTCATTGCTGCTACTTTTTCCTTCATAACTGAAAAAAATATTTTTGCTTAGACAACTATCCCTCACAATCCTGATCAGGGCATTGGCTTCCTTTCTAAAACGGCAGCATTTGACGATGTCAGTCAGATGACTAATATGTGTTTCATTCTCTGGCCTAATGGTAATCCAATAAAGTTGCAACATGTCAAAAGAATCGTGCATGTCTATGGAGATTCTCAGTCATCCAGGTCGTGGTTATCCCAACGGTGCTTTTCCAAAAGATAACTGAACATTCTTGGTTTTCTTTTTCCTTGAAAACATTTCACTTCTCATCCAAGAGTTTTTTTTCAGTTCTAAGTGATGAGGAATGGAAGGATTCATATTATTTGACTCACTCTGAGTGTTACTGAAGCCATTGGGGGGGGGGGGGTGTTATTTGTATCCTGAGAGTCACCTGAATTTGAGTACAAACAGGTTTACTTTAGTTTAGTTTATTGTCATTGCACCTCGTACAAAGAAATTAAATGCCATCTTCAGTGTACATTGTAACTATAAAAATAAAACACAATCACACATCCTTCGCATTCTATATAATTGAATTGAAAACCCCTGATATTGCATTAATATTGCACCATACAGTAGAATTCAATATAGTTACTACTCTGGGATGGAAGCTGTTTTCCAGCCTATTTGTCCTTGTTTTTATTATCCTGTACCATCTGCCAGATGGTAATAGTTCAGAAAAAAAAAAGTGCCCAGGATGAGATGGATCTTTTAAGAATGTTAACTTTCTTAAGGCAGCGGGATTTATAAAGCTCTTCCAAAGAGGGGAGAGGGCAACCAACAACCCTCTGGGCAATGACGTTAACCCTCTAGAGTGCTGTCCTATCTGCCACTGTGCAATTGGCAAACCATACACAGGTGCAGTAAGTTAAGATACTCTCTGTGGCACAGTGGTAGAAGTCACCAGCAGTTTTTCATTTAGTTGTTGTTTCCTGAGAAATATCAGGCAACGTAATCTCTGCTGGGTCCTTTTGACCAGGTGTGGAACTTTCTTGGGATTGCTAAAAGGACTGTGTTGTGGAAAGGTTGAGGTAGAGGTGGTATTCAGAAAGTTCTGACCAGTTCTGGAAAAGCGGTAGCGGAAATTTTGAGTTGTTCGGAGAACCGGCGAATCCCACCTCTGACTGGAGATTTTACAGTATCCTTCCCCTGCCATGCCCACCACGCCACGCCCACAGAACCGGTAGCAAAAAAAAATTGAATCCCACCACTGGGGAGAGGGATATGACACCACCTTCTCTCTCCATCACCATCCTTTCAGCAGTCTCAAGAAGACTCTAGACCTCTTTGCATTCTGATTCAGGTAACTCTGAGGATACAGGTAAATCTGAAATGGCTGTCAGGGAGCTAACAACCAGATGACAGCAAAGAATATAAATACTTCCATTCCCCACTATCCAGACAGAACTGAAGAAGTTTCCTCGTCAAGAAGCAAAATATTTTCAACGCAAAAACCAAGCCAGTCTAGTTGCCCTTTGGAAAAGTACTTTGGGGTCAAGAATGGTGCAATGTAAACATTAAAGAGTTCAAATCAGGCTATTGGCTAGCAAACAAGAAATTACCCGGGACCTGTGATTTTCTGACTTATTCTCTATCGGGGCTGAAAAATTCCTCCTCTTAAGGAATAAGCTGCATTTCCCAGGATGAAAAAATTCCCCACCTACACAAGGCAAACAAGTTTTGGCAAGGAGTGCCTTGGGCTATGTGTTAGGCAGAAAGTAGATGAGTTCCATTCATATATTAATAAATCTTTTTAGCAATGCATATTCATTTAAAAGCAAAATGAAAGCTACTACTTCTTGTCTGTGCTAATTATTTGCCCTTCATCATTACTGTTTCCTCGATGATGAAGTATGAGGTGTGATTTATTGCAGTTTAGAGATCTGAGTCCACAGTATGAAAGATATGGTCTTGAATGCTTTAGTATTCGGACCAATGGTGGGGAGGAATAATTAAATCTGTCTCTGAGCTTGATGCTGCTTTACATTTCCCTTACTCCTATCAATTCTTTTCTGTTTGGCCCCAGCTAGTGGCCTTCAGGAATCTAGCAATATAGGTCCTTTGATAAACTATACACAATCATTGGTTAGAGCTACAATCAGGGCTTCCTGGGAATTGTACTATGGCAAGAGGAAGAGGGGAAACAGGACTCAGGAATGCAAAATTGAATGCTCCTAAAAGAGCAAAGCATACAGGTAATCTCCCACTTATGACCACTTAATGACCACTGTAAAAATGGTCACAAAATCACTTCCAGTCACATGATGCTTACTTAATGACATCACTTAATGACCAAAATTCTGATGCCAATGGTGGTTATAAGTCAAGGACTACCTGTACAGTAGGTGTCATTTGTACTTAAAATAGTATTAATAGAGGAGAGCTGCAACTAAATGCATCAGAATAAGTCACTTCTATACAAAGCTACCTACTGTAAAATACAAATCAGTCTTTCCTATCCTGATGCCTGATGAATGCAAACTTGAATATAAGCCAGCAGTGTGCAGCAGCAGCCAAAAAAGCTGATACAATTTTGAGTTGTATAAACAGAAGCATAGAATCAAGATCATGTGAAATACTAATACCACTTTATAAAACCCTAATAAGACCTCACCTGGAATACTGCGACCAGTTTTGATCACCATACTACAAAAAAGATGTTGAAACCTTAGAAAAAGTTCAGAGAAGAGCAGCTAAGATCATCAAAGCCCTGGAAACTAAAACATATGATGAACAGTTGCTGGATTTGGGTTTCGCTAGTCTAAAAAAAAGAAGAATTAGGGGTGACATGATAGTAGTATTCCAGTATTTGAGGGGATGCCACAAAGAAGAATGGGTCAAATCATTCTCCAAAGAACCAGAGGGCAGGACAAGAAACAATGGTTGGAAACTAATCGAACAGCAACCTGGAATTAAGGAGAAACTTCCTAACAGTAAGGACAATTAACCAGTGGAACAGCTTGCCTTAAGAAAGCATGGGTGTTCCATCATTGGAGGTTTTTAAGAAGAAACTGGACAGCCACTTATCTGAAATAGTATAAGTTGTCCTGCTTGAGCAGGGGCTGGACTAGAAAATCTCCAAGGTCCCTTCCAGCTCTAAAATATTCTATTCTAATGTGAATAAACATCACTACTATCAAAGTTGATCATGCATTGTTGGGATGAATTCTGAAACAATAAGAATAGCCGTGCAGACCTGCCCTGAGTATCTTACTGGATTGAACCCTCTCAAAAAAGATATCAGAATTTATGTATGTTCTATAAGAGAAAGGATACTTTCAGAATATCTGTACATAAAGCTGCATCTCACATTATGCCGCAGCAAACCCAAGTAACACTGTAGCATCTTTTCTTATTAAGAAAATAAGACATTTCTTATTTTGTTCATGCTAGATATTTAGAATTGGGAGCAAATCCAGTGCCTCAAATCTTGCAGATCCAACCTATGCACACACAGAAAATGAAAAGGACTAAAATGTCACTGTCAGCTGCCACTTCACACTTGTTTGTGCTTCGTTGCTCTGCAGTGACAGACAGCCATGAACTGTGAGGAGGCCAAAGGAAGGAAGGAATGCTTTGGGGAAATGAAAGTAAGTGCTGGATCTTCTCAAGACGCTGCCTCAAGGAGGAAGAGAAGGAGTCGGCATACCAAACCACTCTTGGATTGGCTGGAAAACATCTTGCCTGAACTTGATTGGTTGCACTAGGGTGGGCAATGAGAGGTAGCTAAGGAAGGAAAAGTAGAGTTTAGGGATTTTGGCCTGCGATTTTCAGTTCTGGCTTCGCAATACACTTTGGTCTCTAATAAAACGAGACCTTTCTCAACAAACAGAGCCAAGGGTCGTTTTTATCTAGAGATTCAAGCTGTAGACAGTCTGATGGTCGTTCCCACTCACTGTAATGACATTATCAATTCACCATTGATAATCCCCGATAATTTCCAAAAGAAAATGAAAACACATTTTCCTTTCCTAGAGCCTCAGGCCTACTTAATATATTCATTTAGAGGCCTTTTTCAGTGATAAAGCAACGGCACAGAATGGTAATTATCAGCCAGACAGTTCAAAATCTGTGGCGTTCTTGGTACAGACATTTTATTACCCAACTAGATAACATCAAGCAAACAACCAAGCCCAGACAGCCCAGAGAGCGCGAAGCCTAGAGATCACCAAGAACTCCACAGTTCAATCCTGAGCTACAGATATTCTCTTCTTTTGAAGTCTAGAATCCTTTGCTCCTGGGATTCAGTCCTTTCTACAATTATATATAGACCCAATTGCCTTGGAATAAATCCCAATTTATTCTAAGAAACCAAATGAGTAAATATCAGCCTGTGCTATACAGGTTCAGCAATTGCCTCACAATTCACGATTAAGATGGTGATGAAAAGAAATAACTGTATAACAATGTTTATGATCTTACAGTGTGCGTGTCTCCGCTCTCTCTCATACGTGTGTTCACCAGCACATACCCAGTTTGGAATATTGGTGTTATGAAGATTCTTTGCTCTTTTATTTTATTGTTCTTTTATCTTTTGGAAATTGATATTTTATAACATTTGATGTATTTAGTTCTAGTTTTAAGCCTAAGTCTTTTAGGCTTTTCATACTTCGTATACAGTGTTGGCTGCCTTCAGCAATTGTTTCTGGCGTTTCTTTTTTTATCTTGCCGGCAGAATAAATAATAAAAATAAAATAAATAGTTAAACATTAAAAGGCTTAGAAAGAGGTGTTCTTTGTTTTCACCAGGTAATAAGTACCGCTTGGGGATTAATTTTCTTGGCTTTATTTTGCTGAGCCCAGTTCTTTGGACCTTATCACTGAATGTGACTTGATTAGATAACACCTGAAGCAATGATTGTGACTTGATGAAAACACCGGCATGATGCCAGAGTCTCGCCTATACTTAGGTTTCTTACCCTAAACATGCAAATGATCATTCAGTCTCTTATCAGATTGGGAAATCCCTTGCATGGAATTTTTATGAGCCCTAACGCACAATAGTCTTACCCCACCTTTGCTGTTGAACACACACCCAGAGCTTAGACACCGCCAGCAGCAAACTAGTATTAATGCATTGGACAGCCCTCCCAAACCCACTTGCTACCAATTTTAAATTATCCTTTTTTTTCCGCTCCTCCTGATTAAGAAACCAGGCCAGATATCAGGAGACTGAGTTCTAGGCACGAAAGCCACCTGGGTGACTAGTCATACTCACAGAGTCCACAAATTCAGTTTCAAGCAATAAATTGATTGGTCAATTCCAGTCACAGTCAAATGGATTGTCGCTCAGTTGATCCAAAAAGAAAAAAAATAGTGGATCCTGCACTTGCAGGAAGAAGAAAAAAAGATGGGGAAAATAAACTTTACAGACAATGAACAGTTGAAGAAACTGGGCCTGGCTAGTCTAGTGAAGAGAAGGACCAGGAGAGACATGATAGCAATCTTCTAATATTTGAGGGGCTGCCACAGAGAGGAGAAAGAGGTCAAGCTATTTTCTAAAGCACCCGAAGGCCAGACAAGGACTAATGGGATGGAAACTGATCAAGGAGAGATTCAACCTGGAAATAAGGAGAAATTTTCTGACAGTGAGAACAACCAAGCAATGCTTGCCCTCGGAGCTTCATCACGGGAGGCTATCAAGAAGAGACTGGACTGACATCTGTGTAAATGGTGTAGGGTCTCCTGCTTGGTTGGGGGGGGGCGGTGTTGGACTATATGACCTACAAGGTCCCTTCCAACTCTGTTAATTTGCAAATCTGTAAATATTCAAAAGCAGGTGAATATAGTATTCAGACAAAAACTGCTCAAGCTATCAAACTTTCCTCCTTGCATTCACTCATATGGATAAAAATGGGGGGGGGGGAGATGGTTTGCTAACTATGGAATGTCCTGATTGATTGATTGATTGATGTATTTTTTATTTGAAACATTGATATAGCCACCCATCTTAGAACAAACTCCGGGGGGTTCCCCAATCTAAAACTAAAATAACATTAAAACCCATATTAAAACTATTAAAACCAAAAGCATAAAAAAAAACTTGGCACCAAGTCAAGTTATTCTGACATGCAATCCCCTTTTCATATTTCACAAAATTTGCCAGAAATGCATGAGTGTGTTTTTCTTCTTCGTTTTTTTTGGTAGGGGAGGGTGGCTTTGCTTGCCTTCCTATAAAAGGAAGAGAAAAGGACTATGGATGATTCACAGAGTGCTCAGATAAATTCAGTAACTGACACACTGATTATCTGAGTTTTAGGATTCCAGTATTGGGTAACTCATGCAGGGGGTGGGAAGGAAAAAAGAAAGACTCAAAACAAACTCAACACTATTCTAGGTATGCATGAGACGTCCTGGTGATGATGAAGACACATTGGGGAAGAGACATTGGGGAAGAGACGTTAAGGTCCTTTCAAGATGACTTGAGGTAGATCAGTGTTGCTTAATCTTGGTAGCTTGAAGATATGTTGACTTCAACTTCTACAATTCTCCAGCCAGCATGCTGCTGGGGAATTCTGGAGGTGGAAATACACACATCTTCAAATTGTCAAGAAATACTGAATAGAATAGAATAGAATAGAATAGAATAGAATAGAATAGAATAGA
>NW_020769374.1:3548353-3580371 GCF_900518735.1 Pseudonaja textilis | reverse complement strand
TGTATATGTATATGTATATGTATGTATGTATGTATGTATGTATGTATATGTGTATGTATGTATATGTATATGTATAATGTTTAGAAAATGATCTTCAGCTTCCTTTTGTTAAGAACAAAAGAATAAACACATGGTCTAGTTACTAGTAGGAAGGGATTGAGGGAGATGTGTGCAGATGTTTCAAATTTTAAATGAAGTTCTCATTTTTATGGACATCTGAAATTTTTGAGAGTTATAGTTAGGATCTCTAGAGGAAAACAGATTAGGAGAGGATGAATCTAAACATGTAGGTAAGAAATGGAATGACTGTTTGGCTTTGTGCTTGAGGGATTGTTTTGGGGGTATAAAGCTATATGAAGTCTTATATTCAGACATGAATGCAAGTCATTAAAAATACCTTTTTAATGACTTGCATTCATGTCTGAATATAAGACTGAATATAAGACATATTGTGTTTCGAGCCTCCAGATGGGAAACAAGTGTTTTTGGTATTGCATGAAATCAATAGGTAGTAGGTGGCTCACTCTTCCCTTGAGATTTTCCAGACTTTTTTTTCTATTTTTTAAAATTATTTATTTGTCAAGCATATATTAGATAACAGATATAAGTATAAACATGATTATTAATACATAAAATGGATATGAATAAAAAGAAAGATTAGGACAGGGACGGTAGGCACGTTGGTGCGCTTATGCATGTCCCTTACAGACTTCTTAGGAAAGACTGTCGACAGTCTAAGGTTAAAGTTTTTGGGGTTTGGGGAAGAAACCACAGAGTCAGGTAGTGTATTCCAGACATTGGCAATTCTGTTACTGAAGTTGTATTTCCTGCAATTGGTGCAGTTTACCTTGAGTTTGTATCTATTGTGTGCTTGTGTATTGTTGCGGTTGAAGCTGAAGTAATCATTGATAGGTAGGAAGGGATGATTATTTGTTTTACTTTAGTGTTGACAATTCGGTCCTAGCCTGTGTCTAGTTAAACCTTAACAGTAGCAAAATCAAGTTCACTGGTCATCTGGTTCCTGGTTACCTCATATGGGGAGCTGCATTGTATGTTTACAGTACTGAAAGCTATATTTATAGCTATGCCAATTGGTTGTCCTGTTGGTTTCTGGTGACGTGTCCTCTTTTTTTTACAATACGTGAAAACTATCTGCCTGTCCTGTGCTTGATTGTCTAACTTATATTTTTTTTTGTATTTTCTTCTTCCTTTCGCCTTTCCCAGGATTTTCTCCCTTACAGAGGAAAGAGTTTGCCTGGACAAGCTATTTCCTCCTAAATTGCTTTTCTTTGATAGGTAGGCTTCACTTCCCTGAAAGGTGCTAGCAGCAAGTTAGCTCAGCTCAGCAACCTTGATTAGCACCTCTGCTGCCTTGTGCTGCTATCTGAAATTGCTGTGGTCTTAGTCAATTAAAACCCCAACTCGTTTGTTTGTTTTTTTATTCCTAAGTAGGGCGGAACACTGCCAAGGCATTCTTTTCAATGTGTATTCCCCAATGGGTGCTTGTTCTCTTGAGATCTCTTCATCTTCCTCTCCAATGAAAGTAAATACAAATATTAATTTCCCCCTTGCTAACTGTCCCTGAACTGAGTAAAAATTCCAAAGGGTGAGGTAATGGGGAATAGAGCTATAAGATATGCCCTTTTCCTACCTAGTCTTAGCAGACAACCATCTAAACATCCTAGTAGAAAACCTAGAAGTCTTAGCAGACAACCATCTAAACCTGAGCCAACAGTGTGTGGCAGCAGCCAAAAAAGCCAATGCAATCCTAGGTTGCATTAACAGAGGGATAAAATCAAGATCACATGAAGTTCCACTCTACAAAGCCTTAGTAAACCACACTTAAAATACTGCAACCAGTTTTGGTCACCCCAATAAAAAAAAAAGATGTTGAGGTTTTGGAAAGAGTTCAGAGAAGAGCTACAAAAATGATTAGGGGCCTAGAAGCTAAAAATGTATGAAGAACAATTGCAAGAAGTCGGTATACCTCCTAGTCTAATAAAAAGAAGAACCGGGGATGACATGACAGCAAGTCTTCCAATACTTGAAGGGCTGCCACAAGGAAGAGGTGGCCAACTTATTTACCAAAGCAGGGGGCTGGACAAGGAACCAGGGATGGAAACTAATCAAGAAGAGAAGCAATCTAAAACCAAGTAGGAAATTCCTAGCAATGGGAACAATTAACCAGTGGAATGACTTGCCTGCAGAAGTTGTGAGTGCCTCATCACTGTAGGCTTTTAGGTAAAGACTGGGTAGTTGTTTATCAGAAATAGCATAGGTCTCCTGGAAGAACAGGTGGTTGGACTAGATGACCTCCAAGGTCTCCTCCAATTCTGTTACTGTTAGCTTCCTTGTGAGTTGAGTTCCAGAACATGACTCTCTCTTACCATTAGGACTCATCTGGCTGATTCCAGTCGTGCCCTCTTGATATCAGAAGTGTTTAAAAGCAACTTCTTAGTAAATATTTTTTAAGTTTTATTGAACTCCTGATATCTCTCTTGGTTGTTCACCTTCTTTGGTCTCTGACCTGCAAATTCTAGATTAATGGAAACATTTCCATTTAGAGAGTTTTCTCAAGTTTCCCAACCCCTTTCTTTTAACTGTCATTATTAATTCCTGTGCCTTTTATTCTGCACCATCTCCAGAAAGAATGTAATAAAATGTGAAGATGTTTCTTTTCCTTCCGGGTTCTTTCATTCCTTGCTTGGAAATATCCACTCAAAAGGAGATAACACCTTAGCAAATGAACAGGTATGAGCAGGTAGTAATATCATAAGGAATCAACCTCAGGCTATAGTATAAATGTATCTGACAATGACACTTCCCAAAACAGCTCTTATTTCCTCCTCTGCCTCTCAATTCCACAAGCCCTACAAGATCTTTTTTTAAAAAACTGGAGGATTTCAGCATGACTGTGTTGTGTGACTAAATCATTTCTACAACTGAGGCATGACTGAGTACGTGAGCCTTTATACCAACTTTATCTGCATGGATTATTATGGTCTTTGGAGGATTCATAACAAAAAAGTGTTTCAGTTAAATTGCATTGATTCTGTTTCATGTGATTAATTTTTTGTTGTTTTGGATTTTCCCAATAAGATATAACAGTTGAATTCTGGGACAAAATCTGAAGGAAGTTGTTATTGTTGCACGTTCAACAGTGGTTTTGTTTCCAAAACCCATGCTTGGAAATTACACGTCTGCTTCCCAGCTGTGTGAAACATGTCATAGGACAGACTTGAAATCACACTTCTTAGGAACAGACTTTGCACAGATCCAAATTGTGAAAGATTATTTCATGTGTATTGAGAGAGAAGTCATGTGTTTAAGTGATTATGAAATTAGTTTTCCATGTCACACGATTTCAGGGGCACGTGAACATAGCAGTCACTATTTCTTTAATGTTGATAAACAAAACAAAAGATGGCCAGGACATTTGAAAATAAGATGGACTATTTGCACTTTCTTCGATTCCACCAGAAAATTGAAACATGATTATAGCCATTTAGTTTTGTTACAAATTCTCAACAAAAACAAATCCTGTTTTGCAGCTTTTTAACATAGATCCATTCCAATGTTATGAAGCTTTCTGATAATGAATAATTATGTAATTCCCCACTTCAGTTTCAAGAAGTTCTTTTTTCCCCAGACCAAAATCTCAGGCTTATTCATACAATTATGAGTAAAAGCCATACAAATTAGTAACCTAATTAGAATGAAACCAGAAGCACCACGTGTACTGAGGAAATGTTCGATGTATGGTTCATATGTCTCTATTTTTTTTTTCTGAAAGTGGCAAAGGAGCAACCAAGTCTGAAACGATTATGAAACTATAATTATACCCCAGCAAACTAGACAATGGTCAAAAAAGCAGCAGCTGACTTCACAGAAAGAATGTGGGGGTGACAAATGTCTCAGAAGGAACACTCCCTTGTTTCAACATGGCTTGTATTTTCACATTTCTATGAAATGTGCCTTCTGAAAACCTAAGACAAATTAATCAACAGATGGAAAAAGTGTCTCTACCACCGGGCTTTTTATAGTCTTCGCTATGTCTCCCATTTGGGAAGATGTGGGGCTGTGGAAACCATTGCATGTGTAAATCAAGTAATCCCACATGGTTTAGAGTCTAGACAGCATAATTTTCATGCCTATTAACTTTACTCATTTTTCACGAGAAATGAAGACTGTATGACAGTAGGAGAAATAGATGACAAACTTTTGACATTTGTAGAGTTCAGAGTATTTTATTATTTTCCTTTGCAAGTATAAATATTGACAGTAATATATAAAACATTGACACGAAAGAACACATGTTCTTGCTGTCTCTTTTGCTGCAAAACACTACTACAGCTACCCATTTGGGAACATAAAATAATGTTTCCACATGTCCTTTGGATTTCTGTTAAATATTAAATACTTTACAAAGTTATTTATACATGGCCCAAATATCTCCTTGTGGCCAATACCAATAATACAGTTTTCTCAGAAAGATAAACACATTTTTTTGTGTTTATTTACTGCAATAATTTAAAATCCTAAAGATCAAATCCTAGCCAAAGGTTTTATTTGGAAGAAAAACCACATATGATTAGTTAACATAGCCCATTCATAAGCTTAGCTTAGGCCAGGGTAGCTCAGCTGGAGATATACCATATAATCAAACTCCACCTTATTAAGGTACTCAATAAGCCACTGCTTTTTTATTATATTCCTCCCTTAGTTTCCTTACCTTTTCCTCACACTCCCTTCCCTCATTTAGATTTTGATGTAGACTAGGGTGAAAAGGTTTTAAGAGGACTGCTGGAGGGAAAAGAAGTCATATACTGTAGTAATTGGAGCATTCCTGTGGATCTTTAAGAGAAGACCCACGTTAATCTACGGCAGTGTTTCTCAATCTGTGCAATTTTAAGATGTACATGGACTTCAACTCCCAAAATTCCCCAGCTTGCATTGTGATTGGGGAATTTGGGGAGTTGAAATCCATGCATCCAAGGTTGAGAAACACTATGGTACCCCAAAATTGGGAGTTTGGTAGCACCTTTTCCTACTAACAAAACATCAAGAGGCATAAACTTCATGTAATCTGATTAAGTGAGCTGTTCTCACAGACGTTAATGCTTTTCCAGAATATTTGTTAGTCTGAAAAGATGCTACCCTAATGCCACTGAACACTGAAATGGTCTGACAAAGCTAGTTTAGATTCTAGGAAGCAGATGATGGACAGTTCACAGGAGCAGCCCACTAATCAGTAACAGGCTCTTTCAGAACCTGTACATAACAACTAAAATAAGACACATGTCCCACAGAATTCAATAGAACTCAGTTCTGTCTAAAGTGTGCCCAGAACTTTAAACACTGAAAACATTGTGTCACATGCCAGTTCATGTTTAAGGGCTAGGTTTCTATCCATAGCAGTACTTTTAAGGGAAAGGTATATAAAACATGAAAGAACCATAGAGATCAGTGATCTCTTTTTTTACATTACAGGGCATATTTTATCATAGATCCATCCTATATGATACAGTAGTGCTTTAAAATGCCATGAACTACACTTATAGTATTATCGTCATGATTTATTTTCATGAAATTGGTCATCAAGAGGGTGAGAACAAAACTGTCAATTATGTATGAAATGTCCAGGTTCCAATCCCTCCTCTTGTGTTGGTTTGTGCGTGGCTTTGTTCCACAAATATAAAGGACACCATCATTGATTTAGGAGAAAGTCAAACTGTCTACAAAAAGAAGCTTTGTTATCAAATTATTTCAGGAAGGGAGACAATAGAGCACAGGGTAAGGAATTTGCTTCACAAAAATTTATTCCTGTTTCTGAAGTCAAGGAAGACCTCTGGCACACAAGAGGATTATTTACACATGTAAACCATTTACAGTAGAGAAATCTTTCAATTACTTTAAGACGGAGGAAGTGACAACATCCTGCTAAGTTGTCTGCTTTTCTTCATACATAAAACAAATGGTGCTATTTCATCCTGAGGAAAACAGAAAATGAGACACAAGACTCTTGAAATATCTGCAATTTGAAAAGTGCAATTATGCATTTGCACTTCTATCAGTCTCTAAGGCTACCAATCTGTTTCACTAGCTCATATATTCCTATAAAGAGCTTGTTCTGCAAATATTGGCAGGCTGAAGTAGCTGTAATTTATATCATTAGGCAATAGGTAATAAATTTTTGCTTGCAAAGCAGGAAATGTATCATTTTTCATTGGCATACGTAGGCAAAATATATAAGTAGAAAACAGTTTAAATATAGTCTGTCACAAAAGAAGTAGAAGCTACTGATTCTATTGATAAAAGGGGCATACCTTTTCTATAAATTTGCCAAATGGGAACCGCCTGCTATTAAAATATGTCAGATATATATCCCTATTCAATATATATGTATATGCATATGTATATGTATGTTATTATTTATTTATTTTTAATGTTATATGTATGTATATATGTACACACACACACACATATATAAATAAAAACAAATCATCCCAAAATAAATAGGAAAGGCATTAATGCATCCTCCCTGTAGTTACTAGATTTCTAGGTACAGTATATAAAATGTTTCTAAATTGGCAATCAGACGAATCCATGGAAATACCAATTCTCTTAATGGGAAACTGTTGAGTAATAATGTACATAATTGCAGTTAATGATAAACATATATAACAGCAGGATTTTAATTCCTTTTACCTGGCCAAATTGGACCTCTCTATGATATATTTTATGCTGCTTTAAGAGCTCTCCGGCTGCTTGCCATTTCAAACCAATTAAATACAGATGAAAATGTTTCAAGACACAGTAATTTATAGCACCTTACAGTATCAGCCATCGCTATGGTCATATAAAACCCATCTCTATTAGTGAAACAGCACTACAGGGATGGCTGGGTGACAGGTTAAAATATGATGAATCTCTGGTATGGAAATACTCTGGAATAAATGGTCAGATTCTATAAACTAATTAGCATTCTGGACTCAGTTATTTTTGTGTGCTAAGGTCTGCTAACAAGCAAATTTTAGGTTACGCAGATAAGTGTAAATGCAAAACTTAATTATGTGTCATCAAGTCACTTTTGGCTCCTTGCGACTACTTTGATTTTTCTAAAAACAAAGGTTGGCTGAAATTATTGTAGGCAACCAATTATGCATGAAAGTCATGTAAAGATTAAGGGTTGTGATCTAAATCTTTGAGTTGAGATAGCTAGTGTGGTCTAATGGTTTAAGGCAAGGGTGTCAAACTCATGTCATCATGGTGGTGTCATGTGACTTATCGGGACTTTTTTTCCCCTTCACTAAATTGGGTGTGGCCAGTGCAGAACACATCCAGCCCACTGGCTGGGAGTTTGACAGCCTTGGTTTAAGGCATCAGGCTAGACACCAGGAGACTGTGAGTTCTAGTTGACATTCTAGGTAAAAGATTACAGCAATTATCTAGAGTAATATGTGATGATTTAACAATTCAGAGAGTGAGAGGATTTACATCTCATTCCCAAACATCACTAAAATTAAATAATAAATGACAAGCTATAAATTTATTTAAACTACCAATTATTTATGTCCTAAACCAACTTAAATAGTCTCAACCCAAATACAGTTTCTTTACATGAAATTTTACCAAGGCAGAAGCATGAGGTATATACTTCATATCTTTCTCCAGAACTGGGTTACCTAAAAGTAAATAGAAGCTTTACATTATTTCATACAGGAATAATTGTAATTTTAGTGAAATCAGAAATTCTAACAGAAGAACATTTCTTCTCTCAATATTAGAACTTTATAAATGTATTTGTAAAAATATGCTTCATAGCTATGGAATGTCCTCTGACATTTTTAATTATATTCATACATTAGCTATAATTCAGTACCTTTTATTTTACTGATATTAAAACAACTGTAATATTTATCCCCAATTTTAAGAATTCATGACAAACTGACTGTAAAATAATTACTTGCATTTTAGAGCAAAGATTCTTCAAAATGTCAAAGAACTATACAAAAACACATGCTTACCTGTGTGTTATCATGTGTAATACACTTTTCTCTTCATGAGTCTTCCTAGAATTAACTGAGAAAAAAATGTTATCCGTTAATTCTGTTCTTCACTGATGTGGCTCTTTATGTCACATAATCTTTAGAACTAGGATCTCCCAACCACTGGGAAACTGGTGGACCATCTGAAACATGCTGAACATATTAAATGAGAACTAGAGGTGGTGTTCAGAAGGTTCTGACTAGTTCTGAAGAACCGGTAGCAGAAATTTTGAGTAGTTCAGAGAACTGGCAAATACCACCTCTGATTGGCCCCACCCCCATCTATTCTCTGCCTCCAGAGTCCCAGCTGATTGGCTGGGTCTTTTTTTGTTGTTGTTGTTGTTGTCCTCACAGGAGTAGGGAGCTGGAAAGCAGGTTAGTGGGGTGTGGAGGGAATGGAGATTTTATAGTTCAGCAAATAGATGGGAGAGCAGCCAGTCATGGGTGGTGTTTGCCAGTTCTCCAAACTACTCAAAATTTCCACTAACGGTTCTCTGAACTACTCAAAATGTCTGCTACCGGTTCTCCAGAACTGATCAGAACCTGCTGAATACCACCTCTGCATTTTGACCATACAATTATCGTAATATCAGTATTAAGATCAAATAATATAAACAAGATTACAAACTACTGCTCAATGTTTTTTAACAAAAGTATGAACATTGCAATTCAGTACAGGTTACATGATCAATTAATCACTAGGTAACTTATGGGAAGCATGACAATATGACACGTATGTGTGAATCAGCCAATAAGTTCATATTATGACTTTTTAATTTCCCAAATAATCATCAGACATAGAAATCCACCAGGACACTATAATTGGAAGGCTTTTTATAGTTGGATATTAGAATGGACAGTCTTACTTAGACAATATGAGAGTTGTTTCACAAAACCTACTGTGTCCTGAAGAGGCTACAAATGTCTCACACATTGATTTTGTTTGTACACCTCTTACTCAGAAATGGAAAGCATATACAGGAAAGCCACAGAGAGAAATCTAGCTTTTTAGGAGAAATATCAGATAATGGAATTACAGCAGGGCATATTAACATATCTACTGATGCATTCAAGTGTGAAAGGGAAGTAAAATACTATCAATCTTTATCACTGGAATTCTAGAACCAACATTATATTTTCCAATGAATGTGGCAACTTCTGTAGGGCACAATTATAGGAAGTTCAAACTAGTTGGAAAGTATCAAACTGAGGAAGATGGACTTACAGAATATTGGCCTTCTGTAAGTGTCAAGTATAAAATCCAAATCTATTATGTAAACAAAACTGGCAATTTCATGCAAATATTAACGTTTACTGCTGAAGCCAGAAAGGATCAATCTCTCTCTTGAAAGAGATTTAGAGATAATTGCAGTCATGTGGTGGCCTGAACTTGTAATCCAAAAGTCAATAAGTACATATAGAATTTCTTATGGACATTTTGGGTATTTGGCATACCCCAGACAATTTGCTTTTAGTGTTTTTTTTTTAAATTTATTTTTATGGGTTGTAGTCACATTGTTAAAACGCAGCACCAACTACGACATGAACTGCGTATCTAAAAATGCCTTAGCAATTCTTGTCTCTGGGTCTCATATAATACCCAAAAGCATTCATAGAAAAGATTTTGGGAATGCAGTACCTCCTGGAAAAAGAAAATAAAGAGAGTAAGTAGCATACCGGGGTGCTCAAGGTGGCAATGGAAAGCAACCATATCCATTGATAAGAAATGGATATTTTGGAATGGATTCTACCTGCCCTGAGGGGTGTGCTGCTAATGGGAAACCTACCACACTTCTAGAATACGTTTTCTAAAAGGGTCCCCCCCCAAAAAAAAAAAAGTGTGTGTGTGAGGAGAAATTGTACTGATTTGCTTCTTTTGCAGGTTTTACCCAGACAGCATTGGCTGGACATAAACTATTTGACTTCAGAGCTCACACTGAACATGATGCTTGACAAAGGATGCTTTAGACCACAGGTGTCAAACTTGCCCGCATCGTGTTGTCAATTTGACCCGTGGGTCACCAGTTTGACACGCCTGCTTTAGATATTGTCCCTGGTTGTTTGTTTATTTATTTATAAAAATATAGGTGCTTATTTTCATTGCAAAGGGACTCTGGGAGGTGCATAAGTAAAATATTAAAATATTAAAACTATATATAAAATTTAAATGAGGCAAAGAAAGTTAAAATTCAACATTAAAAATTAATTAAATTAATGAAGATAATGTAATTATGAATTCATTACTGGAAGATTTGGTACCCACAATCCTTGCTTTCTATTTCCTCTTCATAGGCAATATTTTATTATTACTGCCACTGGATCTCAATAAAATTTCATATAAAAATAGATTTCACTACATGCAAAATAATAACAAAGGGTGCTTTGAAAAGGGAATAATTCCAACTGTACTAAGCTTTCTGCAAATGAGTAAAAAATGCCCTGAGCATTCAGTATAATATTCAAAGAAAAATTGACATGATGGAATTGTAAAAGCTATCATTAAAAAAAACAACCTCTTGTACATTTTCCCTATGCAAATTTTGAATGTTATTGTGAAAATACAAAGCTAAGATAACAAGCCTTTGGCTGATTGTGTGTTAGTACTTCTTATAAACTTCCAAGCCAGTGTTGATTAATTAAAATTGATCAATTAAAACTAATGTTCTATAGTTACAACAAAATCGTTGACTTTTCTGCTGCATAAATCAGTACCTGACAAAAGTTTGTGTCCAAGGAGAGCCAACATGATTAGAAATATGGCAAGAAATGCTATGAGAGAGAGGATGCTTAAGGAATATTCATAATATTCTTGAGTCCCAGTAGAAGAGTCTGGAATTAAACAAAATAGTATCTTAGATGCTCATCTAAGAATAAGTAGGCCTTATTATTTTCTTTTATTAAATTTTGATAGTTCTTCTACTCAAAGCCAAATCATTATGAAGAAAAAACTGACAGGCTTCATAACAAAAGCACCGTGTAAATGAATTAACAGGGATTTATGGTTATTTACCATTAATCATCATGCTCAGACAGCAAAGTGGAATGGATGTTGACCTACTCCAAATATCACAGGAGTGTTGCTTTCATCATGAACCCACATGACCCCACTAATATGGAAAGCCTCCCAGTGGATAGTTTGCTGGAAATTCAAGTAATGAAACACCCCAATTTTCAATTGTTGGGAGTGGGAGAAAGGGTGAAATACATGAGATACACACAAGGAATTCTATATTTTAGGAATTCTATATCCATGTTTCTTATAATTTGTTTGCTTCCATTCCTCTTTCTTTGAAAATATGCAAAAGAATCTTTGTTTCCTAATTTATTAGAACAAGAATGGACAGAGAATAAGAATATAATTCTTGGGCCAAACACAGCTATCAAAGCTCCTCCACGCTCCCAAAATACTGTTGTATCCTTTGCCCTCAGTACAATTTGTTGAACAATGAGAAATCTGTAAGTACTGTGCTTCATCTACATACTATTACAATTCTTCTATTTGTCTATAACCTTTAACTGTGCAAAACGGTGGGTGCACCATAGGGCAAGAATTTTTGAACTAAGGTACAGTATCTCAAATGGATTAACTTATTACAGAGTGCATCTAAAATACAGCAGCTTTGACTCCCACGGAACTGAAATTTGGCAAATTTTATAAAACATTTTATAACATTAAATTATTGTAAGACATTTTATGATGTAATATAAAATGCCATAAAGTATTTCCTGTGGTCATTTCCACACCTCATATTTGACCATACTATATACTGTACTTCACCATAGGCTATTTTCAAGGCAGACATCTCTGAATCTCATAGATAATCATCTTGAGAATCCTTACCTTTTTTTCCTTTTTTTTTTTGGTACCTTTGAGTCTGCATTGCCTACTGATGACTGCCTTCACTATCCTGTATTTTTCCTGGCAAGATTTCAAAACTGGCTTGCCATTGCTTCCTTATTAGGGCTTAGAGAATGACTGGCTTAAAGTCACACATGTAGCTTTATGCCTAAAGTGGGAGTAGAACTCAGGCTATCTTAGTTTGATGCCTTAACCACTACACCAAACTAGTTCTCATCTTTAGCCTGCCATCACATTCATTGTCAGATTTTATCTACATGTCTGGAGGTTTTATTTGTTAAGTCAATATCTTCTCTTAGTTTGTCCTCCCATGGCCACCATGACTGTAATCTTGGTAGCTGCATATTATCTTCTTGCAGTTATCACCAGGATGGCAACCTCAACAGTCCATATGTATTTGTTAAAGGTTTTCACTTCATTGGGACATCTTCATGGGGTCCTCAGAACAACCTTTCATATTCAAGAGGCAAATAGTCTTGACAAAGGCCAAAGTACATCAACTGCCCACCACAACTGGTTGAAAACTCTAACTCTCCAGATTTGGTCACTTTAAGATGTGTGGACTTTAACTCCTAAAATTCTTCAACCAGCCATGGGGTTGGGGCTGGGCGATTCTGAGAGTAGATGTCTTAAAATTGACAAAGTTGAGAAGCACTTAGTAGTGTGCCAGCTTCCCAAATCACCTATGTTAGGAACCCTTGGATGTTTTGCCTTATCACATATGAAGTAGCCTTTTTTTCTATTGAAACTTACTGCAGGGTAAATCACAGATGTATGAAGAAACAGAATAGTCCACATCTGTCCTCCATCCCTTGTTTAGAAAAAAAGAAAAGAAAAGAAAACATTTTCCTGAATAATCATGAGAGACAACATGCAGTAAAATCCAAGTGCATATATTCTCAGGGTTGTTTTTTTTAGCATAGATAAAGTACAAAATGAGGGAAGATTTTTAAAAATTGTTTCTTAATTTGGGTGATGAAACTTCTTCAACAACACAACCAAGGTCAGAGAGCACCAAGGACCTTAACCCCTCATTTCAATCCTGATCTACAAACATTCTCCCTTATTAAAAAAGAACAGCATTTTGTGAGCATGAATAATGAGGCAACGACTCTGAGAGAGATATCATAGGAATTACTTCAAAAAGATTCAGGTTGGCCAGCACAGTTTCTAAGATACTATTTCTCAACCTTGGCAGCTTAAAGATATGTGGATTTCAATTCTCAGATGTCCCCAGCCAGCCATGCCCTCAATTCTTGGAGCTGAAGCCCACACGTTTTCAAACTACCATGGTTGAGAATGCTGTTCTCAAGATAGGATTTACCTATTTTGAAAGAAGTTCAGAGAGTGCATAGAAAGAATATCTTCTCATTGGGTCTATGCAGTATATTTGCGTCGTCATGTCATTCCTGACTGCTGGTGACTGCCCCTGAAGTTTTTTTGACAGCATTTTCAAAATTATCTTGCCCTTGCCTCCTTCCAAGGGCTAAGAAAGAGTGATTGGCTCAAAGGCTACTCGATTTCTGCACTGCAACAATCCCGGTGATTGCACTAGCTGGCAGCAAAGTTATCATTAAGCCTTATGTTGATCTGTGTGGAGAACTTCTGATCAAACAAAAGGCTTATCAAACCCATTTCCAGAGCAATTATTCTCATTCAACTCACTGCTGAAATCTGTCGTTGTTTTTTAAAAAATAAAGATAATCAACCAAATGGAAGCGGTCAAAATTCTTTAGAGAGAAAAGTGCATCAGCAATACCTCTCTGCTTTTTTTTTTTTTTACTTGTGACAATGATAGCTGCAGAGAAATAATAAACCTGAACTTATAAAGAATACTTTGAAGCAAAATACCACATCAGAAGATCACTTGAAAGGCTTCCTGGTGCTCCTAGTTGAACAGAAATGTGCCAGAAAATTGGAAACACCAAAGCTTAGCAAATTAAAAGGCATTTGAGTGACTCCACTTACAACTCCACTTTCAGGATCCCTACCTATACACACTCAAGAATAATGGTGCAAGATCGTGCAGGATGAGCTATGCTCCAAGGCAGCAAAATACACACTGACAATATGGATGCTTCGGCCACTAGATTATATACCCCAAACCTAAAAGTAGGAGGAAGAAATCCTGCCTGGAAAGTAAATTACTGCTCCTAATGTTTGCATTTAGCTGGTTGATTTATAGAGGTGTGTTTATTAGTACTGCTTTATGTGCATGCTCTTGGCCTCAGTTGGCCATTAAAAATGCAAGAAACTGGTCTGCTGCTGGATTTGTTGCTACTTATGCTGTGATTGCCCTCAGTTCATGGTCCTCAGGGTACAAAGGCTTTTCCCATCCTGCACAGCTCTGATGCTGCTCCTACTTCTCATCTTTATTGGCAGCTATTTGGGCTCTGCTTTCTCCACATCTTAGGAATTTCACTTCCAAATAAAGCAGGGACTGAATCCAGATCATCTTCTGAGAAAATTTTGAAAATATGATCTCTGTCAGCCAGTGGCTTTGCATAATTTAAAATGTTGGATCACTTCCCAGATTGTTAATGTCATTGTATTTTAAGGTGAGATGTTGTGATTTTTTATCACACACACACACACACACACACACACACACTTTTAGTTGTTAATTGCATGCAAATCAGTAAGAGAGCTTAATATCAAAATATATACCTTAATGCAGACATTTGAGCCACATGGTTTCCCTGAAATGTTGACAGATGGTAAACTTAATCCATCCTGAAAAATACAAGTCAGAACCAAGTTAACTTCAAGAAAATAAAGCCGTATAATCTTTTTGAACTGTTGCCTGTCACTCATTCTGTGGTTTCACAAAACATAATAGCTTTCCTCTATTATACTCCTGACATGTTCATCAAGTCACTTGCTATGCTGTGGTAGTCATCTGATGATGCTTGTTTATTGGTTTAACATTTGGGGATACATGGGAATATGTCTTATTTTCTCAAACTCTGAAAATCATATTGGAATTTCTGAAATTGCCCTTTGTTTATATCATACAAAACATAGATGCCAGTCAGTAGACACATTGATTTCCAAGATATGAAATAAAGAGAGGAAGGGAGGGAGACAGAGAGAGAAAATACAGTATACTCTACATACTGCCCCAAAGAAACTATTGACTTACAATTATGTTGACATCCACCCCACCCCCAAATCCCTAAAAATAATACTCTCTCTCTGCTTGGTCTCTGATATAAAAGCAAGGAGGGGATTTCCAATTTATTCAAATCAGTCTGGACTTAAGAGTTTGGCAGTCAATCCTTTAATAAATATTTCATTTTAAAACTATACAATATTGCATATTCATTATACAATATTGCGTTGTACACTGAAAATCCAGATGTAATAATCTCTGGAAGCATTGAAAGAAAAATATGATTGTTTTTTTAAAAAAATAAAATAAAATTCCCTCAACTCTAAGAAATAAGTTTTTAGGTCAGCCACAATTGCTGACTGTGAAATTACTATGAGAAAATTTGGAAGGAGGGGACATGTAAAAATCAGTATGGGAACTTTGTCTTCGAATCTTCATTTCCCAGCATAGCTCTAAAAAACATTTTAGGATTTTTTTAAAATGTATGTCTAAAGAGTAAATCCCTTGCCTACTGACCCTAATTCTAACTCTAACCCTAACCCTAACCCAGACCATGTCATGTGATGATTCTTCTGAGCTGAGTGTTTATTGTTTCACACATAAAGACACACAATATTGCCAGACTGACAGCTCTACTATCTGCATCCACAATATATGCTGTGAACCAGTGGTGGGATTCAAAAATTTTTACTACTGGTTCTGTGGGCATGGCTTGGTGGGCGTGGCAGGGGAAGTTAAAATCTCCAGTCAGAGATAATTTTTGCCGGTTCTCTGAACTACTTAAAAATTCTGCCACTAGTTCTCCAGAATTGGTCAGAACCTGCTGAATATCACCTCTGCTGTGAACTATTAGGAAGGGGCTGTGTTGCCTCTTACACTTATGTAGTACATCACCTCCCTCCTAGGATTCTACTTCCTCACTACATTCCATCATAGCTACAGTCCAGCCGCATGTAGTTGTTCACTATGCTTTAAACATACTGCAGCATTAAGAACTTATGTTCATATGTGTGAATGATTATGACCATGGTAAGTGGGCATATAGATATATAGCCCTTTCTAACATAGATGTTCCTCATGCATTGCATGCTTCTTAGTCTTGTAATGACGAGGCAGTCAAGGTGTTTGATCATGATCAACTGATTCATGCTGATCTTTATTGGAATCTAGTCTTGCATTTATACACATTTTTAGTAATCCTCTAACATTGGTTAACTTTGGTTTCTGCTTGACTTTCGTTATTGTTCAGCGAAGTAACTAACGCAATTAATGATCTCTAGTCAAAGTCCAACATATGTTTACTTCCTCTCTCTAATCCTCCTTTAGATGAGTAACTTTATTTGCCTGAGTTGTATTTGCTTGGAACCATTCTTTCCTCTTGAGGTTTGCCATCAAAGATAAAGACATTCCTGCAATTACAACTCTACATCTTAGTGATTTTAACTGTGAAATGAATTTGGCAGGCCTATTTCCTTCATGTTGGATTTCCTTAAGCACCTTTGAAACATGAAAAAGTTGCACTAACCAATGAAAGGGCTTTGGGGATTCCAGTAGAGTTGCATGAGTGCAGGTTGGTCCTGTTACATATGAGTACTGAAAACTCTGCTTCAAAATGTGGTGTGAAAGAAACTTCTCTTTGTTGTCCCATCACAGCAAGTTGCATTTTCCAAGCTGAAAACAGAAAGAAACCAGTGGTAGGATTCAAATTTTTTTACTACCAGTTCTGTGGGCGTGGCTTGGGGGACGTGGAATGGCTTGGTGGGCATGGCAGGGGAAGGATACTGTAAAATCTCCATTCCTACCTCACTCCAGGGGAAGGATACTGTAAAATCCATATTCCCTCCCCACCCCACTAATCTGCTTTCCATCTCCGTTCTCCTGTACAGGGCGACAGAAGAAGACCCAGCCGATCAGCTGGGACTTGGGAGGCAGAGAATAGATGGGGGCAGGGCCAGTCAGAGGTGGTATTCCAAACTACTCAAAATTTCCACTACTGGTTCTCCAGTCAGAACCTGCTGAATACCACCTCGGAAAGAAACCCATCAAAATGGTATGTAATCCTAACTGGATTAATAATATTTCAGTTAACATAATTAACCTTATTATTATACTGATTGATTGAGCTTAGAAAGAGTAATCAGACCAGATCATCCACTGAATTTCCAGTTGAACCTCGGTTTCCTTGAATTAGTCTAACTCACCAATATCTACACCACAGTGGATGTTTATTCCATTCTGATGCTTACAAATGATAACAAAATGCATTCTCATAACATTATAGTAAACATTCTTTTCAAAACATGTTTCATACAGTCATAATATTTTTACATTTTTATAGTATTATGGTGGAATCATATTCCATGAAGGAATTTTGAAGTGAGCTCCAAAGGCATCCTCCGTTCCAGGAGTCTTATTCTACTTCTAAAATCTGCATTCAAAACCTTCCACTTTCATCAATTCAGTTTAATTCAAACCTGTTAGCAACCATTTTGGTTGCAGGAATTGGGTATGTCTAGTCTAGAAGAAGAACTAGGGGTAAAATGATAGCAGTGTTCCAATATTTGAGGCTGCCAGAAAGAAGAGGGGGTCAATCTATTTTCCAAAGCACCAGAAGGCAAGACAACAAACAATGGATGGAAACTTAATCAAGAAGATAAGCAACTTAGAACTAAGGAGAAATTTGCTCACAGTGAGAACAATTAACCAATGAGAACAGCCAATGAGAACATTCAGAAGTTGTGGGTGCTCCATCACTAGAGGCTTTTAAGAAGAGATTGAACAACTACTTGTTTGAAATGATATAGGGTCTTCTGCTTGAGAAGGAGGTTGGACAAGAAAGATCTCCAACATCCCTTCCAACTCGGTTATTCTATATTCTGTAAAATGTATAACTTGGCATTTTACAGAATTCTGTAAAACGGCCATGTGATCCTAAGAAAGCTATTGGGGAAAAAATATCAAAGTTCATTCCTTCTGGAGCATACTAAACAAACAATCAGAATAAAACTGGAAAACCTTAACCAAGTTTTCAACAAATACTCGCCCTGCTACAAAGATTGTAGCAGGGATGTCGTGCTTTCACGCACTTTAAAATGTCACCCCGGATTAAGTTAAACTCACAAGTCTTAATTAGTAATTTATACTCATATTTAAATATACTGAACATGTGAAAGGAATAAGGGAGTTCCTGGAAAATATTAATCTAAACCTGCCTAAATTGCAGATTCCAGCTTGACCTGAATGACTAATAGACAATCAGCACCGGTCTGAAATAGTCAATGTACAGATGATTTCCATTAGAATGAAAAACTGAATCGTAATTGGTTTTTGGAGAGAGCTTATGGAACAGAGATGTATATGAATCAATCTTTTACAAATAACTCTGATGTCATATAGATGAGATGATCTTTGGGGGTGACACTCACCTGCAGTTTCTAGATATCTCCTTCAACTATTTAGTATACAGAATTAGCAGATAAGTAGGTAGGGTTTTAAATGCCTATTAAGTGATCCCTATTCTTTCAGTGGATCTGTGTTTATAATTTTAATCATGAAAAGCTATTTGTATTAAAGTATTCCTTATATGAGGAACATTCTATTTGAAAATCTATCAATTAAATTAACTGTTTGTTCTGCTTTTTTATGTTGGCAATGGATGAGCCCTTATAAGGACATCCTATCTTAAAAAAAAAGACAGAAAGGGTCAAGGGATTCATAAACACATATTAAACTTCTTTTCATTGAAATTAAGATTTTACTGAATTGATTGAAATACACTTAATATTTTACTACAGTTTTGGTGATAGAAATTCTATATAGAAATTTTATTGGAACATGAAGAAAGCCAGAAGCTAATATAATTAGTAGATGATGACCCAGAAGTCAAAAGTTGTATTTTAATGAGCATCCCTATAGCTTAGGAAATGTTTGATTTATTCTAAAGAAATAAACACTACACACACCGCATATGAAGAAAAATCGCTATGTTCCAAAGCCATGAAAGACATTTGTACCATAAAACATATACTGTGGGAACTATGAGGGAGGACCTGTCTTCGCTTTCTTTCTCCCACACTCTAAACTGTGTTGTCTCTTGCTCCTCTGAAATGCACTCCCTTCCTCCTGGGAATCCAGACAACATTCTATCACAAAAATATCACAAACCAAAAGATACATACACACCTTCCTTAAAACTCTTCAAGTTTAAATGATAATAATGAAATCAATTACATGTTATGATAGGCATTGACCAAACTATTTCTATATGCTTTATTATTGTTAATCATTTAATCTATTGTGAATGTAAGAAAAGAATTACATTACAATTGATATTTTACCTTGAAAGTGTCCATGATTGAATGGGCATTTAACCCAGACATTGTGCTCAGCTGCAAACTAAAAAGGGTTTAAAAGAAATTAACATTTAATTTGTGTTATCCAGCTTGAATTTTCTATTGCAATAAACTGAAGCAATATACTGAATGCTCTGGAGAAATTCTCCTCTCGGGCAGAATGACAATGTTGCTTATAGGGTTAATAAGACCAAACAAATAATAGAGCAGCTATGACTGCATCCTAAATAGTAAGCCCACTAAAACCAATCAGTTAAACTTTTAAACAAATGTCCATAGAATTAAACTCTGAAACTCTTCCTTGATATTTTAATGAAGGATAGTGGGAATAATGGATTTGTAACAATAATTTATAATTTCCATCATATTCTAATTTATGATCTACTGCATGTCAATTCATTACCATATCTATAGCTTTTTGACAACATGAGCTGGATTTATCAATCATGCTATGCCAAAATTATTCAAAATTATTTGAGTAGTATGAATTTGATATAAATTAGCCATTGCCCTTTAAAGCTATGGCTTACAGATTAATGTATTGTGTGAACCAACTGTGGTTTATTCAATAAATCAATCACTGTTTGCAACCATAGGCGATCCAGACCATACTGTTGGATACCTCTTTCCATCATAATTTTGTATCTACAATTAGCAATCTGGTCCAACAAAAGAGTTGACATTATTAGTCCTGCTTCTTTCTTCCAAATTGTCTCTGAAAGGTGATGATATTTAAGGTCAACATATAGATGGTTCATTTTACATTTATCATGTACTTTTGTACAGTTCAAGCAGCATTAGCTATTGAAATGGACTGGCAAAGGATGGGAAGGAGCTGTAAAATTCCTTTCCACCCTCTTCTGAAACTGACATTTGCTTCAAAAAGACATATCACTAGAAAAGGTCATTACTGTCAAATCAAATCAAATCTGTATTGAGGCCATAAACCAGAATAAGGGTCATAACCTCTCACTTAGACATGACAATTGGACCTTTATATACCTTGATGCAAAGGCTTGGATGTGTATCAACTCGGGAATATTTCACCTGATTGAGAAAAGATTATTAGATTGTTAGCCAATCCTGAAAAGAAAAGCAGCCAAACAAGAACATTCTATGAAATTTTAATGATATATCATGTACAATGAATGTAATTGGAGTAAAAAAGGGGGGAAATCAACCTCCACTGACCCTATTTGTCTCCATAACTGCATTTGTCTTCATAACTAACTCCTCCCTGTACATTAAAACTATTCTGTACTTGGACAAGAATGTTAGATTCTTGTAATGAAGGCTGACTGATCTAATCTCTGCTAAGAGCAGGAATTGTAAAAGAAATCTCTGGGGCTAAGAAAGGGATGGGACTATCTCAAAAGAGTATTAACAACGAGCAGTGGGATGCTGTATATTAGAGTCAATTTCATCTAGAAAAGGGGTGGTTAGCCCTTTAGACTTGCCTCTAGAAAAAGGAAGTTCTTGACCTTGTTGAATTCACTGTTAAATACATTTTGGTTTTGGTTCTTAATTGGCTTTGAAAAATCTACATAATAACCCCATACCTTGCTTGACAATAAGCCTGTCATCATGATTCAATTTCTGACAGAGCTTTCCTGACAGAGGAAATTATGGCATCCTTAACAGAAGACCATTCATAACCTGTTTGAGTAACAGTCACCCATGCCATAGTCAATTTCTATTTCAACTGTTGTAACATGTTCTACATGGGGATGCTCTTAAAGAGTATCCAGAAATTTTAGTTGGCTCAAATCAAAACTTTAGAGCTTTTTAAAGTTCTATATGGTTTGCGGTCAGATTATTTGAAGAATCACTTCTCTCCAGTTACTTCTACTGTCACTAGAATAGGAAGACAGAGACTCTTGAACATCTCATCTATTAAGGAAATAAATCTGGTGGAACTAAGAGAAAAGGCCTCCTTTGTAGTAGCTCCCTCTCTTATTCCCCCAGCAATAAGATTCGCCCCCACCTTGTTACGTTTCAGTAAGACTCCAAAGACATGGTTCTGTCAATAATCTTATGGGCCCCAGATTGATATGGAGCTGATCAAGTGAGTTGTTTGACTGTGTTTGTTTCTGCTATGAGGGAGAAGGAACCAGGGGTAGGATTGAATAGTCATGTTTTATTGTTATATACCACCTAGAATCATTATGTGTGGTTTTGCTGGTCATATAAATCTGTTTAATAAATAAAATAAAAGCTCAAATGAGTAAGCACCCCAAAAATAGACCATAACACTATTAATTAGTCCCTTTGCCCATTGGGAACTTTTTTATGATAAGTGGTTGAAATTTGAAATAAAAGACATTTGTTATATCATTTATGCACCAAAAAGGTATAAAAAATATCCTTCATTGACTAGGAATGCATAATTATTGCAGTATGGATTCTATTGGGTACGAACTTTACAATGAGCTTGCCAATGGAGCCCATAATGAAATAAATACTAGTCAAAAATGGAACTCTGCTTTTCTTGATTTCCCTGTAAGATATTTTAAAAGTTACTGGATATAAAGGAGAAGTGTTTTATTTATTTTGCTAACTATTCACGTAGTGGGATGGGGGTGTATTCCCTTTTTTTAAATGATGCACATTCATGCATAGAATGGACTTCTCTGTCTCATTACTTCCTTGAAAGCCCTTATATATTATCCTATTTCTGGCATTGATATAAGAGGAAGCATGAGTTGGAGAGCCCAGAATTGCTGCAAAAAATAGCCTTTTTATTTCTGCAACATGATGAGGCAAGCCAAAATGAACTTCCTCTTCAAACTCAAGAAATACATGTTTCCATATAGTCAAACAGGTCTTTACGAAGCATTGATATGAAGTAGGAGTATTTGTGGAGAGCTAGAATTCTTGTGAACATCTGATACCTTTTTAAAAAGTGATGGAGGAGGAAAATGTTTGGGGTTACTTTGTGCTCTTAATAGTGTGTGATAGTTCTTTCATTACCATGCAGTTGTCATTTTAAAAAATCAACCGAATGAAAATCAATGGATTCCAGAGATCCATATACCCTCTGTCTTGACTCACCCACTCCAAAACTCATAATAAACATGGTTAGTTAACTGTACAAAGAGTCTATTATGTAGTTGTGAAAACCTTCTCTATTATTGATGTGTGCAGATAAGCATCTACATTATAAATCTATGTCTGCATGCAGTTCACACTAATTCAAAATCTTTGGCAATTGCTCTCATTAGTGCCAGTTTTGTGAAAGAGGATTAGCATTGGATATAAGTGTGTCTTGATTCAGATGTTGCTCCATATGCATGTCAAAGAATATGAAGCAGTGTCTTCTATGTTTACAATAGGACATCTGTGTGATTTAAATTTTAGAAAAGTGGGAGATATGTCAAAGGGAATGTACTGTATTTACAACCTAGAGCAACCCACTTTTCCTCCCCTTTCAGCTTGGAGAAAGTTGGATTGGAATGTGCATTTTTGGCCTTTATAAGTGAGTCAAATATCAGGGGAAAAAAGGCATAAATGGTCTTCTGTTTTTATTTGCATGGGCTGTTGAGCACTCTACAAGGCTTCATTATAGAAACCTGAGGAGTATAAAATATGGTTTAATAAATCTGGCTACAATGATTCAGTTGAACTAAATGAAGTTTCATGCATCTAAGAAACATTCATGACAGCCAATAGTGTGAAAAGATCTGGGCAATAACCCTGCCTCTTATAAAGTGAACATTTTCTTTTTTTATTATTACTTACTTTCTCTGCAGCAATGTTGACAGTACCCTCTAGATCAACACACTGATCATTAATCTTCATCAGTTGACAAAGGCTGACAGTAACATGAACAGGACAGGCAGATTCCCAAGACAGTGTTTGTGTGGCAGCTTGATAAACAATATTATCCCACAGGGACTTAGTATCTAAGACAAAGAGATGAAGAAAACAAAGACATATAAATATGAGTTCCTCTATCATTCAGAATGCTGATCTGAATCATTTCCCCCAAATGTGGCTATGCTAAATGACTATCATGTGGGCTAATTCAGGATGGAGAGTGTTGTGGCTTCATTGGGTTACTGTCAAGCCCGAAATTGACATATGTGTAGCCGTTTTAGTTAGGCATAATATATCTTTCTCTGTGGCAGTCATGGGGGGAAGGGTTAGGGCTTGCCACATTCCTAAGTGGGGAGAAGTGGGGATAGAGTTGTTTTGGCTAGGTGATTCTCCTTCCCGTGGGAACTGAACTGTCTGTGCTTAGGCCCCCTTGAGGTGGAGATTTATGACATTAAGCAACGTTGAATTACTTCTATTGGAGAATGTGACTTTGGGGGGTTGTTTTTAACTTTTAATATTGTGGGGTAATTCCGGGTTGTGTCGGATCCAGAATTACCATGGACTTTGCCAATTTAATGTTTTCCTAAATAAAAGAATTTGTTTTGGAAGATGGACTTTGGTTTTCTTTTTAAATGGATTTCATCACTTGGAAACCTGACAGTTACCATATCTGAGTTTTTTTAAAATCCCAATTCCTTCATCAAATAATCAAGAGTTTTCTATATCTTTGTTGCTATCTAGTACCCTTTTAGATTTTTCTAGCAAAGATGGCTGAAAACCCTGATCTGAACTGTGTGAAGCATGAACCTAGTTAACTCTTGAACTGTAAAGAAAAAACTGTTCTTGTTACTCCTAGGACTCATCACTTGTGCTACAAAAACATAGATCAGAGTTTTCTTCCGTGTGGTGGTTTGAATTCATGTAATTGACATTCCTTCCCCCTCTTTAAATCTCACACTTCATGCTATGAATGCATTTCTCTCCAATGGTCAAGGGTCATGGGAGCTGAAGTACTGTACTAGGATGCCAAGTGGGAGAATCAACCACAGAAAATCAATAATCAACCACAGAAAATTAATAAGGAAGTATTATTTGTAATACAGTATAACACTAGAATGAGGCTGCCCATCATTATTTGATTTGATGCTCATCATTATCAGTCTTCTGCAAACATTTAGCCCAGGTTCATGAAGGTTAAAAAGGTAAATGGATGTTAAGGTACATTCCCGCCCTTGTCCCTCTGCACATCTGTTTCCTTGCCTGCTTAATTTCCACTCCTCTCTGCTAGTGGAGTAATATCCAACCAAACTTCAATTCATGTTTGCTTGAATATACAGTAAATAGAAACATCCACAAATCGGAAACTTTGCTTGTCAGATCTTGTTTGATAGCGGAGGTAGAACTTGCAATTTAATCTTAATGAGAACAAGCTAGCTCTCTATTATGGTTCAATTTTAGAGTAAAGAGTAAGAAATTCATTCTGAATTATGGAACTCAGAGGAAATTCTACCAGTCACACCTTTGCAGGTGAAATCTCAACTTAACTGCACAGTATTCACTGAGCCAGGAAAGATAAAAATCCTTGAGGTGGATTGCAGTCTGAGAGATCATATTTATAATGTCAATAGATTTGCCAGAAAAATATCCCTTTTTAATAACCACCAATAGTTTGAAACCCATATCAAATAATCTTGCAGAATTCATTCATTTTGCTAGAAGGTATGATCTTTATAAAGTTATAGAATGTCCTCTCTCTTTTTCTGTTTTTTTATTTACTTTTCTTTCCATAAGATTTGATTAAAGTCAACTGAATACCACTTCTTCACCTGACCCATTTAGGGCTTAAACAATAATAACCAGCATCTTTATCACCACTGCAAGTGGAGTTGCTCTGGCAAATAGAGAAACCACATCATAAAGAAGTTCAGATGACACCGCTTCACTGGCTTTGGTGAGACTCCATAAATTACAATATGTCCTAAATGTTTTCTTAAGCATCTGCTCAAGAGTCGAACATGCAAACAATAGTTAGCATCATGGGCACAGTAGCTTTGATTTGTGACAACAAAGCACTTCACAGTGTTCCACAGCCTCATCTAGCATTTCTAAGAGTTGGAAGAACTTTGCAGATACTGCAAGTGCCAGCTGAGGATACAGAAGTTGCCCCTAGAGAAAAGCCAGATTCTCCTGTCCTGCGTGGACCCTTTCAACGCTTGCTGTTATTTCTTACTTAGCATCCATGATGATACTTCTTCAATCTGCCTCTCTTAAGGCCTGCGTTCAGTTCCACAAAACACTTTGTTTTTGAAATAGTTCATTCTTATTGCTTTGCTTTTTTGAAAGGTAAACAAGATCAGTATTTTTGTTTTTAATCCGGTGAGCAAAAAGGTAGCCTGAAGTGAGTGTATCATATAAGCGCTGCATAAATCTTGATGACCGCAAGAGAGCAGTCAAGAGGCATCATTTTGTAACTCTTTGCTCCCATCTGGTAGTCATCAGGATTTTCACAGCCCAGGTATAGTACTGCTAGGCTAAGGGAAGAAACCACGGCTGGGATTCTACCAGTTCGGTACAGTTTGGGTGAACCGGTAGCTCCAAAGATCAGCTGGGAGCAAACTGGATTGGTTTGCTTAGACGATCAGCTGTTGGGCCCACCTGCCTGCCAGGGCTCTAGGCTGTGCTTTATCTCCTGTTTTTCAAGTTCAGCTGATTCGCGCGGCAGAGGAGATTGCCACAAGTCAACTGTTTAACACACTGGGATTGTGGAGAAGGTCAGTAACAAAGGCACTATGCATGCACAATGCATGTCCTCACCGAACCAGTTGTTACACTGTTTGAATCATTTTATGCCACCAGATAAAGACTGAATGCACCATTTATCACATTAAACCTCCTATGCACCAATTCCACCGTACTTTCTACAATTTTGTAAACAACAAACTAAAAAACTCAAGGTCCATCCCACCTCTGAAATGACCTAATGGTAAAGATTGTAACGATGACACCATTAAAGCCAACCTCTTTAACACATTCTTTGGCTCAGTATTTGTAAACAGCAATGAATCAAGCCCAGTACTTCCTAGTTGAACCACAGACAACTACAATGATCTAATACATATTGATTTTACAGAAGACAATGTTGAAAAAGCACTACGCAATCTGAAACCATCCATATCTATTGGACCGGACGGAATATGTGCCTACTACTTTAAAAAGCTACCCACTGCCATAGCCAAACCTCTAAGCATAATCTTTGAAAAATCTTTCAGGATCAGATCCTTGCCAAACCTATGGTCACAAGCCACGGTCATCCCCATCTTCAAAAAGGAAGACCCCAGACTAGTTAAAAATTACAGACCAATCTCTTTATGCTGTGTCACCTGTAAAGTAATGGAATCAATTATAAACCAATCCATTATCCTCCACTTAGAGACAAACAACCTACTCTCTAATAAAAAATTTGGTTTCAGGAAAAAACTATCCTGTAATCTGCAACTCTTACACTGCAAAAACATATGGACTACACAACTCAATCAGGGCAAAGCAATAGATGCAAACTACATAGACTTCTGTAAAGCCTTTGATTCAGTGGTACACGACAAACTACTCCTAAAACTAAAATCTTATGGTATCTCTGGACACCTGCATAACTGGATAGAAGCATTCCTGTCAAACAGACAACAAATGGTCAAAATTGGGAGCGTCCTATCAAATTCTGTACCTGTCAACAGTGGCGTCCCCCAAGGCAGTGTTCTAGGACCAACTCTCTTTATACTCTACATAAATGACCTCTGTGAACATATTAAGAGCAACTGCGTTCTCTTCTCTGATGATGTAAAGCTATTCAACACCACAGATAATTCTGCTACCCTTCAAAAAGACTTCGACTATGTATCAGAATGGTTAAACAAATGGCAACTTCAAATCTCAAGAAATAAATGCTCTGTCTTACATATTGGCAAAAAAAAAATCAGAAAATAAAATATAAGCTGAATAGTCAAGACCTTGTTGATGATCCAAACTCTGTCAAGGACCTTGGAGTACTCATCTCAAATGATCTAAGTGCTAGACCCCACTGTAACTACATAGCCAAAAAGGCATTAAGAGTTGTTAACCTAATCTTACGTAGCTTTTTCTCTGGTAATATCACACTACTACTGTAACTAGAGCATATAAAACATTTGCTAGACCAATACTTGAATACAGCTCATCAGTCTGGAACTCACATTACATATCTGATATTAACAGTGGAGAAAGTCCAGAAATATTTCACAAGAAGAGTTCTCCACTCCTCTACTCATTGCAGAATACCTTATGCCACCAGACTTGAAATTCTAGACCTAGAAAACCTAGCACTATGCCGCCTTCAGTCCAATCTAAGTATTGTACATAAAATCATACATTGCAATGTCCTACCTGTCAATGAATACTTCAGCTTTAACCATAACAATACAAGAGCAAACAATAGATACAAACTCAAGCTAAACCACACCAAACTTTATTGGAGGAAATACGACTTCAGCAACAGAGTGGTCAATGTCTGGAATACTCTACCTGACTCTGTGGTTTCTTCCCCAAAACCCAAAAACTGTAACCTTAGAGTTTCTTCTATTGACCTTACCCCTTTCCTAAGAGGTCTGTAGGGGGTGTGCATAAGCGCACCAATGTGCCTACTGTCCCTGTCCTATTGTTTCTGTTATTTTTCTTATATGTATCCATGTATTCATAACTATGTTTATACTTATACCTATTATCTTGTAAGCAATTGACAAATAAAATAAAAAATAAAATAAAAATCACACCCTTGGGACAAACCATCAGAACAGAGAGACTAGTCATTCCTTCTTGTTTCCTCTTCTGTTCCACTTAAAATTTCTGGTGCTTATAACCAATAGTTTTATTGTTTTTCAAGTTAATATTCTGTGGTTCTGTTCAGTGGTACAGGTGAAGAGGATAAACCTCAAAATGCATTCTTACATTGAGCTATTTCATACATATCTATATCTATATATCTACATCTAATCTATCTCTGCCTATCTCTCTATCTATCTCTCTCTCTCTCTCTCTCTCTCTCTCTATCTATCTATCGACGTTACATGGCCTATGGTATCATACTAATATGGCCTATTCTGTCATTTGACCTGAATCCATGGTCATCCTACAATTAGATCAGAATGATAAGTGAATGTTAAGTGCCTGATTTGTAATAGCAACCAAAATACGGAGATTTTTGCAATTATTCCCATTATTAGAAAAATAAGAAAAACAGTCAGGTTCTGCTTGAGCTCACTCCAAAATTTTTATAAACAAGCAAATGTAAGAACACAACTGTAGAAAAGAAGTCAGTTTTATGTATTGGGTTGTTTACTCTACAATTTGTGTATGCTACCCACTCAGATGACTCAAGTGAAAGATTATTGGGGGGGGGCTACATGTGACATTCTTCCCACCCATTATGTTTCTGAAATTGCATGATCAGAATTATTCAGAAAAAGCAAAGAAGCACATTTCACTTGCCATTTTTGAATGGGCACAACTGCACTCTTCGTGCATCCAAAATTGCCGGCCATACCTGTAATTCAAATATGCATCCATTAGTTCAAATACTGTAAGTTTTACATTGCTTTTCAATTAAATATTGCCTGTATGACACTTTCAATGTGGCCTTTCTCCTAAAGTGTCTTATGGAGTAATCCAAATAACATAAATGTATAATAGGAAAGAATGCATCAAAAATAAAACTCTCAGTTCTCTCTCTGGAAAGATCTAAATAAAATGAATGTCACTATTTTTTTTTTTGTAATGATTAAATATTGAAAACTGGATGTAATACTAATGCAAACCATTTTGAGATTTTTGTTATCTGTGTGTCATGGGTGGGAAGTTTCCGTTTAGGATTAGCCCTCTCCCCTAAGCCATGATCTCAGAGCTGTCTGTAGGATGTGCTCAAAACTGTCAAGATAGTGGCCACAATGGCATAATCAAAATACCAGCTGATTTTTTTTGTATGTTGATCCAATCCCGTAGACAGCTGTTAATGGGCATTTGAAAGATTCCTATATATTAAGCTAGCTTGTACATCAATTTATATGGAAACGTTTACCTCAATACAGAGACAAGGCAGCAGTTGAGTGTATTGCAAAGAAGCAGATTTTGTCAAGTCTTTTCCCTGAATCTGAAATTATAAAACACCAGGTGATAGGTCAAACATTTTTCTACAGACAGAAGAGATGCAGAAAGATGTATGTGTCTATACAAATATCATCCAGGCATTTTGCTGTTCCACTTCAAGCTGGTGCAAGATGATTTCTTCCGCACTTTAAGCTTTAATATTCCAAAACTTTGCAGTTATTTATGGATTGTTCCAGGCTCATGGTAGAATTAAAGTTGCCTTTTGACTTATTCAAAGTAATTCCGTGTATATGTTTAGAGCACACCGATTACTTGGGAAGAGAGAAAATGCTTTTGCAGTTGTGCCAAAGACAACTATCTACTCAAAAGAGATGGAGAAAAACCCTAGTCCTTTTAAAAAGATTAAAAGACTTTAGATTTTTGAATCCCAGTTACACCCCTCAGTTTCCCTTCCAAATAAAATGCTCGGAGCTTAAAAGTTTTATCCATCTTTGCTTTCCAACAATTATAGTTACATGTCTCTGCATTATCTTTCTTTAGCATTAGTTCAAACATTAAAAGCAGATAACATGATCCAAAATTAACAGGAGTCAGTCTAATATTTACTGACATAAGAATATGCCAAGAAATCTACTAATGACCCCTAAGGGGTATCTAGCCCATCATTGACTACAGGAATATATATTGGAAATCCATAAGCAGAACACAAAGACATTATTGGAGGAAGAAGTCAGAAATTGTTGGAAGTTCTTAATTGCACACAGTCTCGAAAAAGTTAAGCTTCCTCTCGAATAGGATCAAAAGGGTGAAGGTCTCAATCAAAGATCGGGTTGAGGAAACAAGATTTCTGTAGGAATCCTTATCAGTGGGAAGGAAGGAAATACAAGAGGCAATAATGGAAAAAGAAGTTTCCTACTGACTTTGAGAAAAGTTTCTGTCAGAGTATTTACAGCATGCCGACTATTGTGAGACAACTCAGGAGCAAAACACAGGACACAGAGGCTTTGTCTTTTAATAGTGGTTTATATACAAGACTACTATATATAGGTGTTAGGCAAATACCAGGCTATACATACAGGTGTTAGCCAAATACCAGGTAATCAATCAATCTTCAATTCTACATGGAAAACTACAATGGAGATAGAATAGGAGGAGAGAGAGAGATGCTCTCACATGGCCTCCCTTACATAGACAGCTTCTTAAAGCGGCAGTAACTTGCTGACTCACTCTCAGTTCATCATTTTGGCTTACTGCCTTACAGCAGCTGGTCAGCTATTAAATCTTCATTACCATTTCTATTGTAAGGGGAAAGATCAGTTAGGTGTATTGTGGTTGTTTTCCTTCTGTGTGTGTTGCATTGGCTGTTCACTAACATTTTCACTAGTCAAGATGCCTAGTATTTTCCCTCTATAATATGCCAGTATCATGAATAACTGTATGTACCTCTTTTCTTGTCATTTATTATTCTATCTTTTTCTCAATTAAAACATCCTATTTCCACAATAAGCTTTAGTATTAACCTTTGGTTACATAGAACTGAATACAGCTTCTTTTTTTATTCATAATAATTAGCAAAGACAATTTCCAACATAGCAACAGGATCCAGATCACATTAGGAATTATGTCTATGTGTCCTTGTTTTCTTTTCCCTCCCACACCAAATTTATTTATCAAATTTGCATCCCACTCAACTCCAACTGTTCCTATTATATGGATAGGATATAATAAACACAGACCAAGACTCCCAACCAATCAGGATGAAGAAAAAACAATTCTGGCACAGCAACAGGTGCCCCAAATTTAAATCTGAAACCACTGTAAAAGTCTGACTCACAGATGAACACAATACAGAAGCCTGATGATGGCAGATGAGATTCTGCCGAAACGTTGCTACAACTTTAAAAGCCCAACTACAATGATGTGGGAAAATACCCAAACAAAGCTGAATACCATACATGCATGCATGCATGCATACATACATACATACATACATATATACATACACATATGGTATTCAGCTTTGTTTGGGTATTTTCCCACATCATGATAGTTGTGCTTTTAAAGTTGTAGCAACGTTTCGGCAGAATCTCATCTGCCATTATCAGGCTTCTGTATAGTGTTTTATAAGTCGATATATATAGCATTCAGCTTTGTTCGGGTATTTTCCCACATCATTGTAGTTGTGCTTTTAAAGTTGTAGCAACGTTTCGGCAGAATCTCATCTGCCATCATCACGCTTCTGTATTGTGTTCATCTGTGAGTCAGGTTTTCACAGCCGTTTCTGTTTTAAATTTGGTGCTAGCCTACTGCTGTGCCAGAATGGTTTTTTCTTCATCCTGATTGGTTGGGAGTTTTGGCCTGTGTTCACTGTGTTCATTGGTCTTGGAGTTTGCTGTGTTCTGCTTGATTGGTGTTTCTAATATCTTCTGTCTGTTTTGTAGCTTTCTTTTGTCTTGATTGGCTGGCAACATTGTGTTTCCTGTATTGGAGGCTTTTAGTGCGGCTTGGCTCCGAGTAAATGGACAGCTATCATTTATTAGGAAGCTAGGTTTCATCTGGGTGCCTGGTTAGGGTGTGTTTGAGCTGGAGGTATCGGGGGTCTGTTTGTAAACAGATATTTGCCTGGCTTGTGGTGTGGAGATAGATAGATAGATAGATAGATAGATAGATAGATAGATAGATAGATAGATAGATAGATA
>NW_020769374.1:3525369-3548343 GCF_900518735.1 Pseudonaja textilis | reverse complement strand
ATAGATAGATAGATAGATAGATAGATAGATAGATAGATAGATAGATATATTCATAAAGTGGTATTCTCTTTCTATAAACACTTTAACAGTGAAAACAAGTCCAAATCTTATCATTTGCATTTAGAAATTCTTAAAACTTCTGTTCATTTAACTTCTCACAATTAGATGTCTTCAAATACTTGAGGGAATGGGATAAGGAAAAGAAAAAAGGGTGGAAGGAAGAATGGTGCAGATGTTAGGAAAAAGGGGAAAATAATAATTTTTAAAAATATATTTCTATTATTCTTAGAATTTCCATGGAATTATGTTACCCTTTAAATGCCTTCAGTAAGGTAAAAGGTATTATACTTTTTTGCTAGCCGAATTAATTTCATAAAACATTTTCAGCTTCTTTTAAGTACTTACCAAAGTGACAGGCCCCACATCTTCACATACAAATCTTTGATGACATAAACGAACATAACAGTCTGTGTTTTGGACATCTGAAATATTCACTGAAATGATCTTTCTTGTTCTGTCCACATTATAAGCCATTTTGCTCACTGAAATTTACAACAAAGAAAAAACTGTAATGTACTGTTTTATATTTGTATTTTTGGCAGCTAAAATTGTGTCCATACAAGACATGATAATTGAGGAGTTTAAATTTTATTTTATTTTTATTTTTATTTGAGTTGTCAATCGCTTACAAGATAGAAGCATTCCTGTCAAACAGACAACAAATGGTCAAAATTGGGAGTGTCCTATCAAATTCTGTACCTGTCAATAGTGGTGTCCCCCAAGGCAGTGTTCTAGGACCAACTCTCTTCATACTCTACATAAATGACCTCTGTGATCATATTAAGAGCAACTGCGTTCTTTTCGCTGATGATGTAAAGCTGTTCAATACCACAGACAATACTGCTACCCTTCAAGAAGATCTTGACTGTGTATCAGAATGGTCAAACAAATGGCAACTTCAAATCTCAACAAATAAATGCTCTGTCTTACATATTGGCAAAAAAAATCTGAAAATAAAATACAAGCTGAATAGTCAAGATCTTGTTGATGATCCAAGCTCTGTAAAGGACCTTGGAATACTCACCTCTAATGATCTAAGTGCTAGTGCCCACTGCAACTACATAGCCAAAAAGGCATTAAGAGTTGTTAACCTAATCTTACGTAGCTTTTTCTCTGGTAATATCACACTACTAACTAGAGCATACAAAACATTTGCTAGACCAATACTCGAATACAGCTCATCAGTCTGGAACCCACATTACGTATCCGATATTAGCACAATTGAGAAAGTCCAGAAATATTTCACAAGAAGAGTTCTCCACTCCTCTACTCGTTGTAGAATACCTTATGCCACCAGACTTGAAATTCTAGAACTAGAAAACCTTGAATTACGCCGTCTTCGGTCTGATTTAAGCATGGTATATAAAATCATACATTGCAATGTCCTACCTGTCAATGAATACTTCAGCTTCAACCATAACAACACAAGAACGCACAACAGATACAAACTCAAGGTTAATCGCACCAAGCTTGACTGCAGGAAATACGACTTTAGCAACAGAGTGGTCAATGTCTGGAATACTCTACCCGACTCTGTAGTTTCTTCCCCAAACCCCAAAAACTTTAACATTAGACTGTCTACTATTGACCTCACCCCTTTCCTAAGAGGTCTGTAGGGGGCGTGCATAAGCGCACCAACGTGCCTACCGTCCCTGTCCTATTGTTTCTTTTATTTTTCTTTTATTTTTCTTATATGTACTCATTTCATGTATTCATAATTATGTATACACTTTTACTTATCTCGTAAACAATTGACAAATAAATAAAATAAAATAAATAAATAAATAATAGGAATATGTATAAACATGAGTAAGAATATAGGAAATAGGTATGAATGGGGACAATAGAACAGGGATGATAGGCGTGATTGTGCAATTACACACATCTCTTACAGACAGACTTCTTGGGTTACTTATTTTGGAATATTAGTGTCATTTGTGTAGGAAATTTGAATTGAATAATTATTGAATGTTAGTGTAGAATTATACAAATTCATCTGGAGTAAATATAAGTAAAATTGTAGTACCAAGTGTCAATTCTTAAGGAATCCCAAGATGAAATGTCTCAGACTGCAGATGTCCAATTGGAAGTAGGTCCCTTAAGTAGTAGGTCCAATTGGAAGTAGGTCAAATTAAGTAAAGCACTAGAAATCGTATGCATTTTGTAATAATTCCTTTCTGTGTGTGAAAGAGTGTGAGTGTGTGTGTGTGTAAGGGAGTGCCTTCAAGTCAGTGTTACCCTTGTCAATTGCCAGAAGAAGTTTCTGCAGTTTCTCTTGGCAGAAGTGATTCACCATTTTGTTTTTTCCTCTTAGAGCTGAGAGAGACTGGTCCAAGGTCAACCAGTTGGCTTCATGCTAGAACTCTCAATTACTGGCTTTCTAGCCTGACGCCTTTAACCATTACACTAAACTTGTTCTCCAATTATTACATACAGGTTTTGAATTACATTTATTTTTGACAAGGAAATTCAAGATCTTTAGTCTCAAAAGATATATGTGGAACTGTCTTCTTAAACTACCAGGTATTCAGCCATTGCTCTGTTCCCCATCTGATTAAACACACACAGAGACACACACACACACACACACACACATCAGATTTGGAAAACACCTAAAGCTAGGGTGAAAAGTACAACAAAGTTCAAATCAAAGGACCCAGTAGCTAGTCTAAGACTTCCATATTCAATCTGGCCAGACTGTTTCAGGCACTGGTTAAAAGGAATCTTCATTACCTTCAGATCTTATTTAGAATATAGATTAATAGAATTGGAAGGGACCTCGGAGATCATCTAGTCCAACTCTCTGCTTGAGCAAGAAACCCTATACTATTTCAGACAAATGGTTGTCTAGTCTTTTTTTTGAAAGCCTCCAGTGACGAAGCACCAACAACTTCTGAAGGCAAGCTATTCAATTGGTTGATTGCTTTCACCATTAGGAAATTTCTCCTTCTAGGTTGCTTCTCTCCTTGGTTAGTTTCTATCCATTATTTCTTGCCTTGCCTTCTAATGCTTTGGAAAATACTTTGATCCCTCATCTTTGTACCCTTTTCTTAGTAAGTTGTGCTACTCTTGCATTCCAGCCCTCACTGTGTCCTATTTCTGGACTCCTTGATTCAAGCCCAGGTGGCCAGCTTCAGAAGAAAAAGAAGAATTTAAGAACTACTTAGGAATCAAGCTGAATTTGATAGATAATACTCATTTGTCATTGTTGATGAAACATTCAGTAGACTAATAAATATGCTACTGTTTTTAGACCGCGGAGTCCTCAACTTACCAAAACAATCTGGAATATTTTTCCCCACATCATTGTTTCTGCAGTCTGCAAAATAAAAAACAGATTTTCAACATGTTTGTTTTCTTAAGACATCTGCTGTTTTATTTTCATGAGGGATGGTCAGAAATCAGTAGAAATCCCTTAATAGTATACAGATTATGCATATTTAATTGATTCAGCTATGATATAAATAAGGGAATTAGTTGGAGTGACAACCTGAAGAAGGGATTTTTTTTTCTCAAATACAATTATGTTCTTTCTGCTTCTAGGTCTATGTGTGATTGCTTTGATTTTGGAGAAGTGCTTTTTGTGAACCTAACGATATAATGGCTCACTTAAGCTACAACTTAGTGTGATTCTAAGCCTTCCTGGAGGGAGGAATGATAGGAAGAAAGGAGTAATGAATTTGCTTAATTAAAAAGGTTCACATGGAATCACATTATTCACTCAGTATTCTGATAACATTATTTTAAATATAAAAAAAAATTCTCACTTCTATGGGTATATGTCTTTCATAATGTTGGGCCCTCTAGCCTGAAGATTTGAGGGTTCTGCACAGTATCTTAGCTGTTCCTAACCTTACACTCTTCTGGACAGAGAGTTCTGATGTCATTCCTGGGATCTGTTGGAATCACCCAGTGGTGGGATTCAAACAATTTTACTACCAGGTCTGTGGGCGTGGTTTGTGGGCATGGCAGGGGAAGGATACTGTAAAATCTCCAGTCAGAGGTGGTGTTTGCCGGTTTTCTGAACTACTCAAAATTTCTGCTACCGGTTCTCCAGAACTGGCCGGAACTTGCTAAACACCACTTCTAGAGCCACCTCTCCAATTGAGGAGTCACAGCCCTTGAGTGCTCCTACTACCACTGGGATCTCTTTGGCCTTCACTTTTCACATCCTCTCATTTCCTCTTCAGGCCCCGGTACTTCTCCCAAATGTTTTCTCTATGTACATATAAACCCAAGAGGCACTAGGATGCAGTCATTCCACTAATTGCAATTATCCACCCCACATTGTTCCATTTTATTAAGAAGACTATTGTCAAGTTTATCATAGGTTTTACTGTAGTCTTAACTCCATTTCAGCAGTCCCTTGGTTTATGAATCTTATTGTTTTAGACCACTTTCGGCATTGGGCTAAAACTATATAAATTTTTGTTTTTATTAAAGTTTTTAATCTTTTAAAATTTAAATTAATAATTTCCACCTTTCTAGTTCCTGTTTTTCTGACACAAAACAAGATGAGACTTTAGGTCAGACAAATTTATTGGATATTTTTCCCTGGCAATATATATTTGAATAAACCAATACTTACTTCTAGTAATCACCTTGTTCCTTTCTAAGTGCTTGCAAATCCACTACTTGATGTTATGTGCCTGCACTGCTGGCTGCCAGTCATCAAGACAGCAAGCTGGATGCTTGCCAACGTCCAGCATTATGGAAGCTCAAGCAGAATTTTTTTGGAAGAATCCTTTTTATTGATATACCGAGTCATCTGTCACAGGATATGCAAGCCACATTCACAGACTGGGCACAGGTCAACACCAGGAATCCAATAAATAAGTGACAAATCCAAGGGACTAGACAAGAGGCCTAACGAAATGGAATCCAGAGTTCTAAGCATGGCACAGCAAAGTGAACATGATAGAAGTGAGGCTTGAATAGTTGTTCTGCTTCCAGGAGTGAAGCTAATAAGTCAACCATGCTGTGCGTCTTTAATACACAGTTAGGGCAGCTTGCTCCTCAGCATTGACCCTTATGTTGGCTTCTTGGCAGATTTCTCAGATTTGCAGAATCCTGCTCTCTGTTGTGGACTCTTTATCACATACCTCTGCCTACAACTGGGTGGTTGAACTGTCAGTGGGTTCAGTTAAGGAGGCTTGGAGACTTAATGGGCCTGCTTCAACCAGAATGGAATCATTGGCTTCACCACCACTGCTAAATTTATTGTCTTTAAATACACCTGATTCTACTTCCTCTCCATCTTCCTTATCAGAGAATATGTCTAGCAGGGTCATAACACGAATGTTTTTGTAGGACAGTATTTCTCAACCTTGGGCACTTTAAGATTTGTGGACTTCAACTCCCAGAATTCTCCAGCCAGCTATGAATTCTGGGAGTTGAAGTCCACACATCTTAAAGTGGCCATGGTTGAGAATCACTATTCTAGAATTTTCCTAGGTTTTGATGTCAAGTGGATTGGTCTATAGTTTTCTGAGTCCGCTTTTCTCCCATTTTCAAAGATTGTTAGCTCTTCAATCTCTAGGCACTTCTCCTGTACTTCAGAAGTTCTCAAAGGACCGTAATAGGTGGAGGACAAAAACAAGTATATCTTCTCCACAACCAGTCAGATTTGTGCTTCCTAACTATAGGAACAGATTCCAACAAAGCAAACTGCATCTAAAATTCTTTGTGAAAAAAAAGTCTTCTTTCCCTCATTATTGGTTTGACTTCACCTCAGTGAAAGATACTAGGCTGCAGAATGAGAAAGTCCAGACGTGCAAGTTGCCACATCCAGCAATTCAAGAAAGAGCATGTTAGCAAAAGTCTCTTTCAGCAATTAGAATTGCTAGAGCAGGGCTCTCCAACCTTGGCAACTTTAAGGCTTGTGGACTTCAACTCCCAGAGTTGAAGTTCCTCTGGAGTTGAAGTCCACAAGTCTTAAAGTTGCCAAGGTTGGAGACCCCTGTGCTAGAGCGAAGGAAAGTAGCTGGTTTGACATTAAAAGCTGGTTGCAAGGGTGTTGGGGACATGTTGCTTTGTGAAACAGCTTTTGGAAATTTGCATAAACCTTCACAGAAGCAAAATGTCCCACCAAAGTTTTGCATAGCCTTTAACAGCTGTTTCAAAAAGCAGTACTGTATATCCCAAATAGACTGAAAACTTATTATAAAAATGATATTAATATCTTTTTATTTTCATCAGATGAATGTTAGATAGTCACAGGAATAATTTTTAGATACTGTATCACAGTTTTAAAATCACAGGTAGTAGTAATATTACTTAAGCACAAGATAATCTGCACTACTACTACTAGTAGTAGTACTACTACAATAGAAATAAGATGGACATCCTAAAATTTAGTATTGTACTGCTTGATTAAAGGCTTGTTTGTTTTTCCTTCTTATTGTATTGACAGGAAACCCTAAGTTGTACATGGAGTTAATTGGATTTTTGCTAGGAAGCTACAAGTTGTTCTTCATGTGGCCGGGGGATTACTGATACAACACGAACTTTTAGATCGCAAAGTACTCTTGTTGCAATTAAGTAACAGCCATTTAATTCAATATCCTGATTTTAAGGCATGATCTAAAACAGAGTTCCCCAACTTTTTCAGCTTGGTGGACAGGCAGTGGGAGGAGGAAAGAGGGTGGCTTTTCATGTGTGGCAGGCAAACACACATGCAGCTCCGTTTGACTGTGGAGATGCTGCAACATTTGTAAGTGTGTGGACCAGGCGTCGGTTACTTTCTTCAGTGTTGTTGTAACTTCAAACAGTTGGAAAATGGTTGTAAATCACCTGAACTGATATTTGTGTCAGCATCATCTTCATTTTAGCAATTTCCATTAGCATAAACATGCAAGGGCACCCAGCTGCATGCATGTACATACACAAGATCAACATGTTTTAATGGTTCCTACCTTCAACATAATATTCTTGAGTCTGTTTAACTCCACAATAATTTGGAATTGTTGTCATGGTTACGTAGAGATGTTGTCCCACACTGACCTCAAAGCAATTAAATTGTATTTTGACCTGTTTGCATGAAAAGAATCTTCAGTTTAGACACTACTTCACAAAATAAGAGCACAAGGAAACAGGCATTCTGCTAAGATTATTTTTCAAATGTATTAATATTATGTGTCATTTTTATTGTATTCTCTTACCCTGAATAATTCTGGCAGAAGGAGAAATGTTCTGACAGTGAGAACAATTAACCAGTGGAATGGCTTGCCTCCAGAAATTGTGGGTGTTCCTTCACTGGAGGTTTTAAAGAGATTGGACAACCATTTGTCTGAAATGGTATAGGCCCGTGATGGCGAACCTATGGCACGCGTTCCACAGGTGGCACACAGAGCCATTTGTGCCAGCACGCGAGCCGCAGGGAAATTTACGTAATTGCGCATGCGCGCATCTCACAGCTGATTTTCAGCTTCCCAAAGGCGTGTGGAAAGCCTTTGCAGGGCGAAAAATAAGCCTGTTTTGTCACTTCCTGTATTTCCAGAAATATTGAAAGTGACTAAATGGGCCCATTTTTTCGGCCTGCAAAGGCTGCAGAAGTCTTCATCAAGCCTCTGGAGGGCAGAAAAAGGCCTCAAACAGGCAGAAAATGAGCTGGGAGGCACAGTGCAGTTAAGGGGGTGGCAGGGGGGATTGTGCGCACCTGCGCAGGGGGCATGGGTGTGTATGTGTGTGTGTGTGTGCATTTCCTTCTGGGTGTTGGCACGCAAGCGCACGCGTGCAAGCGCACACAGAATTTTTAGCACAGAAGCCCAAAAAGTTTAGCCACCACTGGTATAGAGTTTCCTGCCTGAGCAAGCGGGTTGGAATAGAAGATTTCTAAGGACCCTTTCAATTATGTTATTCTGTATTTATTAATTTCCTAGATTTCACTTAATTATGTTCTAGGTTTCCAAACGCTGTCCTGTTTCAAGAAATGCATTGATAAAATTCCAAATTTAATTCATCACTCAGAGTTTTGACAATTGGGACTATACAGCAATCTACTTGAAATTGTAGGAGCTCTGCCCTACTGTTAGAACTTGCCCATCCACTGAAGATCCAGGAAGCAACCCTAGCCCCTTCATTAAAGCAAAAATGACCGGGCTCCTGAGCCAGGACCCAAATTGTATTTTATATTAAACTCATAGATTTGGTTTATGATACAATAGTAGTGATTCTAATATAGAAATTTATTATTGTTAAGGTCAGAAATGTTGACATGTGGAGGCATATCCTTTGTTTTCTTCATTCTATTTTATTTTTAAAAAGTTAAAATACAAAAAAAAACGGAAAAAAGACAAAAAAAAAACAAAAGCAAACATAAAAAGGCATATCCTTATAGCTTCTATAACTTAAGACAGGACTCTCTTCTACAGCCCACATACACACCATAAGTAATAGAGGAGGATTTCATTCAAAGTAAAACATCTAAAAGATTTTGTTGCATTGCAATATTGGCTCAGATTTAGCTTTCTTTGCAGGAAGCTGGCGAAAAATAAACATCATTGGCCTTGGAACTGGGGTTGTATTTCTTATTCCCCCATGCATCAAATACTATATCCAATCAATTCAAATGGGCTCAGATGAGCATATGGATATAGATGTAGATACCAGTGGTGGGATTCAAATATTTTTACTACTGGTTCTGTGGATGTGGCTTGGTGGGCATGGCAAGGGAAGGATACTGTAAAATCTCCAGTCAAAGGTGGCATTTGTTGGTTCTCTGAACTACTCAAAATTTCTGCTACTGGGGCGACTTCCGGTCCGCAGCGCTTCAGTGCAGGCAGGAATCCGCGACTGTGCGCGGTTTCTGCCTGGTTCACTGCCCGAGTGCCCCGAGCCATCCGGCTTCAGGGCTATAAGCCACCTTTGCAGAAGGTGGTGAAGACAGGGGGGCTCTGGCAGGGACGAGAGACATCACATCTCTCTTCCCTAGCCGGCTAAATCCCCTTTTCCAAAGGCAGCTGAGCGGCGGTCAGCAATGGCCGCCACATAGAAGAGCTCAGCCGGAAAAAGAAAGTGCAGGAGGAGCTGTGAAGAAGTGAAAGTGATCTTTGCTGACCAGGACAAAGCAACAATGAAAGTATCCTGATATTTAATATTTACTAAAGATACATTGTTCCCAGATTGTACAAGCGGCGAATGGATATTAAAGGGAAAACTTTTTTTTTTCACTCTCCTTCCAAACGGAACAGCGATAGAACTTTATGAGAAATTGGAAAACCCGCATTGGAGGTATGCTAAATGCTAAAGACTATGCTAATGCTAAGGGGATATGGATTTCTGAATATTTAAAGAAAAATCTTTTTATGCTGTAAGTGGGAAGGGAGAGGGAAAAAAATTGGAGTAGAATTTGAAAACAAGGAGGAGACTGCCTAGAATTTCAAAGAGCTATTTGAACATTAATAAGACTTCAAAAAGACATATTTTAATTGGAACTTTGTGAGTCAACAGTAACCCCAGAAAAAGAAATGGAAGAAAGGAAAAAGTGCTAAAAGAAATAGTTTATCTGGATTGTTTGGTGACTTTGGATCTTCTGGGAATTATTTTTGCTTAAAAGCACATTGGTGGCTGTTTTGGGAAAACTTTTTTCTCTTTATAATGGCATTATCTGTGGATGAATAAAAAACTGAATATCAAAAATATAAAAAGGAAGAACAAGAATGGAAAGATACTTTGGGCACTCTTTTTCAATTTCTAGAAATGGTGGTACGTACTTATGGAGAATCGATTGTGCAGCAGGACGACTGGGATAAAGAAGAAGCCATTTTTGATGAACATGTGATTCTATTTGGGGAGGAGAAGAAAGAGGAAAAGAAAAAGGGGATTTTAAGACTTAAAAAGACAACCAAAAAAGATAAAAATGAGTTGAAAGGTGGATATAAGGTTAGGAAACAACAGAAAGGGGGAAAGCAGAAGAAGAAAAGGGAGGTGGAGAGACAAAGGGGTAAAAAGGGTAAGGAGAAGAATAAGCAAGGGAGAAAGGAAGGAATGAGAAGCCTTAATGATGGGAAGCAAGATTTAAAGAAACAAAATCCTTTTAGAGGCAATGGGTAAATTTAATTGAAAAAGGGATTCTGTAAGGTACATAAGATTATGTTTTTATATGTGTTTTTTAGAATAAAATGCTTAAGATATAAATGAGTATTAAGATGTATGATTAATTTCTTAATGGTATTGACAGTGGTACTAGCCACATTATATATCTATAAATCTGTTCTTTTGTTGTTGTACTTTCTTTTTTTCTTTTTTCTTTCTATATAATACATTGTGTAATTTTAGAATGTACTAAACAGAATCCCAATACAAGTTATGTGTGATATTAAGTATTATTAGGTTAGGGGAAAGAGTTAAAGGCGTCATACTCCAATCAGTGTACAGGAGAAGTTTTGTTTAAAGAGAAAAGATGAATGGATAGCTGAGAACAGACAAAGAATGACAAGTATTATGATTTGAACTGAGATGAGATAAGTAGAATAAAACTAAGTAAGTTAAAAGAAGGAAGAAGCTATATAGAAAATGGAAAATGGTAATAAGATATGGAATGGTATATAAAAGGAACATGATTTTTGAAGTTGTGTCTGTACGATGAGTTTTAACCCAGGATCAAGCAACTTTCAGAAAAGATGTTTTATGTTTTTTATGTTTTATGTTTTGTCTGTTTGTGTATTGGAAGAGAACAATGAAATCATAAATAAGACAGATGTATATAAAAAATGTATACAATCTAAAGTAAAAGAGATATAATTTGAATAAATAGAAGGAAAGGGAGTAATAAAGAGAGTTGGGACAAGATATGAAGTTGAACAGATAAAGTAAATATATATATTAAATTGTGTTTATATGGAAATGTGATATTTTGGAATTACTCTGTCTTTAAATAAGATGTTGTATTGGTTTTTTCAGAAAAAGATTTCATATGTTATTATATTTTATGTTTTGTTTGTCTGTATATTGTTTTGTAAAATTAATAAAATTTGCTTTAAAAAAAAATTCTGCTACTGGTTCTCCAGAACTGGTCAGAACCCACTGAATACCACCTCTGGTATATACCAACAGTATCTACTTTGAGGAAATGTTCAAACCTTTACCCATGAATCAATATAAAACTCAAAGTATTTTTATGAGGTATAAGCTTTTCTGGAAAATCCCCAGATGCCCTTTCTGTAGTAACGTTTCCTAATCATAATATCTACATATTTGCTGCTTTTTTTAAAAAGAAGTCTGTAAAAGTATATTGCCAAACCAGATTTCAGGAATTGGCAGATTAGTTGGAAATTCTTCTCTTTTGAAGCAAGAGAGAGGTACACAATATTTTCTGTGAAAATGTGAAGTGAGCATGAGGCATGTAACTAAGCTTATGGGGAATAATTGTTTGATTTTATGTTTTCATAAATCATTTTTTTAAATAAATCCATATGGGAGCAATGGCATGCAGTATTCTTAGCCCACACATAGTCATCATACTAATTTTCATAGCACAAGGTAGACGTAAACCTAATACTCTTGGAGACAGACAGTAATCAGTCAGTGAATGTGGAAACAATTTGAACCAATTCTTGTTCCTTTTGTACTAGTGTTGGGGATCCTGCTATTTAAATAGTTTAAATACCTTCATTCTTACTTCGGCCAGACAACCATTTGGCTGGTATAATATTGTGGAAAATAAACTTAAATGCCAGAACTGCGTAGAATGAATAGATAACTTCTAATCCAAAAATAACTTCCAGAGCCAACATTGGAGATTGGAAGCTATGATGATGACAAAATAATGTCACACACATGCCGTGATCCCATTACACAATGATATATGAGTTACTGGCATAGTGGCAGTGGTGGCTAGGAGGGCCTTTGCACGGCTTCATATTGTGTAACATTTGTACCCTTTACTGAATCACTGTAGGCTCTACTCCCCGACACCCATGCTCTGGTTACTTCCAGAATAGATTACTACTAATGCATTTTTCATGGGGTTCCCTTTGAGAGTATCTGAGAGTTTCAACTGATGCAGAATTACAGCTGCATGGATAGTTGTATGTCTGTTCTGTGAGTTGAACTGGTGCTCCTTACTTCTGAATCAATGGTGGTGTGCTACCTGTTCAGACCGGTTCTCCAGGAACAATAGTTACAAAAAGCCGACGATCAGCTAAGAGGAGGGAAAAAAGCCGACGATCAGCTGAGAGGAGGGAAAAAAAGCTGACGATCAGCTGAGAGGAGGGAAAAAAGCCAACGATCAGCTGAGAGGAAAAAGAAGAGGAAAGTGCAGGATCAGCACTCCCCACCCACTCCTACGCTTTTCTCGTCTTTATCCTCTCAGCTGATTGGCGCTGCAGGTCTCAGCTGGTGTGGGAAAAGATGCGTGCTGGCATTAGGCAAAGTACCCCACCAAGCCATGCCCACCAAACTGGTGGTAAAACAATTTGAATCCCACCACTGTTCTGAATGCAATTCAAGGTACTGGTTTTCACATTTAAAGCCTTACATGGCATGGGGCCAGCCTATTTAAGGGACCACCTTTTCCTGATCACATCTTCCCATCCCATCAGGTCCAGCAGGAGGGTTGTGTTGGGGGCCCCTTTTGCTTTCATCCGATGGGACCCAGGTGGCGTGTTCCTCCTGCCTTCTAGAACATCATCCCTGCGCCGAAGGTGAAGTTAGCCCATCCCTGATAATCTTTCAGAAAATCCCCCAAAACCTAACTTTTCCAGCAGCCTTGGACATTCCATGGAAAGCCTGCATAATTATTATATTGTGCTTAGGTGCGTGTTCTCCAGCAATCTTGCTTTTATTTATATTTTTAGCTTTTTAAAATAGCTATAACATTGTTTTAAGTGTTGGTTGTATGCTACCCAAAATCACATTCAGTGAAATGAGCTGCCATATCAATTTATTAAATAAATAAGTACATCTGGATTTTTCAGCAGCCTCAGTGATAGCTGACAAAATATATAAGGAGATAGTCTGCAAGGGAAGATCCACAAGCCTTCCTATTTGTAATGATCTGTGAGAATGACCTTGGAAGGTAGAAGGAAGAATCACAGCCTAGACAACAATCAAATAAGAGAAATGTGAATCCAAAGTAGATGTGGGGATAGACAAAGCATATCAGAAGGGACTCTCTTTAGTATTTGGGAGAGTAAAAGTAAATGGTACTTATAGACCTACAAGATTCTGTTAATGTAACCTTCAAATAAAGATAGTTTGAATACTCATGGTTGGTATTTTTTCTTTCAACTTCCTCAAAAAGCTGACTCTATCCAACTCTGTTCTGTAAATAACTTCATAGCACTATAAAGTAGAAAACGGGAACACCATATTTACCTCGGAACATATAACTTTGCCCTGTCAGCTTAAAAAAAAATGAATTCTTAGGTTGAGAGACACTACACCACCTTCTTCCTAGATTATTTAAATTTTGCTCCAATAAAATGACAAAAACAACTGAGATCTTTTACCTTATTTCGCTCAAGATGGGCATTTTGCCCCCTGGAAATCTTCACTTTCACACACTTGGTTTTTTGAGTAACCATCAAGAGATAACAAATTCGAACACCAGACATATTTTCTGAAAATAATGTAGAAAAAATGGCAAATTCAGAATTCAAAGAAACAGACTTTGAGGGGAAGGAATTATTACTCACTTCCAATAGCATATTATGAAAGAGGGGGACCTTTTATGAATGAACCATAGAAATAAAAAGCCCCCTGAAACAAACAGCATAACTTTTAGAACCTGTAGGCTAATCAAAGATGAGCACCTCACTTTTGAAAGTTGAATGCTCCTCAGTCAAAGTTCTACCAAATAAAATGTAGGAGAAAACAGCAATGGGTCCAATTTTTAATTTTACTTTCATTGAGCTAAAGTGTATTAGTAGCCAACCTCTGTAAATGCCAATCCTGCTTGACCAAATCCAATAAGGTCAACACTGATTAGACAGGTGACTTTCCTACTTTCGTATCTCCTTTATCTCCACTAAAATTTCTGCTAGAGAAAGTATTTTCATAGATTCCAATATGGAATCCTGTTGTCTTCATGCAACTGGGAATATTGATTTACAGTGGTTTGTTTACCACACAAAAACAACTCTTATTGTTTTCTTTGATACAGCTATCTTTCTTGATTTCTTTCCAGTTGCATTCATTTAATTTGTAGTTTCTTAATGGTACTTGGAGGCATCTTAAAAACCCAAGGTATATTCTCCCATTGTAAATTTAAAACATTGTTTTAAATTGCCTTTGTATATACGGGTGTGACCACAGGATAAGAGCAAACAATACAACAATTCCCATCCTTTTGCTGCTATCTACTGATCATCTATTCCTTGCAATTCAAATTTGGTAGCATTAATTAATGATGCAACCTATTGACACTACCCCCCCCCCCAAGAGAATCTTCTACACCAAGACCAGCTTGTGTGTACAAGCCCTGGGTATCAGAACAAGTATGAACTCCCAGATGGAATCACCATGTCCCCGTCACCAATATTGTGATGGGAACCCTATCCAGAAGGATTTCTCAGGAATGCCCTACGTTTCCTCTTCTCTCATATGCATCATTTTCCAGGAAATACGGGAGTTCTTCCTAGATCTCCCTAGAGAACAGGAAATAGAACTGGGGTTTTCTGCACATTCTCATCCACTGAACAAGAGCCCTCAGTTATGATCCACATTTCCTATGAAATCATCTGATTTACCATTAAGTTGCAGGTTTGCCGTGACACTTAAGTGGAGAGAGCAATGCCTGTGATCTTCACACTTCATTGTAGTCCCAAGTTTCATGTTTTTAAGATTAACTGGAGAAAGGGAGGCAGGCGCAGGATGGCAGAAACTGCTCACAGCCTCCACTGTAAAGGTAACAAACATATATGTATATATGTGCCTCTCTGTAAAAACAAACTTGAAATAGCTAAAGAACATTATAAATCATTGGAGAAAAACTCAGGTGTCTATATGACCATCGGTCATAACTAATAGGGGAGGAGAGACGTTTACAAGTCAAACAATGCACTACAGACATATATTTCAGTCACATCTTCTAAAAAACAATGGTAAATATATCCCCTGTCCAGCCAATTCTGACTCAAGAGGGCTAGTTGCATAATTCATCAGTACCTATTGTACTTTAACACAACAGAGAATTTTGGAACAATCAAGAGTCTTCCCTTGGAAGAAGGAATTTTATGTTCATTGGCCATAATGTCTTGGGCCAATTTAGGATCTGACGAAATATTTCATTTCTGAGGAAGATGACTAGTGCATGTGTCACCCACAGGGCAAAATGGTTGCCAAGGAGAAAACCTATTCCCCGTGTGAAACATGTTTTGGTGTTCAAATCATTTTTGACTCTTGGCAACTGCCTGGACAAGTCCTTGTAGTTTTATTGGTTACATTTTCAGAAACAGTGTCTCATTACCTCTCTCTTCTAAGAGAGTGGAAGAGGGAGAGGAAGGGAGAAGGGGAGAGAGGGAGAGGGAGGTAGGGAGGGGGGAGGGGGAGAGAGAGGAAGAGAGAGAGGAAGAGAGGGAGGGAGGGAGGGAGGGAGAAGGGGAGAGAAGGAGAGGGAGGGAGGGGGAGAGGGAGAGAGGGAGGGGGAGAGAGGGGGAGAGAGAGGAAGGGAGGGAGGGAGGGAAGGAGGGAGAAGGGGAGAGAAGGAAAAGGAGGGAGGGAGGGGGAGAGGGAGAGAGGGGGAGAGGGAGGGGAGAGAGGGGGAGAGAGAGGAAGAGAGGGAGGGAGGGAGGGGGGAAGGGGAGAGAGATTAACCTAAAATTATCCAGATGGCTTCATTCCTATGTGAGGACTAGAACACATGGCTTCTTGGTTTCTAGCCTGGTGCCTCTAACCATTATACCAATCTAACTCTTGATTGTTTAATTAATGTTCTCTTAAGTTACACAATTGACTTGGAAATAAAAGACCTATTTGGTTAAATGCTTCCCCTCCCTTGCCTCCCCCCAAAAATGAATAACCAGAGGACCAAATTAGGGTTATGCTACCATTCTATGCATAGAATTGTATTCCAAAAATATTTTCAAAATATGACTGAATTGTACAGAAGATTTTTTTTTTTTTAGACAATGAGATTATTCTAGACATCAAAGCATATTTCCACAGTTTAATTAACCATTCTTCCATAGCGGAAAAGAAGGATCTTTTCCAATAAAAGCAGACAAAATTCTTGTAGCTATTATCTTAAACTACGCCAGGTCAGTATAATTTGAAGGAGTGTGCGCTTTAGTAAAGATTAATAGAAATATCGCCAGTTGAAGTGACACTATAACTTTCAAACTTCATTCCATTCTGCAAAGAATTAATTTCCAATGCTGTTGAGTTTTGCTACATTAACATTGGATTTGGAAGAAAGACCCCATCTGATCATTTCCAGGATTGGGGGTGGGGTTACACATTTTAGCCATCATTTAGCCTTATTAGCTATAAAATATCTTATATCAATTCTTTGAGATGTATAAAATGAACTGAATATTCTTTTTCCATTGAAATTACCACTGCTCAATCTTTATAACAATGGAGATTCTATTCAGAAATAAATCTCTCTCTGCCCCGCTACCCCATCCCCGCCGCCAATCTCAGCTACCCTGAACGGTGGCACTCATCAGCAGCACTGAGGTTGGATCTGAAGTAGAGGCCACCAAAGTCACTCAAAATGGCTGCCTAGCATCATTTCCCAAGATGGCAGCGTTCTCTTTCCGTTGACAAGCACCTGTGGCCTAGCCGAGCCTGCTCGAGATTGCACAAGGCCTTTGTTTTTGAAGTAGCTTCAGAGAATGCTGTGAACACTGCATCAAAACAGAAAACAGGCCTTGCACAATTTTCAGACACTCAGAAGGCCACACAAGAACATGACCTTCTCACATGACTCCCATAGGGCCCAGAGGCCATACAAGAGCATACACCATTCTCGTGCAGCTTGTGCAGCTTCCAAAACCTCCCAAAAAATGGGAAATGCTTTCAAAAATATTCGTTAGGAGTTGGGGAGCAGTGGTGTGTCACCAAAAATATCACCTTTGATATGTCATCACTGCACAAGGAGATGGTTTGTGATCCGTAGAGCCTTGCTTCCCTACTGTCTACTAATTGTTTAATGTTGACCTCACCCCATTCCTAAGAGGTCTGTAAGAGGCATGCATAAGCGTAAAAGGTGCCTACCATCCTTGTCTTAATGTTCCCTTTTATTCATTTATTTATTTATTTTTATTTGATTTGTCAATCGCTTACAAGATAATAGGTATAAGTATATACATAGTTATGAATACATGAAATGGGTACATATAAGAAAAATAAAAGAAACAATAGGACAGGGTTGGTAGGCATGTTGGTGCGCTTATGCACACCCCCTACAGACCACTTAGGAAAGGGGTGAGGTCAAAAGTAGACAGTCTAAGGTTAAAGTTTTGGGGGTTTGGGGAAGAAACCACAGAGTCTGGTAGAGTATTCCAGACATTGACCGCTCTGTTGCTGAAGTCGTATTTCCTGCAATCAAGTTTGGTGTCATTAACCTTGAGTTTGTATCTATTGTTTGCTCTTGTGTTGTTATGGTTGAAGCTGAAGTATTCATTGACAGGTAGGACATTGCAATGTATGATTTTATATACCATACTTAGATCATATCTATTTCATGTATTAATAATCATGTTTATACTTATATATATTATCAAATGCATGCTTGACAAAATAAATAAATAAAAATAAAATAAAACAATTCCTCTCAAACTGATATTCAGGTGACAACATCGGCTGCCCTGAGGATCGTTTTGTGAAAGAAAGGGGCTGCCCAATAAAATAGATCAGGACTCCAAGTTTAGCCTCCTGATAAAATCTTTCTGTCCTCCCAATCTCAGCCCCAGTCCCAACTCATAGAAGGAAGAGTGATGGGTGGATATTTTTCTCATCACCAGACAATGCCCATTAAAGAAAAAATGAAGCCAGGGGATCTGCCAATCCCGTTCCTTAATATCAAATGTGTGCAGACAGCACCACTGGGTGGCCTCATCACCGAGACAAAAAAAATGACTTAGAAATTGACATAAAGAAACTTGTGCCAGAGTACTTTTCTGCCGACTCAAAGACTGTAGGAATGCACATTCAAGTGGCCACAAGCAGAGAGATAATAAAGAAACTTCTGAAAATAAGAATGAAGGGTACAATAAAAGCTGAAATACAACAATCTACTCTAATAAAAACACAGAAAGCCCAGATTGTGAACAATCTTTTACAAGATTTGATATTTTCTATAATCCTTTTATGTAGGTATCTTTATTCATTTGATTCTCCATATCTCTATTGTTCTGATGTTTTGATGGTTTTAGTGGCTTTTAATTATTGTAAGCCACCTAGAGTAATGGTGGGATACAAAAAAATTTTTTACTACCAGTTCTGTGGGCGTGGCTTGGTGGGCGTAGCATGGGAAGGATACTGTAAAATCTCCATCCTCACCCAACTCCAGGGGAAGGTCACTGCAAAATCCCATTCTCTCCCCACCCCACTAACCTGCTTTCCAGCTCCGTTCTCCTGTGCAGGGCAACAAAAGAAGACCCAGCCGATCAGCTGGGACTCAGAGGCAGAGAATAGATGCGGGCGGGGCCAGTCAGAGGTGATATTTGCCGGTTCTCCAAACTACTCAAAATTTTCACTACCAGTTCTCCAGAACTGGTCAGAACCAGCTGAATACCACGTCTGGCCTAGAGTCATCTCCAGCAGAGATGGACGGCATCTAACCATGACGACGAACCTTTTTGTTGTGGTGTGCCGAAAACACACATTTTCAGCCTCTGGAGGGAGCCTGGGGGAGGCCGTTTCCGCCCCTCTTGGAAGCTCAAGGGAAGCCTCAGGAGCCATGGGAGGCTGAAAACAGGCCCGTTTTGGCACTTCCAGGCCCGTTTTCAGCCTCCTGAGGCTGCAGAGGCTTCCCTTGAACCTCTGGGAGGGCGAAAACAGCCTCAAACGGTCCAAAAATCAGATGGAAGGCATGCGCAGTACAGGTAAGTTTGGCTGGGGCTCAAGTGTCCACACAAATGGTTCCGTGTGCCACCTGTGGCACATGTGCCATAGGTTCGTCATCACGGGCATATAAGATAGATTAATAAAATAAATAAATAAATAAATAAGTGCTTGAATAATATACCTAGTACACCCCAGGCCACAACAGATTAAGAACAAGAACATTATATCCACCTTCTTGAATACAGAATACTGTGGGTAGAGCAGTAGACAGATTAGTTTGGTCTAGTGGTTAAGGCGCCAGGCTAGAAACTGGGAGACTGTGAGTTCTAATCCTGCCTTGGGCATGAAAGTCAGCTGTGTAATTTTCCACCAACCCCTCTCTTGCAGCCAATCTACTTCACAGGGTTGTTGTTGTGGGGGAAACAGGAGGAGGGAATATTATGTATATTTGTTGCCTTATTTATAAAAAATAATAATGGTAAGATAAAATGAATAAATTAGTAATAATAATAAATAAAAATGTTAAGTGATTTTAAGTGATGATAGTCATTGAAGACACACATATACAAACAATCAAAAGCATATCATACTCTTATTATAGATTGCATCCAAATTGAACATTTGGCCTATAACAAGAGTTACCGACAAATGAATTTGGAACATACAACAACATACAATAGCTTGACTGCTGGTGCAATGTCAGGATGTATAGTCCAGTAACTATTCTACTTTGCTAGTGTGCAAGTTTTACCCATTCAAAAACTCTGTTTAAAGATTTTGATAGCTATTTATTCAATAATTTACAATCCAGAAATGTTGGTGTAGAAAAAAAAAACACCATTGGTATATATGACAATTGAGTATGCCCATGATTATTCATTTGCAGTACTTGTGTAGGTGCTGATATTTTCTTTGAGGGACAATGGGTGATACAATCAAAATAGTACAACGAGTGATAACATATTTTGTATTCTGAGAATCGAAGCCTCATTTTTTAAAAAATAATTCTTGTTAAAAAGCAAACATACTATTTAAGCCATTCACAGAAAAGCTTATATCTTGACATGATCCAAGACACTTTAGGATGAATAAGAAGGTCCTCAAATAGGAAGAAAATTTCAAAAAATAATAATAATGAGTTTTCAGGCTGATTGGTCATTCAAAAGTTTTGCTTTCCTGATCTCAAGAATGAATTAAATATAATAAGAATGAAAATATAATACTTACTAGAAAATTGATGTTTGCAATGAAATCCCTATGGAGGAGAAAATTAAGATACATTAATTTAAATAATATATCTAAGGAATAAAATAAGACAAATAACACTCGTATATTCATAAAAAATACACATTAATTCTTAGAGGTCAATTGAATTATGTGGTTGAAATCCGAACTATAATCACACATAAGATTTCAATCTTGATTAAAAATACTCCCCAAAATTGTCTAGAATAAAAGAAAGTTAAAGGAAGATGCAATCACTTTCTTAAAATACTTGGAGAATTTTCAAACAGAAACGAAGTACAACTGCTTTTTGTTACTCTAAACAGAAGGATCCAAATGAAATGGTGAAAAATGGAAGGATTTCAAGTTAAATCCTGGGAAAGGTTAAGCTGTAAATGGGGTATGCCTGGGAAATAGAGGCCCTTCTTCATTGAAGACTAGACAATTACCTATTTGGCTTGTAAAAGCAGATCCTGTACTGCAATTCTACCCTGAAGCTCCTGGACTAAATGATCTCCACGTTCTCTTTAACTCTACAATTCTAGGAATAAGCATGGGCTTAAAATCTGTAATATCTGTCATAAGGTATGCAAATGTTAAGTCATCAACCAGTAAAGTAAACCCTATCTCCATGATGGCGAACCTATGGCATATATGTCACAGATGGCACGCAGAGCCATTTGTGCGGGCACGCGAGCCCCAGCCAAACTTTCCTGCACTGCACATGCGCGTGCCTCCCAGCTGATTTTCGTCCCATTTGAGGCCTTTTTCAGCCTCCCAGAGGCTCGAGGAAAGCCTCTGCAACCTCCAGAGGTGAAAAAAATGGGCCTTCCAGAAATACCAGAAGTGACAAAACAGGCCCATTTTTCGACCTCTAAAGGCTACAGAGGCTTCCCTCGAGCCTCTGAGGGAAAAAGGCCTCAAACGGGACAAAATCAGCTGGGAGGCGCACAGTGCAGGTAAGAGGGTGGCGGGGGGATCACGCACACATGCGCAGGGGGCAGGGGGATGCCACGTGCATTGCCTTCTAGGTGCTGGCACACGAGCACATGAGCGTGAGCGAGCGCACAATTTTCAGCACAGAAGCCCCAAAAGGTTAGCCACAACTGCCCTATGTCAACACAGAATGTTGAGACTCTGAGTGCAGAGAAAAGCAACAAGGATGATCAAGGGGCTGCAGGCCAACACGGATGAAGAATGGAGCAGTCTAAACTCCGTCATCAGGTGCTTAGACTGCTTACCACAGTATGAGAAATTCTGCATTCTGTAGTGACTTGGAAGCAGAAGGATATCCTCTCAGATTATTTCAGATTGATCTACTGTTCTGGCATGGCTCAAGAACTGCCTTGAATCCATGACTTTACCTGATAAAGCACTCCTGCAGACTGTTTGTGATGGATTGTGATCCATCGCCATATTTTTTTTACCCTGTCCCCACATCTATTTACAGGTAGTCCTTGACTTACAATCATTCATGCAGTGATCTTTCAAAATTACAATGGTATTCTTATTATTTTTATAAATTTTCATTCATAAACATTTTTAAACCACAACAGTATAGGGAAATACCAGTCTGGCTCTCCCCAATGGAGGCACTTATATATCCAAATCTCATTAATTTGGAAAAAAAATGTACTCTTATAAAAATATCTTAAATGAGAGGGGTGAACTTAAATCAAGGCAACAACTACAGGACCAAGGGAGTAGCTTGGTGGCCGTATTTTCTGATTCAGTCAAGATATGAGAAAGATGTTAGAACATGGGGTATAAATAAAGATCCTACAGCATTGGATACAATTTTAATGGGGACGGATGAAAAACTGATTTAAAAATATACAATTTTTTACTGAACTACAAAATGGAGGAAGAAATAGTCAAAGAAACAATGATTGCCTAGGCAAAAACTTTGGCTATAATATAGAATTAGAGAATTGGCGAAAACTTTGGGACAGAAATTACAAAATGACTATGGCTTCAGCTTACAAAGCAAATCTCTATAAGATGTTTTACAGGTGGCATTTACCACCTGCAAGATTGATAACCTATCTCCTAATATTGCAAATACAACCAGGTCTCAGGCACCTATTACCATATGTGGTGGACATGCAATAAAGCGAGAAAATATTGGGAGGAATATACATAAATGGCTGGAAATGATAACCGAACAAAATATTGATTTTAAACCAGAAACGTGCCATTTAGGTATACTATCAGAGGATCTTGACAAAGTGACCACATATTTAGTGTTACACATATTGAGGGCAGCAAGGATTACATATGCTAAATACTGGAAAAATATGAATATTCCATTGGATGAGGTTATAATCAGGAAAATTTGGGACTGTGCTGAAATGGATAGATTAACTTTAAAAATTAAAGACAAAGATGATTCAGAATACTTTCAGACTTGGAATAAATTCTATGAATGGATAGAGAAAAGAGGTAGAAATTAGAGAAAGTAAGATTATGAAGGTTAATAAATATATATATATATATATAGTATTCAGCTTTGTTCAGGTATTTTCCCACGTCATTGTAGTTGTGCTTTTAAAGTTGTAGCAACGTTTCGGCAGAATCTCATCTGCCATCATCAGGCTTCTGTATAGTGTTCATCTGTGAGTCAGACTTTTATAGTGGTTTCAGATTTAAATTTGGGCAGCCTATTGCTGTGCCAGAATGGTTCTTTCTTCATCCTGATTGGTTGGGAGTCTTGGTCTGTGTTTATTGGTCTTGGAG
>NW_020769374.1:3488487-3517578 GCF_900518735.1 Pseudonaja textilis | reverse complement strand
GATAGATAGATAGATAGATAGATAGATAGATAGATAGATAGATAGATAAATAGATAGATCTGTACTTAGTATATTTTTTGTTCTATCATTTTGGGAAGGGTTTGCCTTAGGTGCACAGCAAGATATTTACACATCCAGTGATTTTTAAACATATTATTTGAGCTTTTGGAAATACCTATCAAAGTGCAGTCAATTTTTTTGAATCATATTCAATCATTAAAGAAATGTATATGTACTGTGTTTAGCTAACTGTAGCAAAAATTGAAGGGGAATGTGGCACAGTATGAGCTTTGGAGAACAAGACAGAGGGGAGAGAGAGAAAAAAAAAAACTAGACATAGTGGTTTTCCAATCAACTGGAATAGATCATATTAGTCCACATCAGCCTTCTCTATTCTGCTATTTTCAAATATATAGAATAACAGTATAACAGAGTTCAAAGAGACTGTGGAAGTCTAATCCAATTCCCTGCTCAAATAGGAAACCTTATACCATTTCAGACAAATAGCTCTCCAATCTCTTCTTAAAAACCACCAGTGTTGGAGCAACCTCAACTTCTGGAGGCAAATCATCCCACTAATTGTTCTAATTGCCAGAAAATTTCTCCTTCGTTCTAAGTTGGTTCTCTCTTTGGTTAGTTTCCATCCATTGCTTTTTGTCATGCCTTCAGATGCTTTAGAGAAGAGATCAGGGGTGGGATCCGACAGGGTTAACTACCAGTTCGGTCATTTATGAGGTTCGGTGGCTTGCGATGTGCTTCCCTGCACGCCGCGCTGTGGCGTGCCTGTAAATCGTCATCAGCATGCTGCGTGCAGAGAAGCAGCCTTTCAAAAAGCCCCTTTTTCCTGCTTTTTTAACTGCAGCTGTGCCTTGCACGGCAGCTGAAGTTGAAAAAATCAGGAAATAAAGGTCAGGTAAGAGCCCAGGTGGCTGGGTGGGTGGGCAAAAACATCAGCAGATGTAGAACCGGTTCTATGTCTGATGCTCTTCAGAGCTACCGTTTCTACAGAGGTGGGCAGAACCAATAGAAACCCAGCCCCGGAATAGATTGACCCCCACTTTATTATGGCAGCCCCTTGGATATTGGAAAATTACTATCATGTCACCAGTATTTCTTATTTTCATTAAACTAGACATACCCAATTCCTGAAACTATTCTTCATAGGTTTTAGCCTCCAGTATCCTAACAATCTTTGTTGATTTTCTCTTTATTCTTTCTAGAGTCGCAACATCATTTAATATCATGGGACCAAAACTAGATGCAATAGTGGTATTAACATGTTCCATGATCTTGACTCTATCCTTCTGTTAATGCAGCCCAGAACCATATTGGATTTTTTGGCAGCTGCAACACACTGCTGTCTTATATTTGAGCCATTATTTAAATTATTCAATCAGATTTATGTGAGTTGGGGGCATAAACATATCCAGAGATTATTATATGGAAGTCAGTTGTGGCGGTGACATAATTTCAAATAGTTGCTAAACTGGGCAGTCATTAACAAAAGACTATTTCTTAGTCTCTTTTAAGCTTATCACAGGTAAATTGTGCATAGTAGTTGAGTTTCTGTGTCTAAACTCAAACTGCTAAAATATATTAAAACAATGAACAACTAAACAATTCCATGTCTCGTACCCCATCCTTGAGGATCATAAAAGCAATAAGTTTACTTACTCACTAAACTTACTCATTATGCACTGCCCCATGTTAACTACAGATTGTTGACTAAGCTACAATTGACTAGATTCACACACTCAATGAAGCTAAGGTAAACCAACTGCATGTTGATTAAATGCAATGTGCAGACCAAACCAATATGATGTAAGTTCTGTAAATATATCACTAGAAAGCTAAGATGTGGGCTTTAAGCATCACTTTATACTTTTTTAAAAAAATATTGGGCAATTCTTCAAAACGTTAAATTGACCTGAGCTTTATAGATTGTCTTCAGGTATAAGATTAAGCATAGCATGATTTAATCCCAAATGCAATTTATGGATAACGTGAGATGTAAATCCACCTATTGTAGTTTACCCTCGCTATGGTTATAACATGAGATGTGGGAACTCTGCCACAGCCTAATCCTAAATTTCTTCTACAAATTACTAGGCCAGATAGGTTACACAGCAGCCTTTGCAGAATGAAAAACAGATTCAGTTAGTACTTGGAACAGTCATGGAATTCAATTTATTGAAGCAAGATTTAAACAGTGTTGGGGGAACTGCAATGAAAAAAAAAAAAACCCAGCATGCAAACCAGGAAGAAGCTTAAAAAGAAAACAAGATGAAATATATATAGCCTTCTTCATGAACGATAGCTAAAACACATAAGGAAGTTGTGAAGAAAAATGTGTACAGTGATGTGTATGTAAAGCCTTGAAAATTCAGTATGTGAAAAATAGTTTCCTTTTCAAAGAAATGAGTCTGCAGTACAGTAACACAGGTTAAGAGGTAATAATGCACTTCCTAGAAGGACCTGCAGTTCAAAGAGGTTAACTCAAGGCAGTTTATCTCCATGAGCTCATTCAGCAAGTCTGGTAGACTTTTACTTTGATATCTAGGTTAGTTCACAGAGCAGCCATGGAAGTCAACTGTTTTGCCCAGTGCCTTGCTTACTTAAAGCAACCAAATCTCTTCGAAGATGCAATATTACAAAGATGATATAATAGAGAGCAATGGTTCTCAGAAGCATATTTGGAGTTGTACTATCTCCAGCCTATTATTTCCTTGAGGGACTACATTGTATGACCCCAAATAGATTAGCCATGTAAGAGCTTCCTGACCAAGATATTTTGCCTTTCTCCAAGAGAATGGAAAAGGAATATGTTCTGTATGGACATTAGCATTCTTGGAATCCTGCAACCCTGACTGGACAAGCGCACAGCAAACGGATTGGTCGAGCGCGCAGCACTGATTGGCCGTTCTGAAGTGACCGCGATTGGCCGAGCCGATCGCGGGCGATTCGAACGGCTGTCATTGGCCGCGGCGCCCGGCACCAGTTCAATATAAGTCGCCGCATACCCAGCCGGTGGCAGATTTTAAAACCTGAATAAAAAGAGCTAAAACCAGTCACTGCCTCGCGTCTTTTGTGATCGTATTGGCCGATACGACAGAATAAGCTCCCCCAAAGGCAGTATGTCATGCCTTTAACTAGTAAACAAAGGAATGTGCTACAAGGTACAACTCATAAAAACAAGTAGAATCAATAATCAGTTAGGATTCTTTCACAATCTATATATGTCAATCTTTGTTTCACAATATTGTATCCAATGTGGCATTGTAGGTATGAAAGTACTATCAACAATGCTGCATTTTGAGGATTCATTTGCACCAGTGATGGGATTCAAAAAAATTTACTACCAGTTCTGTGGGCGTGGCCTGGTGGGCGTGGCAGGGAAGGATACTGTAAAATCTCCAGTCAGAGGTGGGATTTGCCAGTTCTCTGAACTACTCAAAATTTCTGCTACCGGTTCTCCAGAACTGGTCAGAACCTGCTGAATACCACCTCTGATTTGCACACAAAGACTTGTATACATCCATCTTAGGCCTGAGCATGTTTGAACTACAGCTGCCAAGAATAAGTCAAATCCAAGTGTTTTTCTAAATCTATGTCCTAAGATACAGGTAGGGAGTCACATTTTATTGTTATCTTATTTCATCTTATTTATATCTTATTTATTTCTAATTAATTTTTTAACAGCATAAACCATCCACGTATGGAATATTTTATGCAGATCTATGTATATGGTGTTCTTAGTTATCAATTTCTTCATAATTGGTGTTATATAAATCATAACTTTTAGCAGGTAGTTTTCATCCTTTCCCTTTCTTTTGATCATTAAAATGATTTAGCCATTTGTAATCATACAGAAAGAATTGAGAACTTTCTAAAAATAATTCAGGAAATAGGTAAGAAAAATTATTATCCCAATCTACTGTGACAGATGAAAAGGTTGTAAAGTACCAAAAATGAAATAAAATGCAATATTAAATAATTAGTAATAAATATAAAATCTTCAATAACATTGTAGCATACAATTTTCTAGGAAAAATTAAACAGTTTGCCATTAGAAAAAGATTCATTTTTTTCTTACTGCTTTTATGTTTCTCAGATACCTGAGATCAGTGTTTTAGGTGATTGGGAAGTCTTCTTCCAATACGTTATTTTAAAAAGCCAGAATAAAAACCTAATAATATTATTTATAAAAATGCCAAATCCTGTCTAAGCACTTGGCTGACAGTTTGCTGTTCAGCAAACCATAAAAATAATTCTGATATCAGTATAAGTCATTATTGGGTGTTCATGGTTGAAGCGGATATCTTATTACATACAAAAATTTAAAAAATAAAATCTCTCCAGTGTTTCACAAGTGGGGAGACTAGACAAATGGGATAAACTCTTGGACTGAAGTTTGCAATGAGATGGAACTTGGTGAGAAAATAAGGAATCATCAGTGTGTAAAACCAAAAAGGAGGAAATAAATTTCACAAGTCCTGAATGGATTTCAGTCCTATTTCCCCAGCTTTGTTCTAAAAAAAGAACAAAGAACACATGAGGACATCTTGTGCTGATCCAAATTGACATAATGATTCAAAGAGCATGTGGCATGTAAGGACAGCACAGAATGCTAATCTTTTGTAGGACTTGAAACAATATACAGGATAAAGAAAGCAAAACAGTTTCTCTTTCATGTTAGACAGATTCATCATCAGCTCTGTCCCGCTAAACAGAAGATGTATTAATGCCCGGAGGGAGGTTTTCTTTTCTTTCTTATTTCTGTATGACTGTACCAGTCAAATAGGCACTTCTTTCTCTCTCCCCCCCCGCCCCGTAACTCTAGATAAGTCAGAATGTAGACATAACTAGATTTTTCCTAGTTATCTTGTAACCTGTTTTCAAAAGAGAAGTGGATAAAGGCACCTAAGATAATTTTCTTACACATTTTACTCCCATGTCGCCTAGTTGTGGGATGGAATTTCCAGCAAGGACACTGTTGTGGTCCACCAGCAGCCTGCGGAGGGTCCTGCATCCGATATAGAGATGGGGCCAGGGCTATCTGGGAGTTATGTGCTGACTCCAGAACCTCCAGAATCTGACAGCAGCAAGGCAGAGGAACAAGGGGAGCCTGTGCCTAGTGCGCGTGTGCGCAGAGCTGCCAAAAGGCAAGAGCAGCTAAGACAAAAAGGGTGACTCGGGAGTAAGGCTTGGAGGTGACTGCCCATTCCATAAGATATAAAGGAAGTGCAAAGGGGCAGGAACCTTTGCAGGAAGCAACATTGTTTGCTCTGTTCAGATTAAAACTTGAAGCTGTGTGTGGATTTTGTACTTTGTTTGGCTTTTTACAGTTAATTTGGCACTTTAGTTGTTGGCAGCAATTCAAAAAAATAAAGGTGGGTGCTTATCTCATTATGGGCTGGGAATGAACATAATTCCCAGCATTGAAATAAAACAAGAGTTGTCTGGACTAAGTGTGTGCTTAATTACAGTCTCAGGAAGCCTTGGTCAGAACAGACACAATGACATCTCCAGAAGATAAGGGCTGACATTTTCAGTCCTCAAAGTGGAGAATAGATATTGAAATGTCTCCTCTTTCCTTTCCTTTTTTTTTTTTTTTTTGCTTCTCCTTTCTGTAAAACAAAAACTTGCTGTTGGATTTTGGTCACTTGTTGTCCCTTGTCTGAAATGGAAGATCTCCAGGCCTACATGAAATAGCTGGATGTGCTATTCCATGCCTTAAAGGTCATTTTCTTATTATCTTCTAAAATGAGGTTCATCTCATAATATTTTACCTGAAAAGAATTTGACCATCTCAAAACTGCAAAAATGGGATCTGAAATGTGTTCATTTTTCCAATGTATATATTTTCAGAAATTCTTTGCCTGGCTTACACAATGTTCTTGTGACTCTGCTGAGTAATTTGTATGACACTCGTGGTTGTGGGCACAAAGTTAATGTGTGATCCAAACTAGCAGAAGCTGGGGCCACAGGACAAATTGCCCCAACTCTACCGGTATTTTTCCAATTCATACACTAATGATATAATCTTTTTTTCATTTAGAATAGTCACCCCGTCTGGCTGGACTGACCAAATTCAATAAAGCTTTGGTGCCACATCAAACCAAGAAATTGGTACAATGACCCCTTCCTTGCAATATTCTTGCACATTACTGGAATAACTCTCCATTAAATTATAAATGTTTATTATTTGGATGAGAAAAGGTGAATATAGAAATGTGTATCCTTGATGGGGAATTGGAAGTCTTTAGGGTGGGTATTTGTGAAGATCTATAAGGACACACAACAAGGCAGGAAAAAACAATACAACTTGTACACTAGAAATCTGCTTATAGTTGCATCATCATGGAGACAACCTTATCCAAAACTTATCTGCATAAGAATATATCTAGACATCAATCAAAATAGAAAAATGCAATGTGTGAACTTGTTTGATTGAAGTCAATGGCATTCTTCGTATTTTTAATTTAGCGGCCTACAATTGGATCAAGAAATAGTCTGCTTTTACTCAAATGAATGGACTATTTGGTTTATGACTGCTACTACCTTATTTTTCTTCTTTTTAGAAATAATTTCAGACCCTGAAAAGATTTCAAAAGTCCCATTAAATTGCACTTGTTTAAAAAATATTTCAATCCACTATAAACCAATGTGTGCCATGGCTTAGTTGCCATTCTAATGTGATCTTTTTTCATATGATTTTTTAAAACTTGAATTGAACTCTACAGACCACAGCATTTTCTGAAGAAGTGCCAATGAAACATAGGGACTTTGCTGAGGTATTGTGGAGTAGTATTACATGAGGGATTATATGAGTATCCATTAAGCATCACGGAGTAAAACACATTTACAGGGCTTCCTTTCTTCCCTGCCCTCTTTTGGAAAACAATTGGATAATTTGTTCAGTTCTGGTGAGTCAGTGCTGTTTTTTTTTTCTTTTGTTCTGATCAGCAAGTGGCTTTAATTGGAATCCTCTTTCAAAATAAATCAGCAAAAAATGAAGATGTGACATGAATCAACACAGACCAGTTTATAGGCAAATCTTTTGAGTTTGGCTTTACTTTTACTTTAAAGCTGTTTTCTCCTAGTTGCTCAAATTGTACAGGTTACAACACACAGGTCATTAAGCTGAACCATACCAAAGGTGAAGAACTGAAGCCACATCTGATTGGGAAAGAGCTCCCTCATGATTCATTAACTGATTTTTAATCAACTTTCCTTTGGCAGGGAAACCCCGTGTAAAATATTGCTATTTCCTCCTTTGAAAATGTATTTTAATCGTGGGAAATAAAGGAAAAGTTGTAAGTGTTTATCATTTTCAGTGCATCAAACATACCCATACCCACCTCCCGGGAACCAGAATGTAGCAAACTATCCATTCTTCACACATAGAAGTTCACCAGACACGAGTTGCAAAATTAACTGCACCAGGATACAAGTCAAATCAGGGGATTTCCCTTATAGGTTCTGCTTTAAAAAGAACATTAGGTAATGTAGCTTATTAACAGTGCAATCTTGTGCAGTGGCAGCTTTCTCAACTTGGATCTTCCAGGTGATTAGCAATTTAGGGAGTTAGTCTTAAAAACATTTAAGGGAGACCAGATTGGCAAAGATTTATAAGGATCCTTTCAGGTAAATTTAAATCAATAGTAACTTTCATGATCAACACACATAAAAGAGTAGCATGAGATTATTTGCTGATTAAATTGCTGACATTGCAATTCCCCCTCCCCCCCCCCCCCTTTTTTTTTTCTCTCTCTCACATCCCAACATTGTTGTGGCTATCTGGGTAAATATCTGCAGTGTTTGAGGAAAGAGCAAAACTCCGGTAGTATCAAACAATTATTTTGTATTGAATGCTGGATGACAATTTGTCAGGTAAGGATTTCTTGGGTTTGTTTAGATTTATATCCCCAGATTTTCTTCGGGAAGTTGAAGGGACAATCTTCTTTCCTTTCCCCTCCCCATGACATTTGAAAAATGTTATTCACAGAAGACAATGAACTTCCATGGCTGAGGTAGACTCCTCAGTCCTATTCCAACATCAGAGTACAGGCAGCTGCATTTGGGTTTGCTTAGCCACGTGAAACAATTCATTAACAAACACCTGAGTGAGGACTGGGCAGACCTTTAAATTTAAAGGCAAGATGTTTTTTGAAGCATGACCAAAGTTCCTTGTTCCTCCTTAAAGCAGCTCTGCCTTTTCTTGGGATCATATAGCTGCCTTTCACAGCTGCTGTATATTCCAAATACTTTTAGTTTAAGGAGCTGTGGCAGATACTATGGGTGTATACCCTGAAATGCTCCAAAGCACCTTTTACTCTTTAAATCCAAGCTGGTGCACAACATTAATCTGAATCAACTATAGCACATTCATGTACATATACTACATAAATTGCAAATGTGGATCAACACCAACTAATCAAGCCATCATTGCTTTCCCTAGAGTCCATTAAACACAAGATTGGTGAATTGTGTCAGTCAGCTTCAGCTGATAACCCTTCAAATGATGAAATACCAAAGTTAGAATGAGGGCGTGTGCAGCTCAACATCGTACCTTACAAATCATCTCTTCAAATAATATTATAGTGTACATCATTGATAATACTCATGGCGTTTTTTTACCAGGCAGAAATTAACTTATGCCAAAACATTTAAATAATCCAAAGAATTTAGCCTTCTTTCTCTAAAAATAACACCACCAAATAATTAGCCCACAGAACTAACTCTGTCTGTCCTGGGAAACAATAGTGTGGGTTTGTTCCCATCTTTCTTGGTAAATTGAAGCATTTCTGCTCTGAGGAAAAATCCTCATCAATGTTGGACTTCCAGCTCTGCTTCAGACATTCTGCTAGCAAACCCATTCTAACATTTTGTGGTTCACAACTCAGTTTTTCAAGCATCCATTAGCCTTTCACAATTTTGACTTCTAACTCAGACGATCTGCAAGGCTGCTGCCCTCAAGTGGAGTTAATTTAGAAAACCACCATTTTCAAGATACTGCATGCTAAAAGTGCAGTAGAAATAATGTATTTTTTAAAAAAACACAATTGGTGCCCAGAAAGACCAAACCTAAGCATTATATATTCAAATTACCATGTAAACATACTAAATATACAGCTTATTTTGACTCAAATTATAACAAAAATTAATGATTTTATATTCATCAAAGTAATAAATGATTTTGATTTTCATCATATATATATATATATATGCAGAATCTAGAAACATCACTGATATTTTATGGTAATAATATAGTCAATATGGATTCAAGAATTACCAGCCCCAATATGCAACATAAGAAATCTATTAATTCTCTGAAAATGTAACCCTGAGGTTTTTCTGAAACCTAGCACTATACAGAGTTATACTTTAGAAAAAAGATTGTGCCTAAAAGATTGACATCTTTCTCTATGGACACAAAGCTGTAGCAAATACACACGTTGCTCAGTGAATCAGATAATGGAGAAAGGATGATACTGTTTAGAAACTGCAGATATAAATCAAATTGTAACATACCTGTGAACAAGTGACTCCACATTCTTTAATCCTGGGAATGAGCTGATAGCCATATGTTCCATAAAATATTGCAAAAATCTGCCACATAAACTTCATCTTTGAGATTGTTAAGCTTTTTTTAAAAGTTACTTTCTTTTCTGGTTTTTATTATGGTGACTGTCCTAAAGAAACAGCTGTTTTACTCTGACAAGGCATTTAAATAGTGTAATAGTCCCACCCTCCCACCCCAGTACCTTTCAAAAAGAACTCCTCCTTTTTCGTAGAAATCAACACTGAAGATGAGTCATAGGGAAGTTCAGTTGTTACTGGAAGCTATAACATATTCTAGGCTTTTTCTGAATTTAACAGCTTTAATTTTAAGTCAATTTTGTTTTGTTTACTGCAGCTCCTATGTAAATATTTTCTCTTGTTCAATCTTAACATAATTATCAATTGATCCTTACAAGGACAGATATAATTGTGAAAGAACATTTGTTAAGATATAATAAGTAACAGACTTCTAACTGGAACTATTTCATTCTATTTTGATGCCTAGAGCTTATCTCAAGGCTGTCAATAATATGCCACAGTTGTAAGTGAGCATGAAAAAAAGATATTATGGACCTGATTCCTCCCACTTGTACTCTTGCTCCTTTTTTTAATGTGGTTTATGTTTGTATTTCCCCCTTTTCCCCAAAGTCGTTCAAGATACTGTAAACAATTATTTTTCCTATCAATTCTAAATGAGCAAAATTTCTCATGAGTCAGCTTAGGGTGAGGCTGTGTCTGCCTCAGAGGTAAAGTAGAAACTACTCAGTTCCTGAGTAGAAATGGACATCTCAAATATTTTATCCAGAGAGCATTGGGACAGAGTTCCTCGCCCCAAGAGACTCATAATCTAATTATAAATGTATAATGTATAACCTCTGAATGGAGAAATTTGAGGTAGAAGACAAGCATTTAGTATGCTTAGTAAGCTATGCTTAGTAACATAATAGAATTTAGGAGATGTATAAAAGGGTTGATAGAGAAGATGAACTTTCTAAGAACTGCATTCCCAAAATATGCAAATATTGGTTAACCAAATCATGATTGAGTAAATAAATTTATTCAGATTTGTCCAAGACAAATTAACCACAGGAGCTGGATTTGCACATATGGATATACTTGCAAATTAGCCAACACCACTGTAGTATATTGAACGTCACACAACCTCAATTAACTAGTTTTGCCTTGAGGCATTTAAAGATTTCAGACATTCATGGTTCATTGTACTACAAGAAAACAGATCCTACAACAACAGGGTTGGCCTTCAACTATTAAAATAAAATTGCTAATGCCTGCTATAACCAAATCAAGGAGAAATGTCTTCCTTATATGATGATAATATGGTTTCTTCATCTTATTCATTTTTCTGCCCAGGAAGCTCTCCAAATTAAAATGCAAACACTATTTCAGTTCCTAGTGCAATATTTCAATCTACTATTACATTTTAGTATTGCCATAGCATGTTTTAGTCTAGCAACCCAACTATTTGGTTCTTCTCTTCTAAGTTAACTTAAGACAAAGTGGCTGAAAAATTGGTTCTCTGGCAGCCAGCAAAGAATAGCTTAGTATCCAACGTAAGAGTTACAAAAATAAAAGCCAACTCACTCAAAAGAAGGGGCCTAGCTTAGTAAAAAGGAAAAGCAAGCCCACAGGGGGTCGGCTAGGATATTGTTTCAACACATAGAGCTTCTTAAATTACAACACTTGTTGAAATTCTTTGCTTGAGGCTCTCAAGTTTCTCAAGTTTCTTCATTAAATATTACTTATCTGCAGTTGTGAGCTTGCCAAAATACTTTATTATTCCTGCCCACAGGATAAAGTTTGACGTGGCCTTCACACGTTTTCACTTCAAGTCCTTGTGGAAAGAAGATTCAGGAGGCACACTGGAGTAAAGTAAATTTGCATTTGAGGCCAGATAAACAGGTGGACCACAGTGGAGATGCCAGCTAAGTGCTTCAATGAGCCAGGGCACATCTACTTCCCCATTTTTCAGAGCTGTTAATATATTGTTTCAAAATTCAAAAATTAAACTAATCTTCTAATAAATTACTCACCAGTGTGAGGGGATCTCTTGACAAGTAGTTGCTGTAACCTTCAGAGAACCAATCTGTAAAATACTGCATTTTCCCCTTTCTCTTTCAAGAAGAAATTACAGAAAAGGGAGAAAAAGAGGGAAGAGATTAAAGAGAACTGTACAGAAGAGCAAAACTGTTGGATCCATCATTCTCCTTCACCAAATTATTTCTTCATGATGCCAAGCAGAGGGGGAGATCATCTTGTCTGCTACTTTCCAACCCATTCTGCTCCTATTCTACACATAAAAAGTTTAAGAGTGCAATTTATTTATCTCTTAAATTTAGAGACCACCAATCTCACTAGCAAAGTGCCTCTGGGCAGTATAGAAGGAATAAGCAAAAGTCACTCTTTTTAGAAACTATCTGATATTATATTGTTTTTCAATCATTCTGGAAAGTTAGATATTAGATAACAAACACAGACAAATGATAGAGATTCTATTGTTCATGTCACACTCCATCACCCACCCCTTGCATTTGTCTTCTTCCTACTCTATTAGGCTAGCTAACTGTTTTGATATTTGCTGGTGTTTAATAAACACCGAGTCATATTTTTGCTAACTATTTTGAGTGGCATATGTGCTTGCTTTGATCTTGATTTGACCTGAATGTTGAGACTGACTTGGAATGTCCCAGGTACAAACTCGATCTGAAAATTATACACACTAATTTTCCAACCAAAGCTTCACTTATGTTTTACCAAAAAAAAAAAACCAAGGTTCATGTTTACTAGCCAAATATTGTTATCTGCAACAAAAGCATCTGTACTTTTTGGGGCAGCAATGCAATCATTTATATTTCCTGTTTATTCCTTGGTTTTCAATACTTTTAAATGCAGAATGAGTCTTTGTCCCACCCAATGCAGGGATTATTAGAGGCAAAAAAAAAAGTTCTTAATATTGGGTGATGGTGGTAATGTGGCAAATCTCCGTTGTAGGATTTACAAAATATATAGAAATGTTATCCCCATGGAATCTGATGGTGTCTCCCTACCACTGGTAGAATACCATTGGTGGTGGTATTCTACCGGTTCGGCCTGGCTCAGCCGAACCGGTAGCTCCAATGATTATCTGTGAGCGAACTGCTTTGCTCCGACGATCAGCTGCTGGGCCATCGCACCCACCCTGGCTCTATTCTGACCTTTATTTCCTGCTTTTCAACCTCAGTTGCTTCATGAAGCATAGTGGATTGCCGCGCATCAGCTGTTGAAGGAAAGTGCAGGATTGTAGGAGAAAGTTAGTAGGAAATCCTCTGCACACGCGCAAAGGCATGTGTGCACACAAAGCGTGCCCACCAAGCCACGCCCACAGAACCAGTGGTAAACAAATTCAAAACCCACCGCTGACTGGCCAGATATGAAGGCTAGGCAGAAGTTCTGTGAACTCTCTGGTGCTTCGTTTTTGGTATACTATGGTGCAAACCTAAAGATTATCATATCTAACTTAAAATCATGCATGCACACCACACACACACACACACACACACACACACACACATTGTACACATGCCTCTTCCTAGATTGCTTCTATCCACAGATGAGAGAGAATTTTGTAAGTGAGTATTCCTTTGGTTCTTTAATGTTTTAAAACTTTGGTTAACCAGGAAAACCTATTATAAACATTAATCAAGATTCTGGAAATCTGAGCCATGACCAAATATAATACAAACTGTGTGGAGAAGGGCAGCTGAATTCCTGGTGTGTAACAATCCACTTGTAAAGAAGGGGGGAGAGAGAAAAAAGCATTGCCTGCAGCTAGAATGTGGTTGATTGATTTTGTGGCTCATTGTATAAGCTCAGAAACTTTCAAAGTCCTCAGTCAGGGACAAGGCACTAATTCAATCTTCATCTCTAATTCATCTCTAATTTTGGCCTAAGGGTGGAGAGAAATTAGCTGTAGGAAAATCTGAAATATCATAATTTCATAACATCTACAAGTAATTATCCTTTTCAAGTATCTCTCCTAAAATCCAGACTGTTCTGTATTAACATTCTTGTAGACTCGCATTCTGATTGGTCCACCCAGACCGCAACCCGATTGGTCCACTGAATGACTGTGATTGGAGCACTAAGAATCTACCGCGATTGGCCGAGCCGATCGCGGGAGATTCAAAGCGCTGCCATTGGCTGCCGAGCCGCCGGCCGGCAGTATAAAGCCAAGCAGCTCGCACACTTTAGCTGTCCTTGTTCTGAAGCTACAATAAAGAGCTGATTGTTCACTCTCGCGTCTCGCCTCTTATGTGACCCGATCCACCGATCTAACACAGACAGTACCATTTCTTCCTGTTCAAACTAAATACTTTGACAAGCCGTATATTTATTTCATGAGTGATTTGTAATGAAAATAGTCATGTTGCATTAGCGCCAGTCACAATATGGAACCTTACGCCGCGCACAGCAGGAGTCCCCAAGGCCGCAGCCCACTCCCAGGCCTTGAGCCATTCAGAACCGGGCCGCAGAAGTGGCAAGCACATGTGTGTGTACAACCCCCACTTGCACAAGCGGCAGGCAAGCACGTGCATGCACATGCCCGCTTCTCATGCAGATAGAGCTGCGCATGCACTCTGATCCGCTGGTCCCCTCCGCCCCCACCCCGGCCAGTCTGCAAAGCCAGAAAGGTTGGGGAACTCTGGCCTACAGGGTTAAAATCCTGGGAATGATTTGGAAGAACACGCTATACATCCCAATATTTACTGTCTAATATTTTTTTAACATACAAATATTGCCATGACCAAAGCAAACTTCGGAATTAAATCACACAACTGGAACTGGTAAATGTATTTTTAACAGTTTTGTTATCACCCTCAGGTTTTTGTCTACATTATGCACATGCTCTATGTGTTTATGATCTATGCTTACTGTTTTAAAACAACCACAGACATAGCCAGAAGATTGATGGAAGAGCAAATGAAACCCCTTGTTCTTTAAAATCAGGATATGAAGACTTTGCTATTCCTTGATCTATTGTAGAATTGCAGAAAGTTCTCACTAGAGGAGGGTATCTAACCCCAAAACTTAAACAAACATTATAAGTATAATGACAATGCATCTATTTTCCCTGAACTTTAGAATGGTTAAATAAGAAGGTAACAAAACTCCTAAAACTTTGTGCTGTAGCCACCTGAACTTTCTCAGATCCCGAGACACCTTAAAGTAACCAAATATAAAATGTTGATCATCTTATAAATAATACAAGCAAACACGATAAATGGGTGATGAGTACCATTCTAACCATGCTGAGATGATTTGAACACACTTCAGAAGCACAGACTTTCAGGACAGACGTGTTGAAAACATGTCTTAAAATAGCAGTCTTGATTCAATGATGTCTTCAGTTAAGAGGGAAATTCAAGTACTAATGTTTCCTTGTTGTATTTATACAAGAAAACAATTGTGTTAGGTACACAGATTACAAATGAATAATCCATGCCTCAGTCAATTATCGGATTTTCTTTGATTAGTGACCACATGTCCTATTCCCAGGATTCTTCATAACCTAAAGGATGTCAGTGGGTACATTCCCTCCGTCCTCTGTACTTACCCGAGTTGGCTGAGTGGGCTGAGATTTCTGGATGTTGTATTCCAAACAATTCTGAAGAAGAGTACAAGCTTTCTCCAAGATTGTATTACACTGACAAGTGAAAAGGGTTTAATTAGTCTATACTATTCGCACTGTTGAGGACCATATGCCGCAGCCAGCCATTTCAGAGGAACTATGAACAAAGTAGTACCCAACCCTGGAGAACCGCCTTTTCAAAGTCCAACTGACTGCCAGCAAAAATAATATTATAGATATGCTGTTGGCAGAAGAATGGAAAATAAGGCAAAGTACAGTTGTCCCAAAGGTGCTTTTTCAAAAAGCAACTGGACTTTCTTGTGTTTCTTTGAAGATGTTTTGCTTCTCGTTCAAGAAGCTTCTTCAGCTCTGACTGGTTGGTATGGAATGGAATATTCCTTACAGACAGTTGGTCATCTGCATTCTGCAAAGGAATATTTGCATTCTGCAAGGGAATATTCCTTGCAGACAGTTGGTCATTTGCATTCTGCAAGGGAATATTTGCATTCTTCAAGGGAATATTCCTTGGAGACAGTTGGTCATTTGCATTCTTTTAGAGAGTCTTTGAGGTCACTTGGAGTTTTATCTGTATTCTCAGGATTGTTGGAGTAGTGCAAATGGGTGTGGGGCCTCCTTGGTACTGCTGAAAGGACTGTGTTGTAGACTGGAGATAGATGATGTCATATCCCTCCCTGGGATAAGCTGCTGAATCTTGTCCTGATGGGTTGGTTCTCCTATGTTTTGCCATGTGTTTATGAAGTGCTTGTTTTGTTTCACCAATGTACAGATCTGCCCATTGAGCTCACTGCATTGTACTGCCTATACCACGTTGCTTAGTTTGTGTCTGGAGGGACAAGCTTCTGCCTTAGTGTATTCTTGAGTTTAAAATGTGTACATATATTGTGTTGGCTGGAGATTCTCCTGAGCTTTTCAGATATTCCTGCAACATATGGAATGGCATTGCTTCATGTTATTGAGGAGCTCCTGTTGGATCTTTTTTTGGGATTTGATGAAGGCCCACTTAGGATAGCCACACGTTCTGAAAGCTACATTGGTGTGTTTTAGTTCTTTTTTTTTTTAATTCTCATCATCCACTGGAGCACAAAATGGGAGTTATCAGAACTCTGTACTACTGAGTTGAAGACCTGACTACCAGCAAAGATGGGAAAGAAAAAGAACTAAAACGCAAAAAGTAGATGCTTGTACACCCCAAGGATAAAACACCCGGGATACAAACTGAGCAACGTGGACAGTAAATACCCAACCACAACTTTTAGCCTAGTTTAGTGAACAAATAGTTCACTAAAAAAACCCACCATATTTTAAATTGTCCAATCAATGAATGTATTAATTAATTCCTACCTACAAAGGCTTGCATCTAAACCTCAAATTCTGTTTGGGATAGCCACATGAAAATAGTAAAAGAGGGTTCTTTTTATTTTTTTTATTCTTATTACTATTATTATTTTTACAGGTGGTCTTCTATTTACAATTTGTTTAGTGACCAGTTAAAAGTTACAACAGCACTGAAAAAAAGTGACTTATAAAGTGTCCTCACGCTTACAACCATTGCAGCTTCCCCATGGTCACATGATCAACATTCAGGCCCTTGGCAGCCAGTATGTATTTACAACAGTTCCAGCATCTCGGGATCATGTGATCACATTCGTGACCTTCCCAGCCAGGTTCCAATGAGCAAAGTCACTGAGGAAAGCCAGATTCCTTTACCACTGCCTCATTCACTTAGCAACTGCAGTGATTTGCTTAACCATGGCAAAAAAAAAGGGTAGTAAAATTGGGCACATCTTACTTAGCAACCAACAGATGAAAATGTTTTAGGAATGGCAATTCTGGTCCCAGTTGTGGCCATAAGTCAAAAGCTGCCCATATGGCCAACCACGCACATAGTCTCTGGGAAATACAAAACAATCAAAGCGGTTGAAAACATACAAACTTACAAGCAGCTCCACATTCAAACCAATCAAACAATAACAGATGAAATGAAATGAGAGGCCCTACGAAGATACCAACCCCAGGACAGTGACCAAAGAAAGGTCTTAATGGCTTTGGGGGAGCATAGGAGAGAGAAAGCACTGTGTGGATTCTCTCCCATAAGATAGCAACATTTAATCGAAGGATCCTGGAACATATGACTTTGCTGGAACATATTGGGCAGGCAGAAATAGTTGGAGATAGGTAGTACTCAGGTACCCAAGCCCTATGCCATGGAGGGCTTTATAGGCAATGACCAGCACTTCGAATTGTACCCAGAAGCTAACTGACAACACAAATGCTGGTCACACAGCAGTGGTGACACACAGGAATACAGGAACGCAGCCATTATTGTTCATGCTGCTGCATTTTGTATCAGCTGTATCAGACAGTCTTCAGGGGCAGGCAGGCCCATGTAGAGTACAGAGCAATAACCTAATCTGTTTACTTAAGATTGTATCCTAATTCTTCCCAATTCAGCTAAGGACTTGGGGCAGAATCTGAAAACAGCTTTCCAAAGTGTAAAGTGTAAAGCAAGCAGAGACCAGCATGCCAGTATTTCATCAGATTTTTCATTTTCAAGTCTTTGCGGATCTGCAACCTCTTTTAGCATCATAAACTAGCGTCACTCAGACCACCGAGTGTTTTGCCACAAAGGTTTACTTACTGACAAAGCTGCACATCCATTGAGCAGTCCCTTCTTAACAAGATGCTAAATTGACTTGCATTATCATTCCTGGAAGAATCTCTTGGGCAATCTTTCTTGGTTTTTATTGCTTCATGTCAAATGTAGTGTTTTCCAGTTTATGCTAGTCAAGCACTGAGGTCTGGTTTGCCTACTGTAAACAAATCTCTCCAGTCCATTTGATTACAAAGTAACATGGGTCTCTAGTGTCCATCACCTACCTACCTTCCTTCCTTCCTTCCTTCCTTCCTTCCTTCCTTCCTTCCTTCCTAGTAATCCACCAATCAGGAACCATGATGAAAATGGTCCAGAAAGAACACTAGGCATCACAATAGCCAAAGAGGACAAAGGGACTGAAATCTGAAAAGCTGGCTTGCTTTCTAACCAATTGACACCCAGGCATCAATTAGGCTAAGCCTACAATTTGGAAGAGCCTTAAAAATCCATTCTGTCTACAAAATCCATTATTTCTCTTGTGCTAATCACCTTTCTCGAAGAAACTTTTCCTATTTAAATGTGTCCATCCAAATACGGATAAGGCTCATCTGCTTTTATGCTGTCCATAAATGTTGAATGGTAAGATTTATACTAATAACAACATTTTGTTAAACTCCTATCACATATTTGATTAATTAATGGGAGTTTGGGGTGTTTTACAAAGTTTTTTTTTTTTTTAAACACAAGGATGGTTCTTGAGCTCTGTTTTATCTTTTAGGGAATTGGTTGTCAAAAAAAACACCACTATCTCAAGGCACGTTGAATAGAGTCAAAAGTATTTTGGAAACCCATAATATGGGGCAGCCACCCTGGTCTTGGCCATCTTTTCAGGAGCAGAACACGGACTCATAGGTAAATATGAACCTCCTTGTAATACAGTTGCACAAAAAGAGCTGCAGTGTTTACAAGTTTTCTCCGACTGGAAACCATCTCCACAAACTAGGCACGGAGTCTTCTGGGTTTGGTTCTGTAGACCTTTAAATAGAGAGCAAACAATAATTCCTCTCAATACCGTATCACATAGCTTACTGTGTCTTACTTAATGTGTTTCTACAAAAACAAAAGGAAGCGGTAGTTTGCGTCGAGGGCATTTGGCCTCTTAAAGGAGATACATATAAAACTTCAACTATTAGAAGTTGAGTTTCCAACAATTTTCCAGTTTTAGATCATCTTCTTCTTCCTAGCGTATTCCCACAAGTGCAAGGTCCGCTTTTCCAGCTTTGGATGTTTCCCAGCTTAGATGTTACCTTTTAAATTAATTGTTCACCCTATAAGCATATATAGATAGTCCTCGATTTACAACAGTTCATTCGGTGTCCATTCAAAGTTACAATGCCACTGAGAAAAGTGACTTATGAAAAGTGACTTTTTCACACTTATGGCGATTGTATCATCCTCACGGTCACATGATCAAAATTCAGCCACTTAGCTACTGATTCATATTTTGGACAGTTGCCGCGTCCTAGGGTCATGTGATCACCTTTTGCAACCTTCTGACAAACAAAGTCAATGGGGAATCCAGTTTCACTTAATCCACTGTGTTACTAACTTAACAACGGCAGGGCTTCACTTAACAACTGTGGCAAGAAAGATTGTAAAATGGGGCAAAATTTAGTCTCATTTAGCAACAGGAATTTGGGGCTTAATTGCGGTTGTAAATCAGATCTGTCCTGTACATGTTTAATCAATACCTGGTGTTGCTCATGGTTAATAGGAAGCTATTCTTCCTTCATCCCCTCTTTGTTATTATTTTGACAGCCTATGGCAGTGATGGTGAACCTTTTCCTTGTGGTAGGCCGAAAGCGTACGCGCACGAGATAGCACACACACGCATGTGTCGGCACCCACAATGCAATGCATCCCACCCACCCTGCTCATGCGCGTGCAACACCCCCCACCCCCTTATCTGCACTGCGCATGCACATGCCTCCCAGCTGATTTTCAGCCTCCCAGAGGCTTGGAGGAAGCCTCTGCAGCCTTGGGAGGCCGAAAAACGGGCCTTTCGGAAATACCAGAAGTGCCCGTTTTCAGCCTCCGGAGGGTCTCTGGAGCCTGGGGGAGGCTCTTTTCACCCTCCCAGGGGCACAAGGGAAGTCTCTGCAGCCTTTGGAGGCCGAAAAATGGGCCCGTTTCAGCACTTCCGGTATTTCCTTGTTAACAGTACACAAATATCTCCCTAGCGTTATTTTATAGCAATTGTTTTTAATATCCAACCCAAGATTGTAAAAGATTGTGTTCAGTGTTTTGAGTTTGCCCAATCAAGGAGGGTGGGGGGGAGAAGAGAAGAAAATGTAGTTGATGTTCTGTATATATCATTCCAAAAGTCTTACGTGCATCTCTAAGTACAACAATAACAACTGTGTATGTTATTTAAACATGTGCAGTGGATTTATACTGAAGAGTATAACAGCAGAGAAAGTTCCCTTGGAACAAATGAAAGAAATAAACGAATGAGCAATTTATTGCCATGGTTATAATGGGCAGCGCAATTGGGTAATGCTATTTCACTGACACCTCCAAAACATCTCTAGTTAACAGGGAAAATGACATGGGTGAATCTACCCATATGGTATAGACTGGTGGCAGACTGCAAAATTTCACTGAGGAAATGTCATTTTTACAAATTCTCCCTTTCACGTGTGTAAAATGACACTATTATCCTGCATACTGAATACTGAATACTGAAGTTTGCTGATGACACAACAGTGATTGGTCTCATTCGAGACAACGATGAATCTGCATACAGACAGGAGGTTATACAACTTGCCTCATGGTGTAACCGGAACAATCTGGAACTGAACACACTCAAAACCGTATAAATGGTGGTAGACTTTAAGAGAAACCCTCCCATACTACCACCTCTTACAATACTAGACAACACAGTATCAACAGTAGAGACCTTCACATTTCTAGGTTCTACTATATCACATGACCTAAAATGGACACCTAACATCAAAAACGTCATCAAAAAAGCATAACAAAGAATGTTCTTTCTGTGCCAACTCAGAAAGCTCAAACTGCCCAAGGAGCTGCTGATCCAGTTCTACAGAGGAATCATTGAGTCTATCATCTGCAGTTCTATAACTGTCTGGTTTGGTTCTGCAACCCAACAGGACAGACACAGACTTCAGAGGATAATTAGGACTGCGGAAAAAACAATTGCTACCAACTAACTTGCCTTCCATGGAGGACCTGTATACTGCACGAGTCAAAAAGAGGGCTGTGAAAATATTTACAGACCCCTCACATCCCGGACATAAACTGTTTCAACTCCTTCCCTCAAAACGACGCTATGGAGCACTGCACACCAGAACAACTAGACACAAGAACAGCTTTTTCCCGAAAGCCATCACTCTGCTAAACAAATAATTCCCTCAACACTGTCCAACTATTACAAAGTCTGCACTACTATTACTGTTAATCTTCTCATCACTCCTTATCACCCATCCCCTCCCACTTATGATTGTAGGACTGTAACTTTGTTGCTTGTATCCTTACGATTTATATTGACTGTTTCCTTGTATGATTTGATTGTTGATTGTACCCTATGACCATCATTAAGTGTTGTATGTTATGATTCTTGATTCTTAACGAATGTATCTTTTAAGTACACTGAGAGCATATGCACCAAGACAAATTCCTAGTATGTCCAATCACACTTGGCCAATAAAGTATTCTATTCTATTCTATTCTATTCTATTCTATTCTATTCTATTCTAATCTATTCTATTCTATTCCACTCCACTCCATTCTATTCTACTCCACTCCACTCCACTCCACTCCACTCCACTCCATTCCATCCCATTCCATTCCATTCTATTCTATTCTACTCTACTCTACTCTACTCTACTCTACTCTACTCTACTCTACTCTACTCTATTCTATTCTGCATGAGGATGTAATCTCCTATTGCAAGTGTGCAAAATCAGGCTTCAATGGCTTGATTGTGAAGAAATTAGTCTGTAAATAAACTAAAAAAGTGGGGATTATCCCAGCTGGCAATTCCCTTAAGAACCATTTCTCCATTAAGAGGAACGCTTCATCTTTATAAGAGGTTTCCTGAATTAGCTATGAATGTCCTTCTTTATTCTAAAGAAAGAGATCGTAACAGTATGTTACAATTCTTAAACAAAGCAAATGCAATTTCTGAAGATTTTGGAGATTTTTGGAGATTAGATTTGGACCTTCTGAGATGTTTTTTTTTTAAGAAAAGAAACACCCAAGAGCTCCAAACAAACTGGGAATGCAAGGATGGGAAAGGAGGTTTCCCGCCTTCACAGTCTGAAAGTGCAATCAAGGAGATAGTTTGCTTCCCAGCAGAATTTGCATGATGGCTTCACGTTTCCTAGTGCAGATAGGAAAATTTAGAGAAGGGAAATGTGGCACAGGGGACACAGTGCTTAACCTCTGCCCCATAACAGTATGTATCACCTAAAGATATGTACGCAGAGGGTTTGAGGTTAAATTGCCTTTGAGTCAAGCTTGACTCCTGATGACATATGTGGACACAAACATGCAGCTATTTTGGCAATGCAGAAGTGGTTTACTAAGAGGCAGAACTGAAAAATTTATCAAATTATTTGAATGAAGTTGAAATAGATAAATTGTGTGAGTGAGAATGAGTGTGTATATATGTATGTGTGTGTGTGTGTACACATACACATAATGTAACTATTTCAAGTTGTATACATTGTTTACAGTATATATAAGTGTGTCTGTATTTATGTATGACTAGCTCAATACCTGTGCTTCACTACGAAATTATGTGGTCAGGCTTAGTTTTTAGGGAGGAAAATAAGGGGAAAAAATTCTGCCTCTGCCTACTAGCATCCGTCAGTATTTGTCTGGCTAGTGTCCTGTCAGTGTGTGATAGAGTTGAGGCCTGTTTGGAAACTGAAACATTTGCTGTGTGAGCAAGGAGAAGACAGCAAGGAGCCTGGGTTTGGCTTAGCTCAACTGTTCTGTACTAAAACTGAAACTCCTCCTCTGCTTGCGTTTTGCATTTGGAGCAGATTTCTTTTCAGGTGGAGTGGTGAGTAGAACTCCTTAGCATCAGAGTATGTTAATAATAATATACAAAATACTAATGCTGCGATGATCATTTTGAAAAATTCTTTCTTAGTGAGCACCTAGAAGCCAAGAGGAACATATATGCCAAATTTCAAGTTTTAGGCTTTAAGCTTCTGGAGATTTTGTGATGATGCATGAGTGGTATTTCGCTTTTATATATATAGATTTACATATTTATTTTACCTGTATCTTTAGAGGGCTGAAGTAATGCCCAGTCTAATGAATTTGAATTTGGAAAGCTGGTAACTGCTTGATTTCCAGTCTGCTGTTTGGGTTCTTTAATTGCCTTGGTCTTTTTTGTATCAGGCCCGATTGCTGCTTCTTGGAGAATAGTTATGTGAGGGAAATCTATGATTTTGGTAGGCTTTTTGAGAATCGACTTTACTTTAGGGTTTTTCTCAGACTTTTTCTCCAGGGTCTTTGGCAGGGTGCAAGGAGTGCAATTTCCATGTTTTACTTTTATGTTTTGCTTCTCGTTGATAGGTGGAATTGAGTCCCCTTTGGTTTCATGATTAGTTGCAGGCTGCAGTAGGTTCAACAGGGGGTCAGCAAAATTAAAGTTAGTGATGACCACATGCTTTTTCAGTTTCTTAAAACCAATTCCTTCCACAATGAGGTCTGTAGAATTAAATGGTGGCATATCCAACATGGGCTACAGAATAAAAAGAACAAAATCACTGTTTCATTGTTAGTTTTACAATTTTGTCTTATCAGAATAGATATTAGTTGAGAGATGCTCCTTCTGTAAGGTTGTGGATTGATTAAAAAATGGAAAAGGTCTGTTAGTTCCCATCTAAAACTAATTATGACACTTCCAGATATCTGTTGAATATCCAGTTTATCTTTCTGGTCTCATTTTTTTCTTTTAGATTTTTTTTTTTCATTTATAACTCAAGGTGGCGAATATACCAGCATTTGTTCCCTATTTTCCCCACAGCAGCTCTGTGTGATGAGTTGGCTGAGAGAATGATTGGTCCAACATTATATCAAGCTGATTTTTCATGCCTGAGATAGGACTAGAATTCAAAATCTCCTGCTTTCCAGGACAACACCTTAACAACCACTATACCAAACTGCCTTTTTTATTTCTAAATTTATTTCCGAAAAGGTAGTCCAAAAATCTTGGAAAACATTTCCCTGGTGCTAGCTCCCAAAATCAGTCCCAGAGCCTGATGTTTTGATATAATCACAGCTATCATTCCTTGCCAAGATTATGTATTAATCTTTGGTTGCGCTGAATACTTAGTGAGTCAATGCTTTTTATACTGGTCCAAACATGCAAGGACCTAAACCTGTCTGCGGTCACCCCATGCAAAAGGGAAGCTTTCACCCTCCTCACCACTTCTTCTTTGCAAAATCTTTCTACTACCGTGTTCAGTAGGAGCGTCAAAAAGGAGTTAGTTGTTTATTTGGGGAGGGATTGCATTTACATTTCAGATGAGTTTTCAGAATGAATAATGGGGAGTGTTTTATTAAGGTGAATTAAAACAGAAGGAGAGGTACCCACAATATATTTAATGGAGTGTATAGTTTAATAATTAAATTTTATAAAAGCTAGCATAATAGAATAGTTAGGGAGAGAACTGGGAATGGGAAAACCCAGGTTCTTGTCTTCCTTTAGACATGGGAATCATCTGAGTGATTGTGAGCCAGCCACTTCCTCTTAGACCTAGCTGGCATCAAGGTTTGTGACAAGCTGACTGATGAATAGAGCCTCTTGTTATATCACGCTTTGAATCACTTTGCTACAACTCAGCAAACAAGATGCAGAAGCAAATGGAACCCTAACCTCATGCAACGAATATTAAGCATAGTGACAAAAAAATGTTTGATTGCATATTAGCAAGTCTAAAAAAAGACCAGCCATTATCATTAGAATCTATAAAAGACACCAAGGGAAATAAGCCAGCATTATGTCAAAATGCGTTCAAAGTTACTAAAATTTAATTTTGCAAGAGGAAAGGACATTCTCCTGGAAGTAGAATTTGACATTTCTCTATTGTTGTTGTTGTTGTTAATATCCTGAAACCATGCTTCTAATTTTTCTAACCATAATTAGATCTAGTTATAATCAAACTATTTTGTATACTACTAGGGAACAAAATGAAACACTTCTTACTTGTCTCCACAGAAGCTCAAAATTCCCAGTTTCACAATTTTTCTCAAGCTTCTTGTCAAGCACAACCTTGATTGTGTCTTCTTGCACTTTAGCACAAAGGTCCATTGTAATGGGAGTGGAAGGATGCATAGTTGGGCTACTATTGATTTCAATCAACCAAGGTTTGAAATCAGTGCCAAGAATGAAATCTGCTCCATAGAGTTCAAAGCTGCTCCTCCGTGCTTCCACTTGCTCCTGAGCCATCTTCATTATATATATTAGGATTTTTTTCATAGATGGATAGATGATGTTGCACCAAACATGGCCAAGGCCTCTCTTCTGCAAATACTCTTGGAATTTGCTACTGGACCACATGTTGTGATACGGCAATTGAGAACTACGATCTGTTGCATTTTTGTAATTTTTCTGGATGAAATTATTGCAAAGATGAACGGAGCTGTGTAAATTATAAGGACCAATTAGCCTTGTGTAGAGATTATACAAGTATAAAATATGAACATAAACACCAGGGGGAAATTGTAAGGAAGATGCATTGAATTTACTTATATTTTTCTCTTATTTAAAAAAAAAAGTATAAGTACTAACCAGAAGGGACTACCTATAGTCCAGCATCATTTAAAAATTAAAGGGATCATCAGTATATTTAAATTATTCTGTGATCTAATGTAAAATTAAAGAATTACAAAAATTTTGCTCCTGATAAGGTTGTAGCACCTGAACAATCTAGCATCTACACTGATTTGGGGGAGCAAATGGAAATGGTTAATCATCAGCAAGCACTTTTTGGTAACAGTCAATTCTATCTTATCATAACAACCTAACAACTTGCTCTGTACTTCACCTTGATGTAGGGAATTGGGAAGTGGACAAAGGCAGAAATTGTGTGAAATGTTTAAAGAACTGGGCTAAGAATCTACTTCTACTTCAACTTGAGGTCTACAAAATATCTTGGTTCTGAAGAATTTTGCATCCAATTCATTCATTATTATGAAACCATCCTTGTCTAAAGCAGACTCCATGAGTTCAAATGCAGCTACATATATTCATCTCAGTAGCATTGAGTTTTAAGAAAATAAAATAATGTCTTCATTCTTCATGCAAATCTAATTGAACTTTAAATTCTTATTCAGCCAGAAATGCTTCCATATGCAATTACACATCTAAATCCAGCCAGACTTGTTCTAAATGATTTTAAAATCCCAAAAAGCTACAGTATAGTACATTTTATAGCACTCCACACTGGGTTCAATGATGCAGTGGTGTTTTCATACTAGCCACTATAACCAATAAAGCAAACTCATGATTCTGTCATGTTTTATTTGAAGGACTGTTCCAGGGGTGGGATTCAATTTTTTTTACTACTGGTTCTGTGGGCGTGGCTTGGTGAGTGTGGTGTGGCTTTGTGAGTGTGGCATGGCTTGGTGGGTGTGGCAGGGGAAGGATATACTGCAAAATCCCCATTTCCAACCCACTCCAGAGGAAGGAAATTGTAAAACCCCCATTCCCTCCCCACCCCACTAACCTGCTTTGCAGCTCTGTTCTCCTGTGCAGGGCAACCAAAGAAGACCCAGCCGATCAGCTGGGACTCGGGAGGCAGAGAATAGATGGGGGTGGGGCCAGTCAGAAATGGTATTTGCCGGTTCTCTGAACTACTCAAAATTTCCGCTACCGGTTCTCCAGAACCTGTCAGAACTGGCTGAATACCACCTTTAGACTGGAATGTTCAACTCAAAAATGTTGAGTTGAAAATCTCAGATAGCTTTCTTTGTAGAACCATATAGTCAATGGGTTCCAGTCTGTTACAAGAAACCACTGCCTGATATCAAAAAATTTTAAAGAAAATCTACCATACTACCAGATCACATAGGATGAGGGCATACTCCCAGTTCCGTCCCCAAAATATAGACATCTGATAAGAACTAACAGATAACAGAAAATCAGAGGAAACTAGGAAGCATCCTTTCTTCATGGCAGCCCCAGTTGTATGAAACATTATTTCCCCAAAGTTCAGCAGGCCTCCACCCCTCTAGTCTCCTATAAGACTTTGAAAACCTGGCTCTGCCCCTGAAACCCGTGAGAAGGCTAGATAATCACACAGTAGAAGTCTGATCTGGTGCCAGGTTTTGTTTTTAATGGGCAGTCATATGTTTTAAATAAATAAATGTTTAATCGAAATCAATCCCTCCATAGGATATTACCCATATACACAACCACATATCATGCAAACAAAGTTAGAATATAATCTTGGTTACCTGTGAAGATTTTCTAAGGAAAAACGTTGAGTTGAAAATCTCAGATAGCTTTCTTTGTAGAACCATATAGTCAATGGGTTCCAGTCTGTTACAAGAAACCACTGCCTGATATCAAATTTTGTATCATAAATGAGGAGTGGTTTCTCTATATACTTTTGGACAACCCACTTATGATCTTTAATTGGAAATTGATCAGTTGGTTCAACTAGTTTCAATATTTCATCCAGTCGATTTTTGCATACTATTTCTGGAAAAAATGACAAGAGAATTATCCTTTGGGCCTCAGGATACACCAGAATTGATAAGAACATTGCATATTATTCACAAACATTGTGCAGCCTGATCACTGCTATTTGGTGCTTGAAAGTTTAACTAATACTACAGTTGTGTTGCTCTTTGTCATACCTGAAATGGAAAAATCTTGTAAGAATGTGTTTTATTAGGTCTAGATTTTGACACAACAGCACTGACTTTTTTTTTTTTTTGCGATTTTAATGTTTCATGATCTTCGATTTTAATGTTTCTACTTTGAAGGTTTTATTATCAAAGTAGGTAGCATTATCAATGTTACATTAATTTCTTTGGTAATTTCTCATTGGTTCACAACTTCTTGATTTTAAGATATAACATTCTCAATACATGATTCGACAAAAGCGCAATTTTTTTAAATAATGGAATGTGTGATCTGTTACTATTTTCTCAATAGTAATAGTAAAAGCAATGCAATCTTTTTCTAGAAAATGAATTACTTTTTGACAAGAAAAAAAAATTATTTGAAAGAGAGGGAAATGTTTAGAGACTTCTATAAAACTATATCATCTCTCTGAACAAATTTTTAGTTAAATTTTTAGTCATCTTTTCTAATTTAAGAAAAAGACCATAATGAGAAATAATTGATCTTCTCTAATAGCTTCTCTGCTGAACAAATATAAGATTCCGACAAAAAGTCCACACATTTATTACACAATAAACTATCTGTATTTGTCAAAAACCAACATAATCCTACCTCTGCCACGGGATTTTGCTCCAGGTTTAATGATCCAGATGTTATGAAGACCATCAATCTCTTGCTGTGGGTTAAGTAGCCTAATTTTGTGCAAAATATTTTGACACTGAGTAAAATAACTTTCTGCATTACAAATAACTGCCCCTTCACTGGAAAAAAAGAAGAAAATTAAACCATGTAATAAATATTCAAATCTACTACAGTTACAAATTATTTGGATTACTGCATGCCATTTTAAAGAATACATTAGGATATAACTTCAATTCAAGGATCCCTTTGGGAAAACAAGAAGATTCAATGTAGCTCAGATACACATCAAAATTGTTGATTCCCCATATTTCAGGGGGGGTGGGCGGGGGGATTGGACAATTTTGAAAGCTTCTTATGAAATCCTTCCGTGGAAAGACAGGAGGCTTCATTTTTCACAACTTTATTGTACTGGAAACTTGACAAGTTAATGAACTTCCTCTTTAACAGTTCTTCATACCTTCCCTAGGTCAGTTCTAGGTTTTTTTATATTCTTTATTTACAATATTTTGTACACACGGACAGAAAATTCATAGTGTGAAACCCTTTTTGTGGAGTCCTCGGTGCTTTCCAAATGTGGTTGCTTGGCTTGTAGACATTTCATTACCCAACCAGCATGGCAATCAGCAGTGATGATGGTACCTAGTCGGTGCTGGGCTTCCATTTTTTTTACTACCGGTTATGTGGGCATGGCGGGCGTGGTAGTCAGAGATGGTATTTGTCGGTTCTCGGAACTACTCAAAATTTCCGCTC